>MU551627.1:2361486-2731121 GCA_024362625.1 Silurus asotus
ACACACACACACACACACACACACACACACACACACACACACACACATATATATATATATATATATATATATTTGTATAATTTATTTTTACGAGTGCGGTTATTTTGGGTGTGAACAACTATAGACCTCTTATAAAATAAAATAAAAAAATCGTCCATGGGAAACATTTTGCATGCACCACTGCAGCTTTTCTTTAACATTGCGTTTCTTCACAAAGCTCATTTTTTGCATTCTTTTTTTATACTGATTATTTATGGGATAATCAGCTCTTTATATTTGAACTCAAAGATCAACGAAACCCTGTGTTTTCTTCTCTTAATATTTTGACACTCCACATGCTTATAAATAATTCTTTATTTATTTTTATTTAATTTTGCACTTAGTTGTGGGTTATGTGTTAATGGTTTTGTATTTTTGTAATCAGTGCTTCGTGTACACCAGTGCAAAGGGTTTGAAGACAAATGACAAAACCATTTATTATTTTATTATGCTGGACATATTAAGGAATTATGTAAAAGGAAACACTTAAAAATACAAATACAGCCAACCCTTAAAAAAAACACAGACAACGAGGAGAAAATTATTTTATTTTGGGCTTTGTGTGTGTGTTCAAAAAAGACACAAAACCAGAAAGCACATAAAAAAGCTTTATTTCTCTCTCTCTCTTTCTCTCTCTCTCTCTTTCTCTCTCTCTCTCTCTCTCTCTCTCTCTCTTTCTCTTTCTCTCCCTCTTTCTCTTTCTCTTTCTCTCCCTCTCTCTCTCTCTCTCTTTTTCTCTCTCTTTCTCTCACACACACACACACGCACGCACGCACGCACGCACGCACACACACACACACACACAGAGCTGCACCAGTAGAGGTTCTGGGACCTGATAACTATTATTCACACAATTGATTTATTTAATGAATAATGTGATGTAATCATTCGTTTATTTATCTTCAGAAACCAGTTTATACTGGTGAGGGTTGCAATGGATTTGAAGCTGTTACATTGGCCACAAGACAGAAGATTTCACTGAGATGAGTCACCAGTCCATCACAGTCCACCTCTTTTACACACATTCACACATTTCTTTCCATTTGAGAGCTATAAAGAATAGCCAGTCCACCTGCTCCCATGTTTTGTTCAGTGGGAGAAAACAGAAAAACCTGGAGGAAGCTCACACAAAAATACAGGGAGAACATAAATAGTTCCACACGAAAAACAATCTAAGTTCAGGATAAAATCTTAGATTCTGGAGTTGTAAGGTTGGTCCTCTCACTTGTGCTGCCCACTGTGTCACTCTGCCACCTTATGTAGTACAATTTATGCTTTTGAGTGCACATAACAAAATAAAGAGCATTAATATGTTTAAGTTTTTATACTATACAATGAACAAAAGCAGGATATTATGACTATATCAACTTTGTCAAGTATCTTTTTAGATCCCAAATTAGTTTAATGTAGGCAATACTGCTGAAACACAGCTTGTACAAATTCAGAAATAATTTAATTAACTTATTTATATATAAATACATAATTATCAATATGAAGACACTGACCTGTTATGTGCATGTATAATGTGCTAGATGACTCCTGATGAAAACATCTGGAAGGTGCATGAATGTGTATGGCTTAAAATACCACTTCTAAAATAAATATATGAATTGTTCTTAATTTTACAGATGTAAATATCAGAGTCAGACATATTATAAACCACTTTTTCCCAAGATGAGTTTGAGGCACCTTTTAAGATTAGTAAAGCAATGTTGGTCCACTTTTATTTTTAATTACAGATGTGGAAATCATTTTATAGTTATTATAGTTATCAAATCATCAATCACTATAATGGGTTTAACAATTTAAAGACATACTTTTTAAATACATACTTCTATTATATACATTTTATATATACATACTTTAAATAATATGATCTTATTATTTGAAATAATATTTTTGGACAACAAATCCAAAATAAACCTGGTCTAAAAAACCTACAATACGATTCAACCATTTATGAAACTTTAACACAGTAATTCTGAATTGTTTTATACAATAACACTGACTTAATGCATGCGAACATTATTACACAGATGTTTACAAACATAAAATGCACTCATTTTTTATTTGCTCCATTGCTCTTGTTTATCATTTTTACATAGAAAAAGGACTTACCACAGTCTGAAGATGGGTGCACATGTGGCCTTTCTCTTGTTGCTGGTCATTTCATAAAACAAATTCCTTTTCAGATAAATTGATAAAACAACTAGTTCTGGTAATATTTCTGAAATTAAAATAAGCATTTTTACTACCAAGTCTTCTTCACTCTTCCAAGTGATTCATTAAGGGTCATTTGTTTACAGTTACATTACAGTTACAGATGCAAGGTTTTACATAAATATGCCTCATTCAGGTCAAGCCAAAGAACCCTTCAGGCATGCACCATGAGTATGATTTCATCACATCAGAAGTATATTAGAGACACGCTTCAGAACCACGTCTCTTAGGAATAAACTTGTGAAGATTAACACTGCAATAACGAATATATAAATGTAAAATGTATTAAATACCAAAATAGAGCTATGCAATGTTGTTTAATGTCTACCAAAAACAATTCACAAAAATAGATTTTGAGATGGGACTCACCGGGGATGTCTTTTTCGCCTCGTTCTGCAGGAACTGTGTACTGGAGGTGTGCAGTGGAGGCGCGTGCGCTTGTATCGAGCGCGCTTTTCCGCCGAGGAGCTCGAGCGCAAATGAGACGAGAGCACGTGCTTCGTGGGGCGGGGCAGATCTCCGCCTTTTCCACAACCACGTGAACCATCGGAGTCCTTTCTGGGAGACTTTAAATCGAAAAGCAATTCAACAATGCATTCAGTATACAGTATTTTAATTATATAAATGTATTGTCTGAACACGTACAAGTAGCTTTCAGCAAAGAAAGACTTGCACCAAGCATTACAAACTATTTATTTATTTATTTGACATCTAATACAATATATTGAAAATCTTTTTGCATGATGTCTAAAGATGTATCTATACTGTTATTGCTGGACATCCAGGGGTTTTTTTTATTTTTATTTAGAACATGCAGCCATCGAGACTGCATCATCATAAGATGGAAAATGGCATGAAAAACGCACGAGTTCGCTGCCTGTTCGTCTCTATAATTCATTCTAATTGCAGAGCCATCTGCTCTTTTGTCTGCGTGGCTCGTGCCGTTCTCGTGCATTGAATATGACCCCAAATCAGCACCCTCGGGACCCCAGGGCGCAGCACTTTTCAAAAAACGCGCCCTCCTTTCCAGCACGCGCACAATAGGATGGATGGAACAGCTATGCTACGATGCATTGCGCAGTGTGTGCGTGCTACATGGCTAACCAGATAAAGAGTTCTACACAGCTTCCAGGCTTCTCTCATGGACGCAGGCGCATCATTGCTCCAAAAGCCTTATGTAGGAGTGAATACTGCATTTTAATTGGTTCAAAAAATGTTGTTGCTGTTCCACGTCACAAAATACGCAGTGGGACCAAAAAACAGGAATGTTTGTGCGTAAAGTTACACATCAGCAGATGTTCACTTTATTTGGCTTGATGTTTGGCTTGGGTTTTTGGGTATAATTAAAGCCTAATTGTAAGTCTTGATGACATTATGACATTACACATAAGCTTGTCTGGCTGTTGGACGCTCTTGAAAGCTTGATCCTATATGGGCTTGGGGTAGCTTCTCTAAAAATAAGATACATTCAACCCTAGTTATGAAGTACAAAGATATGTCTTATGCCATCAGATTGAATATTAAAGCGATAGTAGAAAATAAACAAATTCCACCTTGAACAGTCCAGAACCACACATGCTTGGTGTTTCAACAGATGCATTGCAAAGAAGAAACCACCATCCAAAAATTGAATCATATATTCATTCTACACAAAACACATGTGCACAATAACAGATGTCCACATAAATAACATTAGGTTAGGCTTGGGAAGCTCAACTGCAGATATGGATTGCTTAATTATTGGACCCTAAAAGCTTGATGCACAGCATCCCAAGCCATTTCTGACCATCGACCGAGGACACATTTTTAATACATCTATTCAAACATCGTACTTTGAATGCATTTTGAATTAACTCAGCAGGTAAAACTACTGAATAAAACAATTTAATAAAAATTGAGACAATAAATCCTTTTGTTATTCTTAGTTTGAAAGTGCACTTCATATGAACAAAAGAACTAAGTCCAAAAGTCCAAGGGATATATTTTCACACACACACACACACACACACACACACACACACACACACACACACACATATATATATACACACACACACACACACTATATATCTTTTAAAATAGGGGTAATATATGTGTATACTAATGATAACAATACTGTATATGGTCAACAAGTTGGAGGCACACAATTGTATATGATGTGGAAGTGATTCATACTATTACATTTTCCTGTCACCTAAACTAACAGACCCATACATGTTTCAGCATGACAATACCTCTGTGTACAAAGCAAGGTCCAGAAAATATAGCTCACATGGGGTGGAGTGGAAGATCTTGAGTAGCCTGCTGAATAGATCTGACCTCAACCCTATTGAACATGTTTAAGGGTGAATCAGAATGCTGCACCCCAGGACTCCTCACTCTACATCAGTACTTGGCTATATATCATCATCACTGATCATCATCACTGTACCCCGCAACATCGTATATCTGCTACAAATGGACATTCAGTGCAACCCAGATGATAATGGGTTCCCTCTTGAGTCTGGTTCCTCTCAAGGTTTCTTCCTTATGCTATCTCAGGAAGTTTTTCCTTGCCACAGTGTACTGCCTAGAATGTCTTTATATGCAGCTGCATTATGAGTTCCATTCACTTTACCTAATAGATCTTTCCGAATCCTGTCATGACAGTGCCCCTCGCACAAGGGGAAGCTTGTAAATATATGATTTGATAATGGTGGCATTTGATTTGCATGCTTGAAAAACTTTGTGAAGGCTAAGCATAGCTGTCATAACATTGTTTAATTGAGACACATTCTTTATTTGAGTAAAGAGTCAAGGGTTTGCAAGTGTTCTGCAGCCAGGGGCTTATTATTTACAGTATTGTACTGTGCAAAAGTTTTAAAGTAAAGTGAAAGTGCTTTTAAAAAATAAATTCTATTCATCATTTCTTTTTTATCAATAAAAAAATGGAAAGCAAATAAACAGACCAGATATTCTTTTTATAGAATCAGTTTCTTGTCACATGTCGTAAACCATGGCAACGAGACACAAGGTAATTATACTGCATCATCAAGGCCTCACTGAGGCAAAGATTTCAAAACAGAATTGGGTTTCAATGTGTGCTGGTCAAATTACAGTACTTTGAATCAGAATCAGGCAATTCTGAGAAACATAGACATACAGTGCCCTCCAAAATTATTGGCACCTCTGTTTAAGATGTGGTCATGGACTTCTAAAAATTCTTCTTTTTTTTGAAACAACATAGAACCCAAATGCAAAAAAAGATAAAAATCCAACCTTTCATTTAAGTACATTACTTTGGTGGTAAAAAAATCACACATTTAGAAAAAAAAAAACAACTTGAAATCATGTGTGCCACAATTATTGGCACCCCTGATGTTAATACTTTGTACAACCTCCTTTTGCCAACAAGACAGCACTTAATCTCCTCCTATAACATTTCACAAGATTGGAGAACACAGAGAGAGGGATTTTTGACCATTCTTCTTTGCACAATCTTTCTAGATCATCCAGTGTCCTGGGTCCTCTCTTATGCACTCTTCTCTTTAGCTCGCCCCACAGGTTTTCAATTGGGTTGAGGTCTGGGGACTGAGATGGCCATAGGAGGACCTTGAGTTTGTGACTGCTGAACCACTTTTGTGTAGATTTTGCCACATGTTTTGGATCATTATCCTGCTGAAAGACCCAATGACGACCCATCTTCAGCTTTCTGGCAGAGGCCATCAGGTTTTTATTTAAAATATCCTGGTACTTCAAAGCGTTCATAATGCCATGCACCCTAACAAGGTTCCCAGGGCCTTTGGAAGAGAAACAGGCCCACAGCATCACAGATCCTCCACCATACTTCACGGTGGGCATGAGGTGCTTTTCGGCATACTCATCTTTTGTTTTACGCCAGACCCACTTAGAGTGTTTGTTGCCAAAAAGCTCAATCTTAGTCTCATCTGACCAAAGCACACGATCCCAGTTGAAGTCCCAGTACCGCTTAGCAAACTCCAGACGTTTACGTTTGTGAGTGTTAGTGAGAAAAGGCTTTTTCCTTGCATGCCTCCCAAACAGCTTGTTGGCATGTAGAGAGCGTCTGATGGTTGTTTTGGAGACTCTGTGACCCCAAGATGCCACTCTTTGATGCAATTCTGTGACGGTGAGCTTGGGAAATTTTTTTACTTCTCTTACCATCCTCCTCACTGTGCGTTGTGGCAAGATAAACTTGGGAGCTCTTTCAGCCCTGTTTGTCACTGTTCCAAACTTCTTAATGATTCCTCTGACTGTAGATACCGGCAAGTTAAGGCGAGTGGCTATTTTCTTGTAGCCATTGCCTGACTTATGAAAGTCGACACACATCTGCCCTACTTGAATGGTGTGTTCTCTTGTCTTTGCCATGTTGACAAATGGGTAAGAGAATTAGGCCTCTGTGTCACGTCATATTTATACCCCAGGAAAACAGGAAATCATGAATTACTATTTAAAAGTCCCTAGATACCCTGACCAACCTTAGCAACTACAGAAAAAAAAAAATATATATATATAAAAAAAAAAATTCAGAGGAATTGTTAGGGGTGCCAATAATTGTGGCACACATGATTTCAAGTTTTTCTTTTTTTTTCTAAATGTGTGAATTTTTTACCACCAAAGTAATGTACTTAAATGAAAAGTTGGAATTTTCTCTTTTTTTGCATTTGGGTTCTATGTTGTTTTTAAAAAAAAGGAGAATTTTTAGAAGTCCACGACCACATCTTAAACAGGGGTGCCAATAATTGTGGAGGGCACTGTAGTGGTCGGCCAAGGAAAAATAATGCAGCAAATAAAAGACACATCATGCTTATTTCCCTTCACCAAAACTGGTGAAACCAATTGAGCCAGGTTAACCCATTTACTGTCTGGAGAAGTGGTCTTCTTAGAAGAATTGCAGCCAAAAACCCATGTCTCCGATATGGAATCAAGGCTAAGCAATTCAACAATGCACAAAAACAAAGGAACTGGCGGCAGAAAAAAGCAGCAAGGGCTCTGAATGATAAATCAAAATCTGAAATATTTGGCTGTAGTGAAAAAACAAGTGGCTGGAGAGCGGTACAATAATGGGTGTTGGCAGGCAACAGTGAAACTGTTTTGGATTGCTGGTCACCTTAATGCTGAGAAATACAGGCAGGTTCTTATCCTTCATGCAATACCATGTCTAAATGGCCCCAAATTTATTGTGCAGCAATAAAACTACCCCAGACATACAGCCAATGCAATCAAGATCTATATTCAGTGGAAACAGGAACAAGTAGCCCTGAAAGTAATAGTTCGGCCCCCACAGAGTCCAGATCTCAAAACCATCAAGTCTGTTTGGAATGACATAAAGAGACAGAATTATTTGAGGCAGCCTATATCCACAGAAGAGCTGTGCTTAGTTCTCCAAGATGTTCGGAACAATATCTGCCAAGTGCCTTCAAAAATTCAAAAAGTGTCCCATGAAGATTTTATGCAGATTTGTAGGCAAAGGGCGGTCACACCAAATATTTATTTGGATTTCTCTTCTGTTCATTTATTTTGTTAAGTGAGAACATTCTTATAAAACTGTTACAAAGTACTTTAGGTCTCAGTGAGTGTATTAGTCAAATAGAAGAAGAAATGTAATTTATCAGAGTAGATACAGTCTTTGAATGCAATCAAACACACATCTAACAGCCAAAAAGGTAAAAAAAAAGGTTATTTTAACCATAGCATAGGTGTTATATGGACTGGTTTGAATAGTTAATAAACTACTGATTTCTTGGTATTTTTTTTTCATGACCCTCAGTTTCCATTTCTGCTGGTTAAGAACATGAATCAGAGGGAACAGTTGGCACAGAATCACCAAAACAGACAGTTAAAGAGTGTAAGATTATATTCTTTCTTTTCAGTGCAAAAGAAAAGGTGCAGTAAGGTAAAACCTAGATAGGGGAGTTTCATCTTGGAAGTGCTTCATAGACTCACTCTGAGAATGTTCTAGCCATGAACATAAAGAGATCAACATTCCACTCCTTGCATTCACTTCAGCTTGTTGCATATAAAATATAGAGCTGCTGGCATCGCTTTATTGCTAATATTTGACCGATATGGAATAAACTGAAATTTTCCAATTACAGTATAAAGAATTACGAGTTATAATTTCTCTAAGTTTATTCTTTTTTCCTCTAGTGTTTCTTCATCTTAACACAATCCCATGGAAATGGACTCCAATCCCTTGCTGTCAATTGGTGCCAAGAATGTTCCAATATGCCAATATTATTTAGCAAATCCTGCTGTTGTTGGTGCCCCAAAGCTGCATTTTCTATGGTTGGATCCTGAGCTCTGGTTAATGTTAGTGCAGAGTTATGCTCCAAACGTAAGTTACAAGTGCTTTAGTGTGTTTTCTAACTCAAATCTTGTTTTTCCAAAATGCTATTCATTGTATTATGGGTGTGATGCTTTGCATTGATCTAGTTTCATGTCCTGTGGTCCATATTAAAAAACATCCTGCTTTGAACTTGGCCAGCATGTAAATAATGTAAATGGTGATATGAAAGGTTTTCATTTCATGTTTGAATAAGTGAACTTTAAATTAGCAAAATATTTAGAGTCAAATGAAAGCCTGATACAGTGCAATTTTAATACTTGGGTTCAACAACTATTGGTGGGCACGGGCTACAAATTTCCACCAACAAAAAAGCATTTGTTCATCAGTTTATTTTGACCTGCCATATTACAAGTCAGCATTGTTAATGTCTAATTCCCAACATGAGTTTTGAGTCACTATGTCATGAGTTTAAGACTACTTCCTGTCTCTGTATTCCTGCTAGACCTATGTTTTGTTTGCAGTCAATAAAGCATCCAATAATGTAAGTCTTTGTAAACATGTGTAGTTCAGATTTTAATATTAAACCAGAAACAAAGACATTCTGTTCTGTTATTCAGTGAAACACATGTAATGAGTGTGAGGTTTGTATAGAGTTTGTAAACTGTTTGCTGATTAGCTTAAAGCACAATAATAAAGTATTTACAGACTAATTAAACGGGTTCAATCGTTAAAGCAAAAATTATTAATATTTGTCAACTGTTGTTCATAAATTGGTCAATAATGTTAGCAACAATGGTAATAATATAAAACTGCTTAAGTTATTTATGTGCCCCTGGACCCAAAGGAGTATACAGGGAAGGTCCAGGTTTTTTCTTTGACACAAATTGTAGAGTGCACAGATGGCATACCCACGCCATAAATATGCACAAAAGACGGCGTCAAACCGAAATCATCCTTTGGGATCCTTATCATTCTCAGGACTCAAGTTAGCAAGAAACAACAAGACAGTTTTTAGCTGGTGCACCGTTAAGCACAGGGCGCATGCGCTGGGCAGCGTTTTTAGCCAACTCGTTTTATTACAATACTTAGTGTTAAGATAAAATCATAACTTGATACTGTGACATTGTTTGCAATCACCATTATGAATGCACACAAACTTGCCGTCAATATGCACTGAACAGGTTAGAAGTGGGGCAGGGTTGTGGGGGGTTGGTAGACGGTACGGTGGCGCGCAGTGGTTGCAGTAGCAGATGTCCATGTGGCGCGCATTATTGGCTCGTGCCGAGCGCGTGAAAACAGTATCTATCAAAACATCGACGTGTATAAACGATAAACGGTTTTGCCGAATTTCAGATTAAACTTATTTTCATTTATAAAACCAACCATTCTTACTAGATTGGCTTGCTATTGGATTTCAAATAATGCTTTTCGATTGTCCTTTTTATTTTTGTTTAAAAGCAAACAAAACGTTTCTTTGTCATTGCAATATACTTATTTTGATTAGATATTCATTATGCAAACATGTTAGACTCGGGACCAGCTGAAGCATGTCCATGTGGTGTCTGCAGACCACCACCCCCTCCCCCATCTTACATGAAGCCACATAGTTCCAAATCTACACTGAACGTCATTACACAAGCTATTTCAGCCAATCAGAACTGCAGTAAAGTTTACGTAAACATCAAATACGTGTATGCACATGGCGTGGCTTGGGTGCTGAAAGCTTGGGGATCGAGATACATGACCCCTGTTCCAAGGACCATCTGCAGTAATGTCACATTTAAACCTACAACAAAGTACATTTATATAGAAAACTACAGCAAATTTGCTTGGAAGCAACACATTAAGTAATTGATTGATTTGTTTTTTGTTCAATCAATCAACCAATCTATCTATCTATCTATCTATCTATCTATCTATCTATCTATCTATCTATCTATCTATCTATCTATCATTTGCTTGTAATACCAAAAACTCGTGTATTAATTACAAAACAAACTATTAGGATGTTATGTGTCGAGATAACAGGCATATAGATTATTTTTCTTTTCTTTCTTTCTTTCTTTCTTTCTTTCTTTCTTTCTTTCTTTCTTTCTTTCTTTCTTTCTTTTTTTCTTTCTTTGTTTCTTTGTTTCTTCCTTTCTTTCTTTCTTTAAAAAATACAAATGCCAGTGACTAAAACACATAAAAAGCCTACACATGCCTATTAAAAAAAAAAAAAAATAGTGATCATTTGTGAATTTCATTGTGCCATAAGATTTAACAGTTAATCAAACTGTGAACTCCGTCAAAAAACCTTCTAGGAAATGAAACCATGCATTAATTCTGTGGGAATGTGAAAAATAATTTCACATTTTGCATAGTGCACATTTTTAATGGTCGGAAATGCTCATAGAAACATATAGAAATGAAACCTTCCTACACTATTACACGCTCATGCGATCGGAACAGCCCGGCGCGTGCCAGGAGTTTAGATTAAACCTCAATCATGTAGTCAGCAGATGGCCGTGAAAAAGCGCGCGGAGACACCAGCGGCACCCTACTCCTCCTACTCCTCCTCCTCCTCCTCCTCCTCAGAGCCACAAAAGGTTTGGGACCCTCCCCACCGACGCTCGAGGCCCCTATATAAGACAGGAGTCCGGTCTTATCCACCACAAACCACCATCGACTTTCAACGAGCTCACATCTCAAAGCAAACATGCCTCCTCACATCATCCCTGACACGACATACCCCATGAGCTCCAGAATGACTGTGGCTCAAAGGAAAGAGGCAAACGAACTGAGAAAGGTGAAGACCATTTCTGCTGCTTTTCCCCCCAACATTTCCACTATTACAAATGCATTTTGGTTTTCAATTTTCATGTCTTTAATGTTTGCTTTTTTTCTCTCTTTAATTGCAGACTCTCAAACCTCTAATGGAGAAAAGAAGGCGCGCGCGCATCAATGAGAGCCTCAACAAGTTAAAGGATCTGATTGTTCCTCTGGCTGGCAAAGATGTAAGTATCAAGTTTCGAGAATTAATTACATATAAGTTCAAAAGACAAAGTTCAGTGAGATTATTGATAAGAATCAATGTCTAATGTCTTCAATTCGTCCTCTCTTTAAGACGTCCCGCTACTCAAAACTGGAGAAAGCCGACATCTTGGAAATGACCGTAAAGTTTCTTAGAGATCTCCAGTCTTCACCTGCTGAAGGTAATTTCGCGCGTGCGTTTTTTTATGCAAAAACAATAAGAAGAATCATTATTTCTTTTTTTGTTGCTGAAATGTAGCATATCTAATGTTAGTTTCTCCTCTTTTTTCCCCTCCAGCCCAAGCAGACAGTTACAGAGAGGGTTATGACGCGTGCCTGCAGCGGGTCTCTGCGCTTCTCCCGCGCACGAGCCTCGACCGCGAAACGCGCGCGCGGGTGCACGACTTCGTCCAGCAGGCGAAGCTCCCGAGCTCGCCAGCCTGCCGCACGTGCAGCGCACGCGCCTCCAGCGTGCTCGCACCAAACCAGCACGAGCGCATTCTGAGCCCGAAATCCAACGACCTCCTGCGAAGCGAAAACCGCTCGAGCGTCACTGGACCGATTTCCAGTGGAGTTCATGCAGCACCTCAGACAGCAGCTCCAAACATGTGGAGACCGTGGTAGAGCAATGAACATGCCACGGATTTTTGTGTATATATATTTGTATCTGTGCAAAAAATGTATTTATTGTTATGTGCGTAAGTCATAAGCTTTGCAAACTGGCTGTGGAATGACCCAACACAGTATATAATATAAAGCCAGTAAAGCACAGATCATAGGTATAGAAACAATGTTAGTGACTTAATGCAATCCTCTCTGGGGTGTCAAGACATTCAGGTTGTAAACAACAAAATTGTAAACCCCACGGGTTATAATGTATTTCATGAGGTTTGCACGATTGACTTTTGTTTATTTGGTCTGTGCAAAAGAAATGGTAAACACTATGTGTTCTTGTGTTATCAGACAATAATAAACACATTTCTCATGGGAAATTATGTGCGAGTTGTTTTGCTTAATTTTGCCATATTAAAAAATATGGTGGCAGAAGTTGAAATGAAATTAAGTTGATTGTATTTTTGGAAACGATAAAGAAAAGCAAAAAAAAATACAGAAAGGACAAAGGGTGAAATCAGTATTGGAAATCTTAGAGTCTATATTGAGTGTTTGCATCAGTGGTGAATAAAATATCCTGTTGCCTCACTATAAAGCACAGGATATTTCTATTTATGCATAAATAAAATCTATGCTGCAGTGTTTGGAGCGTGTGAAACATCTCATCAATCATATATAGGCGAAGCACAGATCCAAATAATACATTTTGGAATTTTGAAAATAATTAGTCAAGAAGGGTTTTATTCATTCAGTCTCAATAAAGGGACTTGCAGGTCAGATGTTTTGCACAACCATAAATGGGTAAACTTGGAAAGTGTTAAGAACAGAGGGCTTTGCACTTTTTGTTTTCCTGGTTTTCCATGCAATTATTAAAACATTTTGAGAATTTTGTGGGTTGTATCACTACAACAGTATGCTCTATATGTTTAATTTTTAGGTGTTTAATGTTGTGTTTAATGCAGGCAGCCAAACCAGTGGGAAAATGTAGCAATGGGTTAGTGTAGTGTGGCAGGTTGAAAACAAGTTGTGTGACTGCCTTCTGGATCATTGAGAAGGTCAAATTTAAAAGGCAGATCCAACAAGATTAAATGGCATTAGACCAATTTTGAGATGATAAGTGACTGAACAATCATCTGAGTGGCCTGTGTGGACAGAAACCAGCAAATTCTTCCAATGCTGTAAAGGAAAAATCAACATGAAAGGAGTAAAGAACAATTGATTGTCCATGATCACCCAAAGGCTTTATTAAGTGACCAAAGAGGGAGATCAGCAAGTTGTTCATAAATATCACAAGATCTTAATGTGGAGATACATCACTTATGATAACCAGCTGTTCAGTTTCGCTGGGATCGAGCTTCATCTGATGAGTTGCCATCCGTGATGAGATATCTGCCAGACATGCTGAGATCTAAGCAGAAACAAAATTACTAAACTCAACATGAGTCAGAAACCAAAAAATTTGAGGCAATTCTTTTATTTTCAAAATGTACAATTTGGCAGCTCATGTGTTGCTTTCACCAAATAGATTCAGGAGAATCCAGTGGCTCAACATTGGATGAATTCAATTAAAAACACTTTAATAAAAAACAGTTGCTGTAAAGAATTTCTATCTGGAATAACTGGGTGATAGAAAGAAAAACATTATTTGTACCATCTTTTTGAGAAAAAGAAATCCAGAGAAAAATCAGTAGTCTTGCAGTTTTACAAACCTTTAACTGAAATTCACTCGGCATGGTTCATCCAACCGCCATCAGATCTCAAATAGTTCTTTAAGTGAAGCCAACTAACGTGTGATTAAAGTGTCACATAACCTCAATACAAAAGGTCTTAGAGGACCAAGAAGCAAATATGAAAACAAGACAGAGACAAAATTATGGAAAAGAATGGCAAAAATATTATACAAAATATCCTAAACTTTAAATTTGAGTTCCATTTATTAATTACTAAAACTGGAATGACATGGCTTTATCAGCCATCCACCAAAAGCTATTAGTTGGGTAAGGAGGATAAGCATCAAGCGCTCAAGCGTAACCCTGAAGAAGCTGGAGAGATACAGCTTTAATGGGTGCAACTTTTCACAGTTCCACCAATCCTTTCAGTTGTGAACCATTTCTGTAGCCCTCCAGTGTCCATTCATACACTCATATCCTGGACAATCTTAAAAACCTTGGCATTATGAAATTCTGTCAAATGAAAAGACATTTTCGTTTGGAATTTGTAAAGGTCATTTAAAAATAAGCAAACATGTGGAAATGGATTTTCTCGTCCAACGAGGTAAAACTAATTTTAGCTTTAGAGAAATTACTATATTTATTTAAAACCCAGCATTGCTTATCCACCTGAGAACATCATCCACATAGTGAAACATATTGTTGATGGCAACATGTTGTGCATGACTCTAGACCATTTGGTTGCTTCTCTGTCCAGTCTTAAATTGTGGTTGTCCATATTTTTTATGCTGCTTTGTGGAATGTTTGTGGTTTGTGATGTTTATTTTTAAAGTAATTGTGATTTTCATAAGTTTGTCCCAGACTGGTTAGCTCAGCGATCTTAGATATGTCATCATACAAAATTCTGAGACTTTTCAGATACAGATACTGAGATCACATGACAAACAGATGAAATACTGGCACACAGATGAACTCCATACAATGACTTATTATTTCTTATTAGTGCTGAATCTAAATCAGGGGTATCAATGCAATAGGGTGATTACATACACAATAAATACTTCTATTTTTGTTTTATTTGTAAAAATTACAAACTGCATTTATTTGCCTGCCCTCAATCCAATGACAACGGTGTATACACTTATACTTCTCTGAATGTAAAGCAAATCCACACAGCCACACTGCAAAATGTAGTAGCATGCCCTCCTAGAACAATGAAGGATTTTATAAGAGAAAAGAAGCACTAAAAAGTCTGATCATCCAGTACATACGGTGATGATTAGGTGTGTACCAACAATTGAGAATATACAGTAGTATCTGTAACATTACAGAAAGTTGAATGCAAATACTTATAAAGTTACTAAATTCAATGCTTCTACTCCTTTCTTTCCCTAAAATAACGTAGCGCATCACTACGTGTCTGGTAGCCACATGCTTCAAGAGCTTGGGGTGGGGGTTAGCAGCTGGTTAGCCTAGTCAGACCTTTGATTCATTCTGGCACCAAACAAGAGAATCATCTTTCATAATTGTTCATTCATTTTAGGTTAAGTGCAGAGTACTGAAAACAAAATATCTGTCACCCAGTTAGATGTAGTCTCCATAGTAGCTGATACATTTGCTGTATGCACATTTATACACTGTAAAACACAGATGAAACTAAAAGACCACCATTTTTATAAGTGAAAGGCTGATCTCCTTTGAAAAAAACGTGACAAACTAATTCTTGGCACTGATATTTTGATTAGATTTAAATATATTACCAAAGTGTTTCTTCTTGGGCTAAAAAGGGGTGATTGTAATAAAAACAATACGACAATTAGAAATGAAATTGGAAAAGACATACAGTAGCTTTGCCTGGGGTAAAAAAATATACATTACTTAAGAAACTTTCATATGAACATCCTGATTTTTTTAAGAATTCTGTTATCGTATTGTGCTTGTTAAAGAAGACGTTTATAACATTTTCTGCATCCAGTTTTAGCTGAGTGCACTTGTAGAATATCAGACAAAACCCTTCCCCCATGTCATCTGATTCAGCATGCTCCAAAATCATTATACCCCCCCCCCCCTCCTCAGCACCAGCTTATTGTTAAGATTGTACAAACCTTTTGCACAAGATCTTTATATATTATATATATCTTTCTTCTAAACATCATGCATGCATCAAGAACATTAACATAAAGATGTGGAATGAAATTCAGAAGGCAGAATGTATAAATAGTGATTTCATTTTATTTTTTCCAAAAGAAAGAGTGTTGCTTGGTGGACTCAATACAACCGAGAGAGAGAGAAAAAAGGTTTATTTAAAGAAAAAAAATATGAAATTTATGGGCTGCGAAAATGTGGAAATAGTTATATCTATTAAAAAATGTAATAACATATATGCATAATAAATCTCTATACAAAATCTAATTGTAATGATTTTGCTAAACGTATCAAGTAAAAAGCTGGTAAAAGTAATGAAGGCTTTTCTAAATACACTGCATATGAAGTAAGACAATAAATGCTATAATTGTTAACTACATGTTGCTACAACAGCCAGTCACCATACGCATTTCCCATGTAGCTGAAGCTGATCTTTAATCAGTTAGTATTTCTCAGCTCGTGCTGCTTTTACATATTTTGTTGTCATGAATTATAATGTATGAATGTTGAGCTACGAATCACCTATGCTTCAAAATGAGGATTGTGATTGTGATTTCTTTTTTTTCTGATTTTACCTCTTTAATTCCTGCAAAAGCCTGTAAGATGTATGTTGTGTATATACTGCAGGTATAGTGCCTGGAGAAAACAATACCCAATGTATGCAGCAAAGTTTAGGAAAATGCCTGAATTTAAATATTTGTCTATAAATATATTGCACTTATTTGTGGAACATCAACAGTCCAGGTTTCACACTCTTTTTATCAAATGGTCAATTTTAAGGAAATCATTTTAGTACTCAACATAATTTCAGTATTGTTTTGGTATATCATGGTAGGCTTTTACTAAGCAAATTGTGTAAATCAAACAGGTTTCATGACAAAGGAAACACGATATTTTCTGCTCAATCTGCTGTGAGTCGTATCCCGTGAGCCAAAGCCTTGTGCGTCTCTTTCTTCCCATGCGTAAACCCAAAGCTTTATTGTTCTCCACAATGATTGGGCTTGAAAACGGAGGGGGTTTAAAACGGCATGTCTTCTTGCTGTTCTCTCATTACTTTCTTACTAGGAAACATCAAACCTTATCATTTCCGAAGCCTGGACAAAAAAAAACCCCCAAAAAAACTCGCTCTCAGTTTGCGCATTCACAGATGGAGTACCCACGCTGAAACGCGTTTCTGAGGACAAAAGAAAGACCAACCGAATGCAATTCATCTAAAACAAAGTTCTCGAGTTCACAATTCTGTGCCCGCGCCGAGCGGCTCGTGCGGCCGGTAATTAAGATGCCCGCAGGGAATTGGGGCGCGTGCGGAGCGCGCGTCAGTTACAAGCTATTGAGCGGGGAGCCTCTGTCGCACCCTTGTGTTTGCTTGTGCAATCCAAACGACATCATTTCAACATTACGAGGAAGGTTTTTAACAATATAATAATACATATAAAACACCCCAGGAACCTTTTCTTCTTCTTTTTAAAACGAACGAGACAGATCTCCACGCATTTTAACCACAATTGCGCACAGGTACGCATAGAGATAGACCTCTTATCTGCAAAGATTGCAATGTAATGTACCCAAATATTTTGTGATATACTCATATATACTTGTAAACAGCAATTATAAAGAATATTCAGCAGGCCATTGTTTACTAAAGCCCTCATTTGCCCAAACCGAATGGATTTTTTATTCCCTGAACCGATTTTGATTGCAGGCATAATAATCATAAACACGCGTCGCTTTGTCCCAAAACCTCGTTCAATATTAACATCCGTAAACATGGCAGCCAATGAGCACGCGCAAAGGGCAAAGAAACGCTTCTTCTTTTGTCTGATCTAAGTAATTCAAATCCACCGATGACGGGCATGCAGATGGGCTACTGACGCCAAATATTTTTCAAAAACTATAGTGCATGCACACACACACACACACACACACACACACACACACACACACACACACACACACACACACACACACACACGTACGTACTTACGCATAACCATTGCGCACAAGGAGTGGGGAGGGGGGTGGATAGTTAGCAGCCATCTGGTCTCCTTACAATGACGCGTGCTGGACGCGTGGATCCCGTGGGGATGCACGGATTACAAACTGAAAATATTTCTGTATGGGCATCAAACAAAGCTTTCGTGTTCTCTTTTAAGTCGGTGAAATTGTTTAAGTCACAAATATAACAGTTTTGAGTCGTGCGTCACAGCATGGACACCCAAAGTCCTCATGCGTAAAAGTACAGAATATTTCTATTTTGCATGTTGGATACACATTTTCTAGACCTTTCATTATATAGACTCGTGGACTCTTTGAACTAAACATAAGCCAGACGTAGAGACGCTATTCAAAACCACCCCCTGCCAAGCACACACACATACACACACACACACACACACACACCAACACTCGCGCACCAAGGATGCAGGTGAACACTTACGTCATCGCATGATGACGAAAAAAAAACTACTATTGTTGATCGAATTTTACAAGCAGATGTTACTTGAAAATAGCGTGGCTTGGGATCTGCGCTTGTCATTTAAATTATAGATATTCAACACCCCCCCCCAAGCCCCCCCCCCAGCTCATTGCACACCCATTTCTTGTGTTCCCTCCTTTTTTGTCTCTTTTATGTCAATAAAAGAATGCACGAATATGTTTTATAACCCCTTATTCTTATTTGTTTACACGTTATTGTATGCATTAACATATCGTATGTATTAAATGTTACGTTTTGAATTATTTCAGTTCTGGAGGTATGTTAAAATAGCCTTTGTTTATTAGTTAAGCTCCCAGATATAGATAATATATCAAAAAAATGAAAGACTGGAGTCAGGAGAAAGCATGCATTTTGATGCAAAAGGTTTTGAAACTGGTTTGAAATATGCAAAAGCGAATAATGCAAAATAATATTGAGAAAAATAAGCGTCTACAAACCAAAAAAAATAACATTTATCAGTGTGATCACGTGTACAGATTTTTGAAAACGCCAACCTATTGTTCTGCGCCTCCAAACTTGAGCGCGTGGCTTGTGTGGGGCGTTCCCGTGACGCGGTGAGCGTGGATAAATAGCGCGCGCGCCGAACCCTCCTCAGACACAAACCGCGTCTTCGCAAGAGAAACACTGAAAACCTCATCCTCTGCAAGAATCGAGAATGACTCCGTCTGTGTGTTTCCCGTCTGGAGGTGGTAGCAGCACGGTGGCCATGAGGAGAGAGGCCTCGGAGATGCGTAAAACTTTAAAACCGCTGATGGAGAAGCGCAGAAGAGCGCGCATCAACGACTGCCTGAACCAGCTGAAAAACCTCATCCTTCCTCTAATGGGAAAAGATGTAAGTAGAAGTGAATCTTCTTTGACCTTCATTGAGTTCAATGCGTTTTGTTTTCGCTTTAAACTCACGTTTGTTCCGTTTTTCTATTTGCAGAATTGTCGCTCCTCAAAACTGGAGAAAGCAGACATCCTGGAAATGACGGTGAAATTCCTCGCCGAGCCTCTCAAAACTCCCACACGTGGTGCGTGATCTTATTCTCTTCTTCCTTTTTAAATATTTTATATACTTTTTTTTTTAATATCTCATCTTTATAATGAATGTTTCAATCACCTAATAAAATCACCTGCGCTTCTCACAGATGCTGCAGTGAATTACACAGAGGGCTACGACGCGTGCCTGCAACGGGTTTCCGCTCTGCTGCCGCGCACGAGCCTCGACCGCGAGGGCCGCGCGCGCGTACACGCCTTCGTCCAGCAGCAGCAGCGGCGCTCGAGCTCACCGCCGTCGTGCCGCGCGTGCAGCGCTCGCGCACTCAGCGCGAACGAGCCAGTCCCGCACGAGCGGGTGCTGCGCGCGCTCGAGGTCAGTCGGGGAGCAAAGCGCGCGGGCGTCACTCCGGAGAAAGTGCAGGACGCGGCCCAGGTCGCGGCTCAGCACGTGTGGAGGCCGTGGTGATGCGGGCGGAGGAGGAAAAAGCGGCACACCTGTAATATAATGTATATGAATATAAAACGACGTGGAAGATGATGATAATGATGATGATGATGATGATGTAAATATTTGCAGCTGTAACGCACTGACTTGAGCCACTGGTTCAAGTCGATTTCTTTAACCTGAGTATTATATACTTCTTGTTTCTCTTTGTCAAAATTCGCTCGTTTTTGTGTTTATCGGTTCGTTTTCTTCGAGATCCTGCGCGTGAGTAAGGCGGTTGTTCGGGCTGGGGGTCGCTGGGTGAAGGGGGTGAAGGGGGTGAAGGGGGTTTGTAGAAAACGCCTATGTAAAATCCTACGGGTTGTTCAGTATGAGACATTTTGTTCTTTCACTTCAGTATTCTGAGTTTTTGCGGATTATTTTATCTGTAAGCATCTAATGCTGTTAATCACAAGTCTCGTTTTAGAGACGTGCTATTTATTTATTTGTTTGTTTCTTGTTTACTTGTAAACACGTTTGATGTGTTTTATCCAGTCTCGTTTTTGAGACGTGCTATTTATTTATTTGTTTGTTTCTTGTTTACTTGTAAACACGTTTGATGTGTTTTATCCAGTCTCGTTTTTGAGACGTGTTCATTCTTTTTTTTTTTTTTTTTATAATTGTAAACACGTTTGATGTGTTGTACAGTCTCCGTTTTGGAGACGCGCTTTTTTTACTTGTTTTTGTTTACTTGTAAACACGTTCGACGTGTTATACAGTCTCCTCTTTTAGAGACGTGATTTATTTGTTTATTTATGTATTTGTAAACACGTTTGATGTGTTGTACAGTCTCCTTCTTAGAGACGTGAGTTTGATATATTTGTTTATTTTTTTTGTTTATTTGTAAACACGTTTGATGTGTTGTACAGTCTCCTTTTTTAGAGACGTGCGTTTGATATATTTTTGTTTATTTGTAAACACGTAGTGTTGTCCTCCAAAGTCTCTTTTTTGACGAGACTTTTATTAGTATTTTTTGTATCTTTTATGTAAATATTCTGTATTTTAAATAAAAGAAATAGGCTAATCAAATGTTTTATGTCTATTTATTTGTCTTAAGCACAATGATTTTAGTTATTTTATTCATTCATTTGAAATACATTTAGCAGAGGAATGAGGAACTGAATAAAAAGCACAGTAGAGATGTTTAACTGTCTAATAAATAAACTGTAAAGGTGCATATAGTCTGAAAAACTGATTTCTTGATGCCTGATGATCATCTGTATAGTTCAAGTGTATTAACTTGAATTTTACTCATCAGATAAATTATAAGATATTGCATTACATTATGATTCCATATTTGCACAACTAACTATTTATTTAAAATGAAAAAAAAAACCCAACAAAAAATAAAAAAATAAACAAAAAAGGTGGGTTTGATTCAGTGTGACGGTCTCTGCTGCCACCGCGTGGCAAAATGTTTTAATGCACATTTAAACAATACGTCTACTGCCTTTCTCATAGCAGAAATAATTACTAATAAAAAGGCTATTACCCAGTACAAAGAACCCTAAAATTTATAAATTATTAAATTTTTTTTTTCATTTTTCATTCATATTACTAATGTATTAACCGTTTAAAGTAGCAATGTTTATTCATTTTTATGAATTTGTTTATTTTTATGAATTTCTACTCTATTCCGCTTTTGAAAGGACTCAGATTCATTTACCTGGATTATTTTATACCTTAGTTTACACCTTATCGGGGTCTCTTTCATCTCCATCATGGACATTTACACAACAAACTGAATCTGGAAAGCCACCAGCATTGTAGCTGATGACACACACCCTTCACAGCTTTATTATTTCTATAGTACAGGCACACAGCAATGAAATGCAGACATGCAAATGAATATAAAGACGATGGGCAGTGAAAAATGTGCAGGTGCCATTAAGCAAGTAAGAAAATATATACAATTTATATCTACAGTACATACACCGCTCAGGCATAACATTATAATCTTATAACATTATGATTGGTAAATGAATAACAATGATTTTCATGTCTTATGTTAGTGGGTGGGATATTATCAAGCAGCAAGTGAACATTTTGTCCTCTACTTTGATGTGTTGGAAGCAGGAAAAATGCACAAGCGTACGGATTTGAGCAAATTTGACTTCTTCTTCTTTCGGCTTCGCCACAGCGGATCATCCGTCTCTATACGCCCCTGTCCTGTACATATGCCTCTTTTACCCCAACCACCTGCATGTCCTCCCTTACCACATCCATAAACCTCCTCTTTGGCCTTCCTATTTTCCTCCTTCCTGGTGGCTCCATCCTCAGCATTCTCCTACTGATATACCCCCTGTACCATATACCCTCTGCACATGTCCAAACCATCTCAATCTCACCTCCCTCACCTTGTCTCCAAAACGTATTTGAGCAAGTTTGACAAGGGCCGAATATTTTTCTCGTTTATGGTGATGATCTATGTTATTGTATGTGAAAAATAACAGCAACACTACTAAAGGGAAGCAGAGATCAATAAAGCACTCATTTACTCATTTATACACACTAAACACACTGACCCTATACACGGTACTGACATACCTCCTAATGTCATTTACATTATACAATATATGTTATATTTCACTGACTATATTCCTTTCTTAGTCTTCTACTGACTTATGTTTGTGAACATACCTATTGTTTATTATTTAAAAAATCTAATAATGTACAGACTTTGAGAACATGTGGTTATAGGTTTTATGTGCTCACAGAAGCTGGACAGTGGAAGATTTGGAAAACAAACACATTTTTGCCCACCAGATTTCTGATGACTGGCCGACTGGATTGGCTTGGATTCAAATGTCTGGTTTGGACAGAAGTAGTTCAGTGGAGTTGTTGGCCTTCTGATCAGGAAATCATCAGTTCAAATCCAAGCACCACCAAGTTATGACAGCTGGGCCCTTAAACAAATGTCCTGCTTAGAGACTGGAATGTTGAACTTTTAAGGAAAAAATAGCATTTTACTCACCATGTGTTCGACTGTCTGATTGGGATATAGATTGCTCTGTGTGATCAGGAGGTCATGAGCTCATATCCCATCACCCCAAAGTTACCAGTGCTGGGCAGTTAAGCAAGGTCTTTAACCCTCATCTGCTCAGGTATATGAGTGATAATGGTGTTTGCCAGATGTTGTTAATGCAGTGTAATAATAATTGCATGAAGGTTTTCAAGTGTTCCTAATAAAGTGGCTGCCAGGTGCTTAACAAGTGTCAATGAAGGAAACATCCATCATCTTAAACAAGCTCCAGAGCTCTTTAATACTAATAGTATAAAAAAACAATATTAATACTATAATATCTTTTAACTTTTGTGTATCTCAAGGAGCACACGATATCCGGTGAATCGATTCCCCTTTTGAATCCCACGTGCTCCGATTGATTCAGAGTCATTTGGGAAGAGAGAGGCATATGTCCGACAGCAGAGCTGCTCACACAGCATCCATCATGTCTGATCCATCATCCTTACCGTCCATTCAGATATGCAGGTAGGATGTAAACAGTGTGATTCTTGCTAACAGGATGAATTTTCTCAGTGTCATGTAAACCGACTCTGCCGCATCCTGACCACAAGAAAGCGTCACAACATGCGTGCGCGCGGCCCCGGTAATCCACGGGATTTAGAACAGACAGCATTATATTTGAGTGATTCTTATCTAAAACAATAACTATATTATTAATGATAATATATCTGTTTTTTTAAATAGGTATGACCACGAATAAGGATTGCGTTCTGGTCTTTATTTGGTTATCGGATACCGGTGTATTGGGACGCTTGCTGTTTGCTGTACGATGTGATGCTGAGAAAGTATTTTGTCTTAGAAACAGACTTCAAGGTTATTCAGAGGTCATCAGGGCTACATCAGGACATTAGACAGCAGATATGAAGATGTAAATGTAAAGATGTGTTGAGAGAATGGAAAGGACAGAATGTTCACAGATATATACGCATTCCTGTATAGTGAGTGTTTAGTTAGGAAAGGGTAAAAATCACTAGAATCTAGAAATCAAATATGACTAGAAGAAAGACATTGTGGATTATTTCATAATTACTCCATTAACACATAAGAAAAGGCCTTTAGAATGAATTGGCGCGTTATGACCGGCTGTTCCGCATATCCCCCTTTTTTTTTTTTGCTTCCCCTAGTGGTCGAGAATTGTAATTACACCGTTTCATGACGTAGGAATAACGTCATTACGTGCAACGTAAATTTACGGCGGAATCCCAAATAGTGTTTTATTCCCCTACGGAACTGCGCTATGTCCGGTTTAAAGTTGCTGACTGGTACAACCTATGTAGTGCATATGTGTAGGCGATAGATAATAGCTTGGGATTGAGCCCACGTGCCAGTCCACGTGAAAATGCTTCGTCTTCCATTAGGGATAATGTCTGGGCGACTGGCGCTTATCACCTCTAGGTATGTAAAGTTGCGTATTTACATACCTGGTGGAAGCGCCTGAAACAGCGCATGAAGGCGAGACAGGTTCCTATGCGGAAGTAAACCTTAGACTATGCGGAGATAAGCGACATAGCTGGAACTTAGTGGGTGCAGGGTTTCATTAAAACCAAGCAAGACCACCCCAAAGTCAACTGTTTATATCTACTGATTTTCATTTTCAATGACTATCAGGTGCAGCCCTCAGTTGATAAAATTTAAAACCTACATCAAACCAGCCTTTTGTAGAAAAAAAAAAGAATTGGTCACTCCTGGCCTAGACCCTAATACCTACATCTAGACCTTGTCTGTCTGTCTGTCTGTCTGTCTGTCTGTCATAGAAGGTAAACTTGAACCTATACAAGCCTAAAATTAGAACATCCAATCTCCAAAACCATCTACGGGTTCTTCCATTCCGCCCTTTTTATTCTGCACACTTGACAACACGCACAACTACAATGACAATCTGCAATATTTCAATGTTTATTACATGAGTTTTAGACTGGCAGACAATATGAACTATTGACCTTTATGTTATGTCCATGGTTGTGGTCTATGAGATAAAGAGCCTCTGCATTAGACATTTACATTTATAGCATTTGGCAGACACCCTTATCAAGAGCGTCTTACATCTGTCTCATTCATACATCCGAGCAACAGAGTGGTTAAGGGTCTTGCTCAGGGGCCCAATTGTGGGAGCTTAGTAAGGCTGGGATTTGAACTCATGACCTTCTGATCCATGGTCCAATGCCTTAATTACCAGTTCCCACTCCCACAGCATTAGAAACACATCGGTTTTATTAATCCGCCCATTTCCAGATTGTAGGCAAATGTTCCTCCGGAGGATGTGACTTTATGACTGTCGTACGGTGAACTAACATCACAGAACTTCTCGAATTAAACATTCTGTGCGTAGTACTTATAATAAAGTTACAGGGCTCTTGGTTAGTGGATATTTGCAAATTGTGCACTTAGAGGTGAAAATGTAAACATGTCTCTTTGATCTTTTGAAAAGATTTAATTCTTCAATTAATAGTACAACAGTCATTGTTTACATTTATACAAGTTTTTTAGTCATTGTTGGTTCCCGCAGCCACACACCAAAACCTTATCCTTTTTATAGGTCAGCATTATTTATTCATTTTTAAATGGAATGGTATTTAATGTGAAAGTTTTGGAAATTGTTTGTTAAAATTGTGCATGCAGTTTAAATAAATCAATCCTTCAACATTAACAATAAAGTTTCACATTTTCGAGCCACACTGCACATTTATTAGCTCAATTTCTGGACATCTTTTTAGCTACAAATGTATTTCCAAACTTACAGGATTTGTAAAAATGCTCAAATTTGTATCCGGTTTCAAAAATGAGCGCAATTGTGCTAAACCTCCTGCTGGATTTAACAATCATGTATCTTTTTTTGAATAAATTCTGCATTAATCGAGGCTAATATTCTTTCTGTGTGGATGAACTTAATACATTGTACTCTAAACAGTGACTTCTTTTTCATCGTTTAAAACTGCAAAGACAATATTTATCTGGGTTGCAGACATTTTCTGCAGTTGCAGCTGTTGCATGGATACTCAGTCCACTTAATATTATGGATAGAAGGGATGACGTCAAAAAGATATGCTGAGTGTTTTTAATGCACTGGTTGAGCTGTGAGATGTGTTCGTTTTGCTCGAACTCTTCGGGAAAATGCTAAAGAGTCGGATTATACTGACAGAAGTCCCCTGGTTTCTGCGCTTTACGCTACTCAGGTTGGAATATGGTCAAATTTACAGCTTATGGTTTCTGTTTTGATTTATAATATGACTCGTGTGTGCTATATGGATGTATTTCAGACAGATTATACACAGCTTCTAGGGTCATGTTGACTAGTCATTTGTGATAAATAGAGATAAAGATGGAAGAGTTCACGATGATGATAAACTGTCTTTAGTCATCTGTCATGAGGTAACTCCTTCCACTGGTCAGATTAGAAAATGGTCTTTTTAGAAGTCTATTTAAGGTTGCTGGTGAGTTGTGCATGAACGTGAGTCAAATGAGTGTTAATTAATAAATTGGATGTAGTAATTGTGCAGAAAACACAAAAACAGACACCAGACTCTGTGCCACATCTCATGTCATCAGATCAGCATTATATGATAGATCATGTGAAACACTCTGTTGCTAGAATTAGTTTTATTTTCGGGATGCAAGTGAAGTCGTTTATGGGGGGTCCACCTCTTGATGACTGCATAATCAGGGGTAAAACCCCCCCCCCGTATGATTGCATAATCATAGTTAACACTACTTTCAAGTCGTTTTTCATTCGCGGATCGCGGTTAAGGAAATGAGTTCTCCTCCACTTTTCTAATTAAAAGTTGACATGTGCAAACCAGTCAAGCCGTTTTTTCGTCAAACATTTCCTGTGAATGTGCACTTGCTCAAAACTTCACCACAGATGTGCAAATTGCCGGGTTAACTCTCATTGGCCCAGAACCACATGGTCTGAGTGAGGGCAGGGCCAGTCTGCAAGAGAACCATGTTAGTGGTGGAGAAAGTGATGATATCATAGTGTGTAGTATAAACAGTGATGAATGAAAGGCTTGGTTTCATTTCTGTTTCGGCTTTGAAACGCACTCTGCCTGTCTCCGATTTTTTTACGCAGGAGTTTAATTGGGAGCAGAAATGGCTCAAATTCAGCTTACCAGGTAGTTACACATTTAACTTCTGTTTAACTAGAGCTTATCGTTGTATCGTATTCTATCGTAATGCATTTTCAGTCATATGCTGCGTCTCATATCAAGGCTTAATGAAGTCACTTTGATTTACAAGGAGCTTACTGATGCAATGGGCTATAAAATGTCCCTCTGAGCAAAAAACGATTTTTGTATCTTCTAGTTATTTCATGTTGAAGAAACAATAAATCAATCTTAATACGTCAAAGGTACACACCAAAAGTACAAATGGTGTATGCTTGAGAGAAACAATTTAGTGGTTAGGAATGTTACCCATCAGTATTTTTTTGACAGCATCGTCTGATTAACGTCCGCACAAACCGGTTAAGGATGTCGGATGATTGTGTCACCGGATAACATAGATTCTAGTTTGCGCAACCTGGAGGCACATAGCTACGTTCAATGTTGTTTCTTTGTGTTAGTGGTTTTATATCGGCTTATACGTTACACTTTAAGCCTGCTGTACTTATACAGTCTAGGATAACGTGACCCCACCACAGGCACGCTTGCGTAAAAAGCAGTTCATTGATATGGATGATTTCTATATTTGTCATCTCTTAAACCACTCCAGTGTCTACAGTGTGCCCAGGCTTTAACAGTATGTTTGATAGACAAACTATATTGTAGTGACTCATCTTCCTGAAACTCCTAAATGTGGCATGATGGATGTTGCTGACTCATATCCAGGTATTACACAATAAAACAATTGGTTTTGTTTGCGACACAGGATTATGCGACCAGACGATGCCAACATCGTGGGAAACGTCCATGGCGGGACAGTCTTGAAGATGATCGAGGAAGCTGGGTGCATTATAGGAACTCGCCACTGTAACACGCAAACTGGGGTGAGTTATGGTTCCATGCACATTTTGAGCAGCGAAACTAGTGAAGGTCGTAAAGACGAAGGCCATCGCATATAGTTTACTTCATTTTCATCCTCAGCAAACTATTCAGTGATCCTTTGTGCCAATGGCAAGCAGTCAGAAGAACAGTTTTGACTTGCAGGAACTGTTCCAATGAAGTTGATGAGGAAAAGTACAAGTTCAATTTTGTTTTAACAGTTACAGATTGTTGTGGTTTGGAACGCTGATAGTTTTTTAGGGTGTAGCTTTGTAAATTTAAAAACAAATACCTGCTATTTTCTCAAAATAATGTGTGAGGGTTGCATTAATGGATTAAAACCACAGCTAGATAAATTCTAAAGCCAAACAAAACTTAGGGAAATTTTTTTTTTAAAGGAAATCAGCATTTTTCACATTTATCCTTCTAACTGACAGTAGAAATGGTGGTCTAGTGGTTAGGATGCGGCGCTCACACTGCTGCGGCCCGGGTTCGATCCCCGGTCAGGGAACCAACCCCAGACACTTTTAGTGCCGGTCCCAAGCCTGGATAAATCGGGAGGGTTGTGTTAGGAAGGGCATCCAGTGTAAAAACATGCGCCAAACCAAACATGCGGAGGATCCGGTGTGGCGCCCCCTAACGGGAGAAGCCGAAAGAAAATTATTTGACAGTAGAAACCAGTCAGACGAACTAAGAAGATAAGTGAAATGATCCCAATCAGCGATGCATGAAATCTCGGAATTTTGGCATGGAATTTTTGGACAGAACAAATTAGCTACATCGACTTCATGAACAGGACTGCTTTTCACCACGCAGACTAACTTTGCAGGGTTATTTTATTTGTGTGAAATCAGCCGAGACACCAGTCAAGATTGAGAAAGTACTCAATATTTAGCTCTTCCCCTTAAAGTTTCCTCACATTCAAATATTGTAATACTTTTACTGCATTAACGCTTCCTTTCAAATAATAAAAACATCACACGGATACTGCTGGTGTGAGTCAACAGCAAAGTGAGTCGGTGAAAATCCCTTTTAGATTTACGGGGTGATCAAACACTGCAAGACGTCAGTTTATCTTCAGTGAGACGTTTGTCAGTGTTGTGTGTTTGCGGTTTTTAAGGATAAGATGCGATCTGTGTTAATGTGTTGTGTAGATTGTATCTAGAAACCTTTTGCTAAATACAACCTACAAAAGTTTCCCATGTTTAAAAGGCACCTCTGGGTAATTCCAAACACATAGTTATTATTATTATTATTGTTAATAATAATAATAATAATATTAATACATATATGATATATGTTATGTGTACCGTATTTTTCGGACTATAAGCCGCTTCTTTTTTCCTACATTTTGAACCCCACGGCTTAAACAACGAAGCGGCTAAATTATAGATTTTTCCTGGGTTTTTCCCGGTTTTACAAACTTCAAGCAAAAAACTGAACCCCATAACATTAGACCAATGACATTTCCGAACGGAAACGAAAAAACGCACCTCACCTGTGTTCTGAGCTGCACGGCATCTGGAGGAAAAACTTTTTAAAAAAACGAACGACGATGCCAAAAGATAAACTCCCGAGAGTAATAGTTGTGAAAGGAAGGAGGAAGACAGTGAACAATGACTTTCTTGGTAGGCGACTGTTTAGATACAAGCCGTTGTAGCGCGTTGAGTCTGAGTGAAAGGAAGAGCTCGCTAACTCCAGTTGCAACAGAAATCATATAAGCACAGACAGGTTTCCAAAACTCGTGCTTTTTTATTTTTCTTAGCAACAGCCTTACGGGTTAGTCAAAGAAACTTACAAATGAGCATCAGGAAATAATAAGGACATGATCCTGGTCTTGAACACATGCAGTAATACCAGAAAAATGCAGTGCCGGTCTTTTCCCAAAATACCACCAGGCTCCTAAAGGAAGCGCAACATATTTCACCCGTTACACCGTGTGTAACGTGTCTTTCATTAAAGCCTGTGTAAAGTACATTAGTGTAGACTGCAGCTTATATACAGGTGTGGCTTATTTATGTTAAAAATAAAAATATTTGTAAAATTCATTGGGTGCGGCTTATATAGCTTTATAGTCCGGAAATTACGGTATACTGCTGCTACTTCTACATAATCAAGTGCTGTCAAATCTGTTTAAGTGATAAAATGCTAAATAATAAAAAAAAAACCCTAATGCAAATCTAACATATGCTGATACGAGGCTAATAAATGATCATTATTAGATGTACTGTATGGGTGTGTGTGTGTGTATATGGGTGTCTCCAGTGTAAGCCTTTTGTTTACTCATTGCTCTACTTCACTTCAGGCCCTCCTGATCTTCAGTAATCCTGCTACTGTTTTTCTCCTATAAATCCGCTCGTGTCATTTATTCCTCGATAACGTTTAAACGTGTGTGAACATGAACGCCGTTCATCAGAAGTGACTGAATAGATTGTTTTTCCAGTATTTTTGCATACAGTAAAGAAATTCTGTTCTATCCTGTTTTTCCACCTTTTTTAACCTTTAAAATGTCAGTTGCACTTTAAATGTTATTCTTTCCGTATTGAACCTTAGAGGTGAAACTCACAAACATTATAGTCTTTGTGTTTATGTTTTAATTATTAATAATTATTTAGTGAGTGGATTGTCACATTTGTTTGGGGGTGATATTTAGAAGCATATTTTTCTTAGTACAAAGTTCTAAGTAGAGCTCCCTGCTTATTTATCATTTTGTTTATACACTTGATACAAATAGATTTTGGCCACATCAGCCTGAAGGTACTAGTTTTAGGTTAGTAGTTAAAAAAAAAAAAGAAAGCGTTATTGGTTAAACAGCTTGATTTGTTTTCAGTTAAAGTTTTTATTTTATCCACCAGAGGGCAGCAGATATGCAAAAATATTTTAGCTTGAAGTTTTTCTTCAAGTCTTTCAGAAGGCTAAAAAATGTGCCCTTTGAGAAGCACTCTATATAAAATATGTAACAATTTTAAACAACAATAAATACTCAGATATGAGAACAGATCTTGAAGTACATGAAGCAGCTCTAGGAATACATACGTAACTGTAGACGTTTTGAGTTTTCTATTAAATCTAAAGATTAATTGCAAATTTTAAAAGGAGCAAGCCGCTTCAAGCAACTGGTTCAAGAGAAGAATATAGCCAAGGAAATGAAAATATAATAACCTGAAAAGGCTGCTTTCTTTTGGCTTACAGGACCGTTGCGTCGCAGCCCTGGCACGGGTGGAGCGCACCGATTTCCTGTACCCCATGCTCATTGGCCAGGTGGCCCACGTGAGCGCTGAGATCACGTACACCTCCAAACACTCTGTAGAGGTGCAGGTCAACGTGGTGTCTGAAGACATACTTTCAGGTAAGTGGATATTCAGCAGGATCCTAAACAAGCCTCTGAAAACCTGTTAAAGGTCACTGTGCATGAAGGACTATTACTTGCATGCAAGGATAACACGAAACATCAGGTTTTATATAAACGTGGGGAATGTACACAGTCATTAAACCACAATGGTGACACACCAAATACTAAGAAATTGAGAAATTTATGTAAATATTTCTTATATTCGACTGGTCACTCGAAATATTTTGCATGAAAAAATGTAATACGAAAAGCATTTCTGCATATTTGTTTAGACCATACTGCATAAATATTCAATTAAAGGGACAGGCTTTCCTACACCTACTGTATTATTTAACAGTATGTATGACTGTTTATATATCAGATATTCGAAAAAATGCTCGCAACAGCGTAAGTGCATAAGTACGGTAAGTTTCCCAATGTTGCAAACGCTTTCCTTCAGCTTTTACGTTGATTGTCAAAGACAGATCTTCTCAAAGTCTAAAAATGGATCTGCCTAACTGAACAAAAGTGAAAGTGTTATCAGCTGTAGAATGTATGCAGTTTTATACGCCAGACTGACAGGAAGTTTGCACTGTGTCACTCTCTTATCCATATGTTTTTAAGCATGGTCGGAGACGTGATTGCATAGTTTTCTGAACTGTACAAATGAGTTAATCCACTCCTTAATTGTTTGACAGTGTTGTGTTGTTTGCTTCACATAAATCATGTAACAAGAAGCTGTTGAACAAGATGATATCTGCATTTTCAGCCTCTAGTAGTGTGGTTTGCTTTATAGATTTACAAGATAAGTATATCTGAAGGCAGCTGCATGCCTTAACACACTGTTTAGTTGTTTAGAGGCTTACAAAAGCCTTTGTGGAGGTTTTTCTTTCTTTTTTATAAACTTCAGCCAAGTCTGGTTTAAATTAATTTCTGTTGGAGTGTTTTATAATTTTCTATGAGGCGGATGAATCATAGTTTTTAGGAAAATACGTCATGTGGACTGTCGCATGTGATAGAAAGGATGTCATGGGAGTCTAATGGAGACAGGAAATGTTTCCAGATTTTATGCATTACTTGAAATACGGCTGTCAGAAATTGCTGCAATGCTCCTCATCTGAAAGCCACCAATAGGAGACTGACATAAGATAATGTGAACCTTACAGATCAGCTCCAAACCTGGTATTAGTAATAGCGAAACCTAAGCAAAACTTAATAATAGACAGATGATAATACCGGGAGTGCAGAATTATTAGGCAAGTTGTATTTTTGAGGATTAATTTTATTTGAGGATTTAATTTGAACAACAACCATGTTCTCAATGAACACAAAAAACTCATTAATATCAAAGCTGAATATTTTTGGAAGTAGTTTTTAGTTTTAGCTATTTTAGGGGGATATCTGTGTGTGCAGGTGACTATTACTGTGCATAATTATTAGGCAACTTAACAAAAAACAAATTTATACCCATTTCAATTATTTATTTTTACCAGTGAAACCAATATAACATCTCAACATTCACAAATATACATTTCTGACATTCAAAAACCAAACAAAAACAAATCAGTGACCAATATAGCCACCTTTCCTTGCAAGGACACTCAAAAGCCTGCCATCCATGGATTCTGTCAGTGTTTTGATCTGTTCACCATCAACATTGCCTGCAGCAGCAACCACAGCCTCCCAGACACTGTTCAGAGAGGTGTACTGTTTTCCCTCCTTGTAAATCGCACATTTGATGATGGACCACAGGTTCTCAATGGGGTTCAGATCAGGTGAACAAGGAGGCCATATCATTAGATTTTCTTCTTTTATACCCTTTTTATACCCAGCCACGCTGTGGAGTACTTGGACGTGTGTGATGGAGCATTGTCCTGCATGAAAATCATGTTTTTCTTGAAGGATGCAGACTTCTTCCTGTACCACTGCTTGAAGAAGGTGTCTTCCAGAAACTGGCAGTAGGACTGGGAGTTCAGCTTGACTCCATCCTCAACCCGAAAAGGCCCCACAAGCTCATCTTTGATGATACCAGCCCAAACCAGTACTCCACCTCCACCTTGCTGGCGTCTGAGTCGGACTGGAGCTCTCTGCCCTTTACCAATCCAGCCACGGGCCCATCCATCTGGCCCATCAAGACTCACTCTCATTTCATCAGTCCATAAAACCTTAGAAAAATCAGTCTTGAGATATTTCTTGGCCCAGTCTTGACGTTTCAGCTTGTGTGTCTTGTTCAGTGGTGGTCGACTTTCTGCCTTTCTTACCTTGGCCATGTCTCTGAGTATTGCACACCTTGTGCTTTTGGGCACTCCAGTGATGTTGCAGCTCTGAAATATGGCCAAACTGGTGGCAAGTGGCATCTTGGCAGCTGCACGCTTGACTTTTCTCAGTTCACGGGCAGTTATTTTGCGCCTTGGTTTTTCCACACGCTTCTTGCGACCCTGTTGACTATTTTGAATGAAACGCTTGATTGTTCGATGATCACGCTTCAGAAGCTTGGCTATTTTAAGACTGCTGCATCCCTCTGCAATATATCTCACTATTTTTGACTTTTCTGAGCCTGTCAAGTCCTTCTTTTGACCCATTTTGCCAAAGGAAAGGAAGTTACCTAATAATTATGCACACCTGATATAGGGTGTTGATGTCATTAGACCACACCCCTTCTCATTACAGAGATGCACATCACCTAATATGCTTAATTGGTAGTAGGCTTTCCAGCCTATACAGCTTGGAGTAAGACAACATGCATAACAAGGATGATGTGGTCAAAATACTCATTTGCCTAATAATTCTGCACTCCCTGTATCTTTATTACCTCAGGTTAACATCAGGTAAGATCACCTAAGCATTACATCATGCAGTGTGATTCAGGTCTACCTCTGTGTTTGTTGTGGAAATCAGCATTCTGGTAAATATGCATCAAATGCAGTTACACTGTTCGAATGCCATGGGTACCAATCTGTGTAATACTGGTTTGGAGGAGAACCTACACCAATTCAAAGTGACTGAAAGCTCAGGATTTAAAAGAGCTGACACAAATTATATAGATTGTATGGATACAATCAATAAAAAGATGATTTTTTTTTACCTTTTAAACAACACTAGCATCACTCCACTGCAAAGAAAGGAATTAATTTTTATACTGCCAAAATGCACACCGGAAAAAATATTTTAAATATTTTTTCTTGCTTAAAAAACTGTGTTCTAAATTGTCAGTCGAATCGAATTCATTTGAGCGTGTTTTTAAACCCCTGGTCATAATGTACGTAGAATGTAATAACATTTATTTGTTGCGGGTGTAATGTTATAGGCTCTTCTGATTGCGTGAACAGTCTGCTATTCAACAGGACCAGTATTTTATTTGTGATCTTGTTCAATGTGCTGAAAAAAGAGAGATGAAATCACACTGGTCCTTTTTGCGATATAAAAATATATTCTACAGCTGTAATAACTGTCCAAAGTTTCACCTTCTTGAGCAGAATAACGCAGAATGATTTGAACGAACATGTGCTTATTTGAATACAGAAGGAACTGATATAACAACGTGGACTGAAACATGATTAAACACAAAGAACTATCGGTCCCAGTGTAGGCCCCAGCTCAAGATGGTGCTAAAGCATTATAAATATAGATTTCTCCACAAAGCCTGATCACACGTCTTTTTTTTCTCTCTCTCCTTTCCATCCTGAATCTATTACTGTCCTAAACATAGCACTATTTAAAGCCTAAAAACAGGGCAAGCTGTCCCAGAAATGACAAATTCTTACCTGAAGAGATACTTCTTTGAGCGAGATAATGAATCGGTGATAAATAGCAGGAAATAAAAAGGGATGGCAGATAACACATTAAGCCAAAACAAAAGAGGTATCCCCAAGGTGCATGGTGTTACCACAGCAACCGAGTTGTCAAGGAAGCAGGGACGAGCTAGGGAGAGGTGAGATGCCGAGTCGATGGAAGGGATCCGCAGAGGCAGACAGACATGAACACTCGCCTCTGAGGATGCGTTCTGGTGAGGAAGTAACAGGAACAAAGACAAGCACAGTGACATATAAGAATAATAATAAGCTCATTTACTTATTCTTTTACAAACAGCTTTTTCACCCTGTTGATATACACCACAAAGTCAGCACATGTCTTGAGTTTGATAAAGAGTATAAAGGACATTGTCATGTCGGCTGTTAGAGCTGTATTTTGACATTATTTGACAGGCGTTTAGCAACACTGGAATAAATCTCCCATGAGAAGGGCTTTCCGTCAGGCCTGCCAGACAGTGATTAATAGTTTTTTCCACTACTTAAAGTGCTTTAAGTCCCAAGTTTAGACCAGGGTTGAGAAACATCGTGTTAGGGCTTTGGGCAAGTTCATCTTACATGATTTGGTTGGATATACATTAAAAAAAACAGAACCTTTTATCACTCCCAGATTCCTTAATCACAATTGTACTGTAAGTTCACACTTTGAGCCTACTGAGCCAAAGAATGCTAGTGATCATTCTCTTTGTTAGATTTGTACATCCTGATTCAGCAGCATGCGCTGTTGCTTATGCATGAGTGGTGGAGGTCATGTGATTTTTAAACCACACCCACACCTCTAATTGTAAAAGTATAACATTCAACTTTGGTGTTAACAATCATGCACTACTTTTCTGGGACATAACGGACGACAGGAAGTTGTAAATAATCTTGCTTGTTAATTAAATGTTTTCTTTTTGTATATTTCGACTAACAACATTCATGCCAGGATTTCAAAAAGAAATAATATTGTCAGAACAAGTCTCAGACTTGCTATCCTGAAATAACACCATACTGTTTCCACTGTGTTACTGGGTGGTCACGGCTCATGTTGGTATTGCCCCTTTCGTTTGCCTGCTGTGCCAGAGGGCGAGCATGAGGAACAGGAGCAGACATTATGTGCCTCTGTCATGTCAGCTTAGTGTCACGCTTCACCCGCTTTCACAGACCACAGCTACACAGGCAACAGCACCTGCATGTGTCGAGGCCTGTGCTCTCTCAGGATAAAATTAATTATCTCTCAGGATATGTGTGTTTGCGATTTTCAGCAATGCTCGAAGCTCGAGCATAGATGCAGAGTTTACAAATGTTATACAGATTCTATAATGCTCTAAGGCAGGGGTCACCAACACGGTGTGTATCAAACTGGTAGCCCTTCACATTCATCTGTATCTAAGAAGAAGCTCTCAGTGTCAAAAAGGTTGGTGACCCCTGCTCTAAGATATCAGAGCCATTCTGCTAATAATAATAATGGAGAAAAATAAAGAAACTATGATTGCTAGGGGAAAATAATTACGTTTCTACATGCTTTGTGTATGTGTGTGTGATCAGAGAGCACCGAGTTTTGGTTGGGCTTAGGGCTATCACATGGTTTATAGACACACACACACACACACACACACACACACACAGTCAGAGCCAATCTAGTCTGTCTTGTCTCACTCACACTCCTCAGGGGTCTCCTGCTTCTGAACGCAGGGGCTGTGATGATTAGGGCCGCAGGCTAGTCTTCATCCTTCCCTTATTTAAAACACACACACACACACACACACACACACACACACACACACACACACACCTAATTACTTCCATGTCAGTAACCAGATGAAATATTTTTAGTCATAAAGTTTAGTTAAACATTCTCTTGGGAATAGCAAAAAGTCCTCACATTGTCAAAAGAGTGAAAACATGCTCACACCACACGTACGAAATTCCAGTTGTTAAGTGTGTATGTGTGTGTATATATATATATATATATATATGTATATGTATGTAACAACACTTGTTTTTGTTTTTGCATTTTTAATGAGCTGGACTCAAAGATCGAAGAATCTTTCTATGAACACAAAAGGACTATTTATCTCAAATCTGTCTAAATCTGTGTTAGTGAGCACCTCTCCTTTGCTGAGATAATTCATCCACCTCACAGGTACACTTTTACTGTATTGGGGGGTTCGGGGGTCCGAAAACCAGTCAGTATCTGGTGTGACACAATTTGCCTTACGCGTTTTTCCATGTGCCGGGATTCATCCGTGAAGAGAACATTTCTCCAAAGTTCCAGACACCATCGAATGTGAGCAATTGCCCACTCAACTTACAACGACGAACTGCTGTCAGGTCGAGACCCCGATGAGGATGATGAGCATGCAGATGACGGTTTTTGACAGTTTGAGCAGAAATTCTTAGGTTATGCAAACCGATTGTTGCAGCAGCTGTTCGGGCGGCTAGTCTCAGACAATCTTGGAGGTGAAGATGCTGGATGTGGAGGTCCTGGGCTGGTGTGGTTACACGTGGTCTGCGGTTGTGAGGCCAGTTGGATGCTGCCAAATTCTCTGAAATGCCTTTTGGAGACGGCTTGTGGTAGATAAATTAACATTCAATTCCCTCAAAACCTGCGACATCTGTGGCATTGTGCTGTGTGATAAAACTGCACATTTTAGAGTGGCCTTTTGTTGTGGCCAGCCTGATGCACACCTGTGCAATAATCATGCTGTCTAATCAGCATCTTGATATGAGGTGGATGGATTATTTTGGCAAAGGAAAAGTGCTCACTAACACAGATTTATAAATATTTGTGAACAATATTTGACAGAAAATAGCCTTTTGTGTCCATAGAAAAAGTCTTTGATCTTTGAGTTCAACTCATGAAAAATGGGGGCAAAAACAAAAGTGCTGCGTTTTGGTTCAGTATATATGTATGTGTGTGTGTGTGTGTGTGTGTGTCAGCAAACATTTTTCTCTTTGTAATATAAGTGCAAACAAAATATATAAAAATAGTTCAATAGATTTTTTTGTTTCTTTTTATTTTACATAAAATATAATTAGTAGTATCTAACTATTATATATACAGTTAATTGATTAAAAATGTTTTATTTCTTATGCTGTAGTACAATACATATATAGTATAGTAGACTATACTGCTATAGTTTACAATAGTACAAAATACAACTCTAGTATAATCTACTGGTATAGCACATTACAATATACCACTGTAGAACAAACAACTGTTAAAATGCAGTACAGTATACCTTTATAGTACAATCAGCTGTTGTAGTACAATCTATTGTTATAGTACAGTACAATCTACGTATATCTCTATAGTATAAAATCCCACTATTGTAGTCTACAGTACAATATACTACTATAGTGCATTCAACTGTTACAATTCAGTAGTCTAGTGCTCTAGAATAGAATAGCCTTTATTTGTCACATATACATTACAGCACAGTGAAATTCTTTTTTTTTGCATATCCCAGCTTGCTCGGAAGGGCCCACTACTGCTCTAGTAAAAAATCCCAGTACTTACTGCTATAGTACAATATATTGGCATAGTAGACTATACCAGAACTATATACTATAGTTTATTGAAAGTTACCAGAAAAACCTATTAGTGAAACTCTTTCACTTTTCTTTCTTTCACTATTTTCCTGTGGAGGAAAACGTAAACAAAAAAGTCATATTTTCTATTTTTCAATAAAAATACTTATTATTATTATTATGATTATGATTATTTTTATTATTATTATCATTATTACAGAAATGAACATGTGGACAGTTAAACCAGAGATATGGTGAAAATTCCAGCAACGGATATTCACTTCAGCAGCTTACAACATCTGGACAGAGCATAAAATACAGTCGAATTACGACTTTTCAGAACCCATTTGCTAACTCTAAGACATTGTCACACAAACCACCATAAGTCAGCTGTTCTAATTGTATTTCTCTCTCTCTCTCTCTCTCTCTCTCTCTCTCTCTCTCTCTTTCTCTCTCTCTCTCTCTTTCTATCTCACACACACACACACACACACACACACACACACACACACACACACACACACACACACACACACACACACACAGACACTAACACTAACACTTCCCTAATGACTAAAGAAAGGTTCGGGTTCAGCAGAGCTTGTGCTAATTACTACTGTTCTCAAAGCTCCAGCAGTTAACTAGACACTGACACTGATTTTAGCCTTTGCTGTGTCCGTGTGTACATGCATGAGTGTGTGTTCAAAGATGTGTGCAGCTTCAAACCTTAAAAAGCCAGACGATCTGTAAACAAACTGCACCCCCGCTACACCATCTGAAAACGTTCCAGTTGCAGAGACCCGCAGCACTGTGTTGCAAAATTGCAAGCAGTGCGCAAATAGCTGGCAAGCTCAATGGAAACTTTGAGTTGGTTATCCAATGTCCTAACATATTCAACAAGCCAACCATTGTCTCAGTCTACTGGCAACAAATGCTTCCTGTGGGGTCACTGCTTTTCAGTGTCAAGATACAGGAAAAATAAATTATCTCCAAAATGTCATTCAAATGGATTGCCATAGACTACACAAAATGGTACATGGTTACATAATGGATGCAGTCATCTATCATGGAAATAAAGCAATGTACTATGTCTAAGACTAAATACATGACGATTTGGTTGGGAAATCAATATACCAGCATCAATATTAAAGAGTGTGACACAGATCCCGCACTAGCTTTCAGTTTCATGCCCCCGTCATACAGCAGGTAGCTCTCGCTCTCCCGTGTCTTTAATTTCACTAAGGTCCCACCAGGAAGGAAAATAATCAGTTGCTTTAATATTTGAGAGCAACAAGCAAAAGGAGGTAATGATGTTGTGGAGGCAGCCAAAGAGAACAGCACACCCTCTCCAGTGGGTCTTCATCTCATCTAATTACGCTCTTAGTCACAGCTGCAGTGCCAGATTAATCTTTTTTTCCCCCTTCTTCTCTCACCCTCTCTACAAGCTTCTTAAGATTCAGTGAGCCATCTCTAGAAATTCCCAGGTTTTTTGTTTTGTTTTCTTAAACAACCCCCCCCCTCCAAAAGAAAACTTTCCCTGCTCGATTGTCAATGCGAAGGAGTCTGCGGCGTTTTTTTTTCTCATCATCAGATACCCGAAAGCACAGAACAATATCGAACCTCCATCTGTCCGGCACGCACGCTATTTTTAGCAAGTCAATCTCTTGCTAGCTGACGCCATGTAAATACGCCTCATATGTGGAAACCGAAAGACAAGCTGCCACAGGAACCAATTAGACAAGCCGCTCTCTCTCCATGGCAGCAAGCAGTGTCTCGGTGCAGTTGTCAAGGCAACCGGCCTGTCTGCATGCCGTGGACAGAGTGGAAAATGCAAATGCTATTCCCAAACGTGGTCTGTCAGGACTCGTCACTCACTTTCAGACGATCCCGGGTGTGTTTGTTAAGGCGCCGATTATTTGTGCTTAGCTGAAGCACTGCTTAAGTGGTGTGAATATCTTTTAGAAGACTTTTGTTAGTTGGCTGTCCTGGCCTTGCAACGACTGACCATTTCTACTCAGAAAACAAAGGATAGAAAAAGGACAGCAGGGTGTTTATAAAAGTGTGTTCGTGTCAGGGAATGGAAATATTTTGCATCCATTGAAAGCATTTCGATTACATATTTAACATATTTTCCATCAGCAGACTTTGATTGGTGTGAAGGTGTTAAATTATTTTTTATAACCACAACTGGCAGTAATTCTGATCCCAGTTTCATATATTATGAAAATGGAAATCACCATAATGCAGAATCAGTGGGGGTTTAATTTATTGATGCATAGAAAAACTGCGACAAGGGCGGAAAATTGGCACAGGCAGAAATGGTCTTTGTGTATTTTATTTTATTTTGTATTTTATTTTATTTTTTATAAAACCTCCATGAAAGACAATAAATTGTGAGGCCCAGTACCAAATGATATAAGGCCCTGTACCAGTCAGCAGTGGATAAAGGGACACTTTAGTGCCACAGCAAGACTTCTATACAATTGTTTGTAGTAACAGTTTTTATTTGTTTATTTATTTTTATTTATTTAATATATTATACAGTTCACAGTATATGTAATCCAGTATATTATCCAGTATACACCATACAGTATATGTAACACGGTATATTAAACATTATACAGTATATGTAACATGTATTAGTATATGTAATAAGTATATGTGTTGTATTTGCAAGTAGACTGTGTACAGTGGCCAATAATTCAGGTGTCTCCTGAACCTTTGTAAGGGCAAATGTTCCACTTTAGTCCTTTTGAGCAAACGGTTTATAACAGTTCCTCACCCCCTCAGAGCTTTATTTTTATTTTATTTTTTTTCCCCTGAAATCATAAATGCAGCTGACCCAAAATAGCCTCACTTGCACTTTGGAGAGAGCGAAAAAAAAAAAGGTTGGTTGGGAGATTCTGAAGTCACCATGACAACTAAAGTAACACCATGCAATAAACAAGCCATTTTACTAAGATTTTTTGAAAACGGGCCTGTTCGAGAGCAACACATTTTAGCAGAATAGAAATTACATTTATTATGCAGCAGCTATTCATTGTGAAATCAGTTTTTAAGGCCTTCTTGGAAGTTAGTCTTTCTGGCTGATACGCTGGTATACTTTGTTGGTTTGAAACTCTAGGATGGAAATGTTTTTATTTAAGCCATACCTCAGACCACACATGACTATTCTTTTCTGAAAACTGTGCATGTCTTTTTCAGGTGCCAAAAAGTTGACCAACAAGGCAACGCTGTGGTATGTCCCCTTATCCCTCCAAAATGTGGACAAAATCATTGAAGTTCCCCCCATTGAGGTAAGACACTATTTTGTCCTCCTAGAACAAACAATAACTTACAGTAATGTACACTATATGGACAACAGTTATAGGTCATCTGACTTTTTCAGCCATATGTGGTTCTTCCCCGAACTGTTACCACAAAGTTGGATGTGATAATAATTGTATAGGATATTTTTGCATGTGGTAACAAAATCTTTCCCTTCATTTGACTGTCCCTGAGAGTGGCCAAAATGATAGTTCAAATGTATTGGTGTGATTTGTCCTCTCTGTACAAAAGACAGATATTTGGACATGTGCTTCTTAGAATCATAGAACAATTTTTCCTCTTTTTCTAATTTAAATAATTTACAGCAAAGACAACATGGCTAATAAATAATTATGATTATGTAGTGTTAAACCAAAATTATATTGAAAATCTTAAGAATATTTGATGACAGCTGCATGAAGTTCGGTATTTTTCAGACTATAAGCCGCTACTATTTTCCCACGTTTTGAACCCCGCGGCTTAAACAACGAAGCGGCTAATTTATGAATTTTGAGTTTTTCCCCATTTCACAAAGTTCAAGCTAAAAAAACTGAACTCATAACATTAGACCAATGAAATTTCCAAACAGATACGAAAAAAAACGGGGTTAGGGTCTATCTAACTTTACATATCATGTAGGTTTGTGGTGGAACCATATTTTAATGTCTGGAAGGTAAGTTTATAACTGGTGTTGTTTTATCTGTAAGTATTGTGTGACTCAGAAACTTCCAAATTCAGGTATATTTTTTGTATGATGAAACGGTTTGAAACATTCATTCATTATGTTTCTGTTGCGGATGTTGTGGTTCTACTTCTGTCTCCAGCCCTGTCCTGTGTTTTTTTGTTGTTGTTGCTTGTTGCTTGGTTTGTTGCTTGATAGTGCTCACCTTTTCTGTGTTTGACTGCTTAATTACTGTAAAATCACAAATCTTATTGGGCAACTTATGTGTCTTGTTTCCAGAATGTGTATTTTATAAGTTAACTGTTTTTAAACATATATCTTATACGTTTGTGATATTTTTTTGCTGTATCAAATTTATTGTTTAAAATGATTGATCTTACATTCAAGATAAAGCACATACTGTAACAGGTTTACATACCAGGCATTTGCATCCTGTGCCATCACACATTCATTTATCATTAAGTGCTTGAACCAGGTCAGGGTTGTGGTGGATCTGGCGAGTATCCTGGGAACAGTGGGCAGGGATACAGCCTTCTTTAATATTAAGAGCATCTGGTAGACAATTTTGTTTTTGAGCTGTCAGCATTGCACGGTCTGACTAAAGCATGAGTACAAGGTCACATGAATCTCCAGGACACTTGCACTCAGCTTCTTAGTGACTGTTGGGGTGTATGAAGAGGGTTATGATGTGGTGATGGCATTATATAATGTGTTGTGAATAATGTTCATGACCTTCCTTTAGGAAATATTAGTTAATAATGAATTAGTTGTTTAATGTCAGGTCTATCTATCTATCTATCTATCTATCTATCTATCTATCTATCTATCTATCTATCTATCTATCCATCCATCCATCCATCCATCCATCCATCCATCCATCCATCCATCCATCCTTCCATCCATCCATCCATCTATCCATCTATCTAGATTCTGATTTGCAAACTGACATGCACTCGCTGCCACATGCATATATTCTGCAAATAATGTCATAATAATTTTACAAATTACAGAATACTACCCCATACTGATCACCACTCTTGGGTAGGTTAGGTAACATGTTGCCTTACGATATTTTTAAGTTACAATTGGGTCATCAGAACACAACCCTGTTGTAAGTCGAGGACTAGCTTTATTCTTATCAGATTTTTCTTGTACTAATATCCAGGTAATAACTCACTGAGATCTGATTTTCCCATTATCTTATGCTTGATGTGAACCTGTTGTTCTTTATCTGCCTAATTTTATGCAAGTTGCTCCCGCTACAAAGTTGCTGAATGGATAATTGAATAAATGTAAATATGTTTTTAAAAAAGCTGGTTACTGAATATAGTTGTGCTTATATGATTCCACAACACCTTTTATCTTACAGCCTCATGGTCTAATCAAATGACCCATAGTCTGCTTCTATGTATATTTTTCAGTATTCCAGTCCAAAACAGGAAGAGCTGGGTAAAATGAGGTACGAATCTCAGAAGATAGAACGAGTTGAAACAAAAGAAAGGAACGATGATATTATTACACCAGTTTCTCTTCCAGGTAAAACTTCTCTATTATTATTAACCCATATATACATGCACATCATATATTCATTTGATGTGCCCTGATTATGTAGAGCTGATATATAATTTTAAAGCTAATTGCTAGGCCCACTGGCCGTGCTATGCATTATGCTAGTTTTTTTTTTCTTCTAATCAGCACATAAATAGTCTTTAAAATGGTCATGTGAGGCAACTATGTTGATCATCCTACATAAGGGATAAATATTTCATAAGTGTCATAAAAGTAGTGGTTTTCCAAAACCGTCACAATTTTACAATCCACCTCAGATGCCTCTAAGGATCCTTGCTATGTTGTTGTATGGTGCCACTTTTTGTGATTTTTTTGTTTTAAATGGTTGCACCAGATTATTTTTTTATACAATGAGCAACTGTGGACAATTGAGTGAATTTCTCAGTAATGCAAAGCACTTTTGAAAGGATGGCCAAACAAAACCCCAAAAATTATTTTGAATAGTTATAGCTGCTTATAGCTGATGGTTGACGCTTTGAAGAAGGAAAAAAAAACATTTACCAGGATGATTTTTAAATTATTATGTTTTATCATGCATTTTTATTGTTTTTTTGTTTTTTTTAAGGCAAAATTTTTAGCTGGACAAATCAACTTATGTGATTAACCTAATAACTAATTTCTGTATTCTGTGTCTTTTTTCTGATTGCATGCAGAAAGAAAGACAAAAGGTATATATCTGTGCTGTATCTGTATGTATCCCCAAAAAATTATAATGACAAACCTTAATTGTAGTCAAGACTTTAGTTCCCCATTCTTTCCTTTTTTATTACCGCAAAGAGTTTGCTCGTGCGACTGCTAATGAGTTTTCAGCAGTGAACAAATTAGTTCATTTACTCTGGAACAGTATTCTATTTTGAGTAGTCTACTTTGTGCTGTACTGTTAAACAGCATATCTTTTGTTTCTGAAGATAAAATGTAATCTTTCCATTGGAAAAATTCATGTTCTAGTTGTAAAGGAAAAAAGGTTTTGTTGAGTTGTTCATTAACAGTGTGTGTATGTGTGTGTGCTCTCCAGAACCATTTACCGTTGGATTCAGCCAGTCTAGTCTCATCCACTTGATTGGTCCTTCTGATTGCACTCTGCATGGCTTTGTACATGGCGGTAAGGAACTCAACAATTCTGACTACACCACATTTACCGGATGTGCTTTGAACACTAGCTGAATGTTTTAAGAAATCAGACGGATTCAGTCTCATCTGGTTTTTGTTGAGTGAAAAGTAGCTTGTTTACTGGAAATGGAAATAAGGAAACAGGGCACAACAGTGTAATACTGTGTGTGTGTGTGTGTGTGTGTGTGTGTGTGTGTGTGTGTGTGTGTGTGAGTGTGTGAGAGTGTGTGTGTGTCGATAAGGATTGTAACGAGACCGTCATGTCATGGTCTGTAACTTCTTTTGCAACTTGCACGGAGCGAGAAATCAAAACTGCTGACTTGAACAATTTACATAAACACGGCAGGATATACATCGGCTCAGCTCGGCACACAAAGCAATCCTAATGAGAGAGAGAGAGAGAGAGAGAAAAAGAGAGAGAGAGAAAGAGAGAGAGAGAAAGAGAGTTGCTAAACGGAATCTAATGGTCAATATTTGTCTCCTAATTGGACAGATTTGCTTCTTAGTCATAGAAGACCTGAAAACCTGGATCAAGAGCCAGGCTTTGACTAATCTAATTAGCAGGACCTTAGTAGGATGGGAGAACACACATACACACACACACACACACACACACACACACACACACACACACACATACACACATATGCTCTCTCTCTCACTTGCCTCGCTGTCTCACTTGGTCCCCTGTGTATTCAAACAGAACAGTAAAGAATAGAAGAGAGATGAGCATTTGGACTATATGACAACAGATGAATGCTGGTGGGATTGGAAAAGTGTGTGTCATGACTCAATCTTGAAACAAAATTAGTTTGCAAGAATAACAACTAAAGTGCATTGCTGTGTATTTTGGTTCAGATGTATATAAATAGATCATATACCCCTATATAGTCAGTTTATATATCAGCTAGATTGTACACATGTAGTTGATATGCATTTGAAATTTTTTATTGGCATCCAATAATACTGACACCCCTAGTAAATACGAGCAATGAACCCCCAAGACTGTGTCTTTACCCTTTCGATTTTTTAACTAACTAATAATTGAAACTAATTTAACCTTTTGACACAAACATACACACAAAAACTCAAATCTTAAATATAATTTTATGACAGTTATTGACATCAATACTTTTTGCGTCTTCTCATAGAGTATAATGCCTGATGAGTTTGGAGAATATATGGCAAGGACTAGCAGGACCTTGATTTTTTTGTCAGTAAAACATTTTTGTGTTTACCTTGATGTATGTTTTTGATCACTGTCCTGCTGGAAAATGTTTTCTTCCATATTTGCCATTGCATTCAGGCTGTGCTGACGGATTTGAAAGCAATTTAAAATGTATGGCATTTTGGCAGACTTACATTTATTCCATTCATACAACTTTGCAGCTATTGGGTTAAGGGCCTTGCTCAGGGGCCAAGAAGTGACAGCTTGGGGTTTGGTGTTGGTTTTGAGCTCATGATCTTCGAATACAATTCAATGCTTTAACCACTAAGCCACCACGTCCCCACTATTATCTATATCGATATAAACTGTTAAAAGAGGTTGAATACTGCACACATTTGCAGGTATTAATACATTTTCTGTGCTGACTGAGAAAAGCAGATATATTCAAAACAATGACATGTAGTCATGTGATACTGTCACTCAAAATTAAAAACATAGTGAACAAGTTTATAGTCTGTGGTTACCTGTGGCAACAACCTTCCCTCAGCATACAGTATGATAATTGTCAGTAGGGTTGTCCCCAAACTAAGGATTTCCGAAGTGAAATTGTGGGCGGGTAAACAAGAAACAACTTTCGAATAAAGCGAACAAAACTGCCAGTCAAGTGGTAGACGAAACTGACCTTGTCTTTTTAATGTTTTTAAAGTAAAAAGGCAAAGTGGATCAAAATTCGTATATTAGGTTTAAATTTTAGGTTTATTTCCACAAAATGTTTTTGTTACTGTCGTGTTTTGTACTATATGTTGTTCTTTAAGTAATTAAAAACATTCGCATTGGATCTTTGATTGAAACATATTCAGCCTTGTTTTACGTCAGACTGCATCACACCATACTGTCGGTTAATTTTCTGACTTATTGAGAGCCAAAGCAGCAAAGACGGAGATCAGTTAAAAAAAAAGCTGCTTGCATTTCCTCTTTTGTGTGGTGTGGGAATAAATTGTTGTCTGCGTCTTTTCATCCTATTCCTGTTATTGAATAAAGTATTTGTGAGGGGAAAAAAAACAGCTTTCCTGAAGGCTATACAGCAATCCCATTTTAAAGCAAACTACACTGAGACCGACCGACAACCGGAAAAAACTAATCATTATGTCTTTCAGTTATTTGGATTCTCATCCTCCTCGAAATAACTGTGAGAGAACAATGAGTGAACAAATGACTTGGGTATTGACACTTCAAGCTTTTTTATTATTAATCACACAGGCTTTTGTAGTTAGCATCGACTATCCAAATTCAAATTCTTTTGAAGTAAGTTTTGCTTTCCATTGCATATTCAGTCAGATATGGATCGACTCAGATACAGCTGGGTGTGATTTGGGAGCAAGCAAAGTTTACATACGTATATTAAATACAACCGATTATAAGTTATGGAGAAGTGTAATGCTGTGAGGTCAAGTCTCTGATACTTATACGGATCAAGCATAACTTTATGGCCATAGCCTAATATTGTGTTGTTCCCCCTTTTGCTGCCAAAACAGTCCTGACTCGTCAAGCATTACAGCTTTAACTTCTTCAGCAGTTTGAGCTACAGGAACTCCTCACGTGCATCAATGAGCCTCGGCCACCCATGACCCTGTTGTCGGTTCACCACTGTTCCACTGGACCACTTTTGATAGATACTGACCACTGCAGACCAGGAACATCCCACATGAGCTGCAGTTTTGGAGATGCTCTGACCCAGTCGTCTAGACATCTTACGCTTGCCCATTTTTCCTGCTTTTAACACATCAACTTTGAGGACAAAATGTTGCTGCCTACTATATCCCACCCACTAACAGGTGCCATGATAAAGAGATACTCAGTGTTTTTCATTTACCGGTCAAAATGTTGTAATGTCATAATGTTATGCCTGATTGGTGTATGCTTACGGTTCCTGACAAAAGTTTGGAAACACTAAGTCTTGAAAAAAATATCTGGGCTATAGTTTGATTGGAGCTTGATAGAGGCCACTTCACTTGACCATCACACCTTCCTTAAACCCACACCGAGGTGGAAATCACACCTAGGCTTCATTAAAACAAACTACAATTCCCCAAACTACATGCATAGTCTCCAATGATGGAAATTACATCCACCAGATTTAAACTCCCACCATCTTTATATACCTTCTCTCAGTTTGAATTCTATTTTTTATACTTGGTATATATTTAGATGTTTGCATTCGTCACACTGTGCGAATTCTCTATACTAAAATTAGAATAGAAATACCAGTTAATTCTTCATGCAAGCTTTCTAAGGTAATTTTCTGTGAGATATTGCGGCCATGCTAATTAGCGCTAACTAGTTTACTTTAAGCATTTTTGAGTGACAGATTTCAGAGTTTGTTTCAGTACCACGCTCAGTCTCTCCGTTTTGGGCCGCTGTGGTGAGTGTGAAGTCTTGCTACTGTGAGACTTGCATATGCTGTGACAAATGTGTGGCATTTCTGTTACAGTTTGTGCCACACGTTCTCACCTTCACGCGGAGAGTCTCTCTGTTGTATTTTGAGCATAGCCTTGTTAACATCTTGTGTAAGCTCACAGAACAATTGTGCCTGCTGTAGGATGGTGAGAGTGGCGCGGGTTAGACTCAGCATCGGTGAATGATCCAAACAAAAACAATACAGGAGCTTTGATGTATTTATGTTTGTTATCTGTTGTACTTTGTTATGCTGTAATTATAAATTCATTATGTTCTTTATCGCACATGTGAAAAAGTCCTATATGCTGAACGGTCCCATGAAATGACAAAGGAATCAAGGGAACCGTGAATTTGGGTATGGGTAACTATCATGGTGTTGATGATATTTAGTATGTTAAAACAGGCTATGCAAATCAAATAAATATTTGAATTGCCATGTACAAGAAGAGACCTCTTTATGTAGCTATGCTCCATGTTGTAATACTTAGTCAGGCCAGCTTTTTTTTTTCTTCCGTTTTTGGTTTCATCAGGGGTTTTCACGTACAAGACCTCCGGGTTCCTGACACTGATAGACCCATTTAAACTGATTAATCCTCCTCCCACTTCCATCATTGACAGCATCACCATAAAAGGAAGCAAAATTGTTCATGTTCTCTGGGATGAAAAGGAAGGCGTACTCTCTTCCATGTCAATCAAATTGATGCTAGCCAATCACAATCATCTGTGAGCTCTTATATGTGTATAGCAGTGGCAGGCGGTCAGGGCCAGCAAAGCGTTCTCTGCTGGCCTAAACACTATCAGAAACAACAACCTAAATTCTAATATTTGTTCAATGAAATTGTATTCATTTATTCCCAACAGTTTATTTTCTTAATTTTGTAATGTTTCTCTTGGCTGCACTGCTTCCAGTACGTGTGGATGTGTTTTTTTTTCCAATCAGATTTCAGTGTCTATGTGCTGCCATGTCAATCTAATCTGCCCAGGGCCTGCAAAGTTTGTACTGATGGCCTTTTTACCATCGAGAATATCATGAATGGGTCTGTTTCTTTAACTAATCAGGTTTTAAATTCGCCTCAGCTAGCTGGCCCAGAATAACATCAGCATTTTTCCGTCCTCTGATTGGTTGGTCAGATGGAAACTGTTACAGCCAAGTTAGACTGGCAAAACATGTCTGTAGCGATCTGCACACATTAATACATCTGAGTTAGAGTTTTTTATGCCTACAGAGGAAAAGATATTGATTTAGTCTCGGACATACTTAAAAATCCATTTAGAAGAAAAGCTAGACATCGTGAGGAGGTCGGCCATCCCCGAAGCTAGCTAGCTTGTCTCAGTCCGGGAAAGGGTTTGTTCACCACTTCCAGACCAGTGGTGGTTTTTTCTGGTTCTCTCCTTTCCCTAGTTTGTTCACTATGAATAAAACTAAAAAAATCTGCACCTCAGATACTGACTTGCTTACCCCCTGGCAGCGTAGGACTTTCGGAAAACTGCCAAGATGCTCGCTTGAGTTGAATTCAGATAACTTTTTTTTGTTTTTTTTCGTTGCTATGTCAAATAGCTAAATGTAAAATGTTGACCATTTGAACCTGTGTGGAGAAAATGAGATAAACCAATTTGTACACATTAGACTGTTTACAATGTACTATAAAGAACAGGATTTCAACAAAACAACATCGGACAAGGAAAAACTGAGTGTATTTATATTTATTGTGTTTACCTCTCAGAGCATCCTGCTCTAATCCTATACCCTTATCGCTTTGCTGTATACTGTGTATGTGTGCCTGTGGGTGGGTGTTTCTCTGTAAAAGCACTGGAGAAAATGAATGGCACAATTACACCAGCATGTTAGTGCTGTCAGAAAAGAGTAGCATCCCGGAGAGAAGAGATCATGGGCCGGATGCGTCAACCCACTTTTTCTTATCGTTGCTCCTTGCTTTTGAAGCCGTAAACGAAGTCGGTGCAAATCAATTGCGCTAATCCCTTTTTGACCTTACTGAAGAAAGGGCAAAGACAAATTGAGCTGTTTTGGAGAAATTGAATTAATCACTGGATGGAGGGCAGAAGCCTAATTGGATTTTAAGGCAGTGATGAAGTGAGGATCGAAAAATTTCATTACTGAAAAGTTAATTTTGCACACATGGACTGTGAAAAGTTTGGAAAAACCTAGACTTTTTTAAGACTCATCAATGCTCTGTTTGTTCATGTGCAACACACAAAAAGTGGACAGTGATTGACTGGAAGAAAGTTCTGTAGATACTGTAGATGAGTCCAAATGTTTGGGTCTAACAGAAGAACGTATGTAGTTGGAGTAGAAGATCTTGAGTGGTCTGCTATAGAGCTCTGAGCTTGAAAACCAATTGAACATTTTAGGAATGAATGTAAACCCTGGCTGCACCCCAGTCAGTACCTGACTTTACTAACACCCTTGTGGTTGAATAAACATAAAACTCCTCAAGTACACTCCAAAAACTAGTGTAACATCTTCCAGAAATATATAACAAATGGGGATTAATTGTGAAAGAAGTTTAGTTGCCACAAAAAGAAACATTATTTTTCAGGTGTCGAAATATTTGACTATCTTGTGTATATCTGTTTACCGCTTTTTACTTTTGGGGAAATAACAGCTTGCCACAATGATGAACTGTGCAGGGCACTCGGTTCTCTCCTGGAACATACCTAGATCTGTGACATTTAAACACAATGAGATATTTTATTTATTTATTTATTATAACTCTGTACCTTACATTAATTTGTGTTCTAAGGAAGGAAACTGACAAATTGTACAGTGCAATCGCTTCGAATATTGATTTTGGGTTTGGTGTTATGGATTGAAAGGTTATGAATTATAGGCTATACACAGGACAGAGCAGAGGAAAATGGCACATTTCCTCTTCTATGCCCCCTTAACCACTGCTGAGTCTATAGGCAAAGATGTCTGGCACACATGTACCCGTAGACACACAGTGTGTTTTGTTGTTGATTTTTTTTTCCCCATTCTATTCTTCACGCTGTTTCTTTCCCTCCTGCACAGTAAAAGATGAAAGTGGGAAGCAGATGAATGCTTTTCTAAAGGATCAGAAGGAGAAGGACGGGTCTTTAGGATTGTGTGTGTGTGGCTCTTGGCAGGATCGGAAATGAATGAGGCCACAGCGGTGCTTTCGCACCTCAGCGGAAAGGAAGGATCCTTGTCACCTCGTATCTCTCTGAATCATCTTTCCAATTCTTTTCCCCCTACCCTCTCTCTTCATTTTGCTACCACTATCTTTCCTATTTGGACTGTTATGTCTGTCTGTCCTTCCTCTCCATTCTCTTTCGTTGTAGCAGGGTGAGAGTGAGTGTTTCTGTGGAAACTGCTGGCTGATTGCCAGGGAGGAAAACAGCATGCGAGTGGAAAAAAAAGGGAACAGCAAGATGGAAATCTGTTGCTTTAAACATTTAAGTTCAGTTCACATTTAAGACAGTGCGAATAAGACTTGTGGACGTGTTGTTTGTTTATTTATGCAGCATCAGGATTCCATGCCGCTATAAGCCAGCGGTGTAGCCAGGAATTCATTTCATGGTGGCAGGGCTAAAGTAATATGCTTAGTAATAGCATAGCGTGATCTGCACAATAAAATCTAGAAGAGCAAGACACACATGAATTTTGGCTGGATGTCAGGCATTTTGTATGATAAACTAATTTCACCATGTTAATTTCGGCATTAGGTTAAGAAATTAAAATATCTTTAGCACATTTGCACTGATTATGATTCAAATAGCCTGCTGGTAAAAGTAGAAAAATAAAAGCCCACACTTTATAATCTTATCTGTGCCCCATTTTCTTTCAGTCGTTCATCATCTGAGTTCAAGGAGAACTATAATATTTCCCTGATTAAAAATGGGTGTGCACAGTTTTTTCTAGTTTTGTATTTTCCTGTTTGCTTTTTCACTCGGATTTATTCTGTCGCTGTGGAAAGTGGAAAAACGATGTGAGATGATTTGTCTCTTTGTGTTCAAAGAAGCATTAATGCTCTGCAACCATACATTATTGTGCAAAGGTTTGAAAAGCATCTGTAATTTCTTTTCCCTCTGAACACACTGGTTTACTATTTAGACATTTGTGTATGCTGGGTATTTTTTTTAAAGGGTTTCAAGCTCATTACATAATCTTTTTCCTGTTATGTAGCTTTATGTTGTTTTATTTTGTTTTATGTAGCACCAGGGGTCTTGAGAACCGTTGTCTCATTTCACTGTGTACTGTGTCAGCTATAATTGGTTAGAATGGCAATAAAAGCTTCTTCTTGACTTTTTGACATTGAATAAATATTTTTAGGGAATGTAGTTGAGCAAAAGTTTCTATTATGTGGCTCAATGTATGGCCAGGAATTTCAGTTATTTTGTTCATTAAGCATCACAATGTGGAGAAATGTGAGTTTTAGACACAACAGTGTCTAAAGTTTACACCAGGGGCCCCCAAACCTTTTTCTGTAAGTGCCACATAATTTTTCCTTTTTTTTAATGGGAGGCCAGATCGGTGTTTACAGTAAATTACATGTGCTGGAGTGACTACCAGTATTATTGTGGAGATTTTATTATGATTTTAAATGCATTTATTTTGCCTCCTAATGCTAGATTATTTTATTCGTTTGTTATGCACCATATCGACCAATGAGCATTACTCTTCAAAAGATATATAATAAAAAAAAACAATATTACTATCATTACAAAGTTTTTTTCATATTCATTGTTATTGAAATCAAAACATTTACTTTTGCATATGGTTGGTGGGTAACTATAATAAATAGTTAGCCTATGTTAAGAACTAGAGGTCAATCGATTGATTTTACCGATACCTATAGCTAGGATCGTACTTGCCGAGAACCGATTAATCAACCAGTTTTTTTTTTCAATGGATACCTAATAAAAAACAAACAAACATAACACTCTATGTAAGATAGTACTGAACTTTATTACAAAAAAAAAGTACTGGATCATGAATATAATATGGCGCTCTCCATGCAGCACGCATGAGAAATAGCACGAAGCATCAGTGATTCGCAATTGTTAATGAAAAGGGACCGGAAGCCGGAAAAAATATCGGTATGGGTTTTTGCAGATAGTCCCCGCGATCAACTATCGGTGTCATGACCTGTATAACTAGGGGAAACTAGGAAATTTCAGTTTGAAAGCCAGATGATTGAGTAAAACAGTTATTTAAAATAAAACTTTCAGAATATGTCTCTGGCATTGTTCAAAGGGGCTGTTCCAAATGTGTGGGCTGTGGTTCGGGGACCCCTGGTTTATAGTGAAAGGTCAGAGGAGAACTGTTAGACTTTGTTTAAGCTGGTAGGAGAGCAATAGAAACGGACTCGTTACTGCGGTGAACTGAAAAGCATGACAGAATGCACAATAAGTTGAACCTTGAGGCACAGGATCACAGAAATCAGAGTCTACAGTGGGCTTACACTCACTTACACTGGCCATTTGGAGATTGGAAGAAGAGCAGGTGTGTGGGGTTTGTGTGTGTGTTTGGACAGAGAGAGGTCCATTAAGCCTTAAACAGCTGCATAAATGCTTTAGGATTTTAGGGATTTCAAGGCATAGTTCTTTGGCTAAGTTCCTCTAGAAATAATTATAGGGCACAGGCAAGTTGCATCCATCATTATTACAAATGTGTGTGTGTTTATATGCGACTCAGACTTGGAATCTGTTTGCAAATATGGCACTGCTCCTGTAATCTGAAAATAGATGCAAAAGAAGTCCTTGCCAAAGCAGCACACCGAAGCATTTTTTTGTCCTCTCGCAGCAATCGAGACGTTGTTTGCGTACAACACGTCTTCGAAGCAAACAACCAAAAAAAGAAGTAGTTTCATGTGTCCTTGTATGCAATGCTACATAAAAAAAGAAACATTTTATTTTAATTATTCTTATTCCTTTTTATAAGCTTCTGGAACCCTGAAGACAACATGAAAATCGGCGTAAAATATCTGACTCTGGGTTTTTTTTGTGACAATCTTCCAGCACCTGTTGCCATGGTAACGCTTCATTATGAAGCAGCTCGGTTCTTTTGATTATAGCGCTATGATTAAAACACTGGGGGAGAGACAGAGGGAGGGAGGGAGGGAGGGAAGGGGGGGTGTTCTATTTTCAAGAGCGGAAGTAGATTTTATTTACGGCTCGTAAGTACTCACTCTTTGGTCTGCGCTTTGAATTACCGCTGCCTGAAATGGAGTGGGGGAGGAGGGGGGCGGGTGTTAGACTAACTAGACGGAGAATGAGATACACTGCTGAACAATGACACAGTGCAGAGGAAGACTCTTTTGTTATCTTAAATGGCCACTTTCGAGTTAGCGTATTGTGGGAGGACATTTGCAGGTAATTGTAATCGAGGATACGAGTGATGCCAATGAGCTGGGATGCTCTGGAGCTGATGTTCTAATTGGAATCGGTGTGTGCAGTTCACTCTTTCAGTCCATTGCATCACTTTTTTCTTCATTGCACAGACAAGGCCCCCTTAAGCTACTGTGGCCTTGCCCAGACTCAGCATGGACCCTATTTTCAGCCCAAACACTGACCTTTGTAAACCTTTGCCGCAATGATGAATAAAATAAAGGGTTTTGAGCTATGTTGCATTGCAACATTGCAGTCAATATCCAGGCAGATTGTAGTAATAGTTTAATATCATGTGCATTAGACCGTGTTAAAGTTGTTTGTTAAAGGAAAAAATGCTTCAGTAACCAGACACTGAAGACTTGCCATTTTCTTTCCCATCCCCAGGCAACTGATTTCTTGTTTGTTTAGAGGAGGTGAATGATTTATCAGTGATTTATAAGTTTCATTCCTCATCTACTACAGCACTTTGACAACGCAAACATTTTTGCTTAGAAAACTCTAAAGGTGGACGAAGTACACAAACCATGTAGTTGAAGTAGAGATACAGTCAGTAAAATATGACTGCAGTAAAAGTAGAAGTGCTCCCTTTAAACTTTCAGTAAAAAAGTACAATAGTATGTGCCTTCATATGTAGTATCCAAGTACTAGATTTATTATGGCTTTAATGTCCTATTATCATTTTTGTCAGAAGACTCTTACTTAATCAACTTTATGTGCATAAGACTCACATGTTACTCTCCAATACAAAATCTGCTTTTCAAACTACAAAAAAACAAATAAATAAAATTACGCAATTAAGGCCATGGGTGCTGTGGCAAGTTGAAATATTCCATCATTTATTATTACTAATGTTTTGCTTGCTGTTGAACTGATGCTGAACTGTATGTTCGTGCTAGGTTAAAATACCACAAAGCGGCGTTCTACTCTAGAAGTTTGCTATGTGCTTGACCAGTTAAGTTTTTATCCGCTGGTTAATATAAAGAAACGACTGATTTCACAAAATGTAGTTAAGTAAAAAGTCCGATATTTCACTTTGAATTGTAGTGAAGTAAAAGTAAAAGTCTCCAGAATTGGAAAAAGTACAAATATGCGTAAAAGCTACTTGAGTCCAGTAACAGATTACATTCACTTTGTTAATGTCCATCACTGGAAAACACTGCAAACTTCCGAACGTTCAGTTAGATGAGCCTAAGCCGAATATGCCCATGGCTAAAGTGCGGAAAAATGCAAAGTTAACCCACAAAAGTTTGCTGGACCAGACAACATTTCTGGCAGAGTCTTCAGGGAATGTGCAAAACAGCTAATGGATGTCTTCACTGATTTCTTCAACATCTCCCTGAGCAGCGACTTTGTTCCTACGTTCTTCAGGACAATGACCATCGTCCCTGTGCCGAAGCAGAATCCTGCCTAAGTGACTATCGTCCCATCACGCTCACACCAATCATGATAAAGTGCTTCTAGAGGCTTATCATGAGGCACATCAAGACCCAGCGTCCACCCTCACTGGTCCCCATGCAGTTTGCATATCGTCCAAACCGTTCCACAGACGAGGCCATCGCCACGACCATATATTGGGCCCTCACCCACCTGGACAACAAGGACACATATGTACAAATGCTGTTTATAGACTTCAGTTCAGCATTCAACACATCCATCCCTCAGCTCCTGATTGAGAAGCTGAGCCGAAGAGTCAGCAAACAGAGATTAGTGGTATAGAGCCAACAACCTGTCTCTAAACAATGACAATACTAAAGAGATGGTTGTTGACTTAAGGAAAGCACAGAGTGACCATTCTTCACTAATCATCGAAGGATCCTCTGTGGAGATCATCAAGAGCACCGAATTGTTAGGTGTTCATCTGGTGATGAACTTCACCTAGTCACTCAACATCAGCTCTACTTCCTGAGAGGGCTAAGAAAAGCCCATCTCCCTCCCTAACTCTAACTCTGTTTTTTGATGTATTGCTTGTTCTGAGACGTGTTTCTGCCCATCATGGCTGTACAGAGTGATTATTTAAATTACTCTTGCTTTGTGATCAGCTTCAAGATTTTTGTCCTATGACAACACAGACCAGCCTCTTACAGGATGAGTTTTGTTTTTTGCAAAATTCTGTGTAAACTGTGTGTTTTGTTTGTCTTTGAAATCATCAGCAGGGTTCAAGAATCAGCAGAGGAAAAAAATCAAATTAGACCTTAGGCAAGAGCAACATTGCCACAACAATAAAATCAATGACATCCCATACTTTCATGTGAACATTAACTGAAGCTTTGAGCTATAATTACATGACTCTATATTGCGCTGCTACCACATGATTGGCTGATTAGGAAATTGCATAAATGTGAAGGAATAAAGATGTTTTTCTTTGAAATTGGCCATATTAAAACTAGGACATACATATTAACATGTGATTTGAAGTACACATGGGTACTACTGTCACAGCTGCTGGTTGTATATCAGTTACACCATCTGACCAATCAGAATAGAGAATGGACTAAATGAAGAGTTAGCTTTACAATAAAAAAACAAAACAAAAAAACAACTTCAGCCATGAATAACAGTCAGTGTGTCAGTCAAATGATAAAAATACCCCATAAGCGTCATGAGAGTGAGTCACCGAGAAACTTTTATTATCCTCCATCTCAGGTGGCAAAAGGAAGACGGAAGAAGCATTTATAAATTTAATCACAATGTTCAACACCTGACCATTCCATCACTCGTGGAAATGTGCCATCATTATGAGCTGGCATATGTGACCATTTGGTTGATTTATTTTTTAGTTGTGAGAGAAAAAAACATTTCAGACCATTGAGGCATGTACAGGAGCGTCATTTCTCCCGAACGCAGAAACACTTAATGGAGCAAATGAGCTTGAGAAGAATTCAACCATGCCAGTCAACTAATTACAGGTCAATATCACTTTGCTTTACTACATTATAGAAATCCATAATGGATGAGTTTGGAGCGTTAAGTGTTCGTGTGCCTGCTAAATAGTGCTTGCGTGCTTTTATAGACTTTAAGTGACTTAGCATTTTTGAATACTTATGAGCAGGAGGAGCAGTAATGCTTGAGAACTTGTGAAAACATTTAAATTGCTTCCTGCTAAATACTGTTTACAAAGAAGGTTATAATTACAAAATGTAGTGTATGAGATATGGCTAAAATCAATACAATTAAGGTCAACTCTCAGAATTATATGCAAACAACATTATTTAGACACTGGTCTAACATGGTCCAACACAAATATACATAGTGTCAAGTACCATGCATCTTTTTTGCTTTGTTTTCAAAATGCTGCTAAAAGAACAGGACAGTTGATGACATTTTGTTGGGGGTTGGGAGGGTCATGGGTTTTATGCCAAACTGACCTAAAAATATTATCAGCCACCAAGGGTGAACAAAGTGCAATATAATGTGCACCACTATTGAATTAGATATGGTGTCGTAAAAACAAGTAGAGAAAAAAGGGATTTATAGAGCAGATACTATGGGGACCTTATTTCCCATGACGTTTGTAGTGCTCATTTTTAAGGGGTTTTTTGTGTACATTTTCTGGGAATTAGTTGGCCTGGAAATTTTTTTGACAACTGTCAGCTGTAACTGATGTATTGGACACAGTTGCACAGAAAAGAATCTCCTGAAAATGAAGAAATATACTGGAAGCCTGGTGGTTCTTAAATCCCATTTGCCTATTGCAGGGCTACTCACTAGACGCATTATAGGACCATAACAACAATTTGTGCTTTTTTGAGCATCCCATTCCAAATTTAGTTGTTCTCTCATGTTATAATAACCACTCCACTCTTCTTTGAAGCCTTTGACTAGATTTTGAAATGTGGTTGTGGAGATTTGTGCACATTCAGCCACAAGTGCATTAGAGAGGTCAGACACTGCTGTCCAGCGAGGAGGTCTGGTGTGCAGTCACCATTTTGGTTTACCCCAAAGGATTTCAGTTGGGCTGAGATCAAGGCTCTATGCAGGCCACTTAAGTTCTACCATTACACACCACATCAAGGCCTGTGGATCCATGAAATTACAGAGCAACAAAGGAGCTTTGAGGATGGATTTGGAATGTAGTTAATGTCAAACGTTTGCTACAATGACTCAGGACTGCAGGTTGTATTTGATCACTATCACTGCACACCTCAACAATGTGTAGCTGTAATAAAAGGACATTTGGTGCCACCTAGATGAGGATGGCTTCCCTCTTGAGTTCCTGACAAGATTTCTTAAGGGACATACTTACAATTATAAAGAACAATCCTATTTATTCTTTATTAACGCATTATCTGTGTAAGATTGCTTTGAGACAATGTCCATTGTTAAATGCACTATATAAATAAAAATGAATTGCAACTTTGGCAAAACATGTCTTTGTCAAGCTTGGTTTGTGCATTGCCTGTTATGCTGAAGCACATTTTGGGCCTCTCAATTCCAGAAGATCGAAATTGTAAGGCTACAGCATACAATATACAATTTTGTGCTTTTTACTTTGTGACAACAGTTTATGGAATATTATTTACAGATGAGAGGGTCTACAGGTGTCTAGTCTGACAGTGTGATGGCCTATGACATATAGTCAAGTGGATAGTGGCTTTCAAATAAAATGTTTAAGGTTATGCCGTAAACTTCTCGCAAGAGTATACCACCTGTTTTTGTCAGTCAATTTATTAGCTAATGTAGCAAATACATTATATAGACATGATTGTGGACAACAGACCAAAATATTTATATGTGCTTTTTGAATATACCACATTTTGTCCGAATTTGCCGTTTAACCGTCACTTTTCTGGGAAGATGTTCAATTAGATTTTAAGGTGTGGAGATTTGTGCTCATTCAGACACAAAGGCATTAACAAAAAACAGGTACTGATGTAGGGTAAGGGGGACTGGGGTGCAGTGTTTCACTTCATTCTGAGGGGGTCTATAACAGGCCACTCATGATTTTCCACACCATCCCATGTAAACTATATATAAATAGAGCTTGCTTTGTGCACAGGGAACAGGTTCATCAGGCTTGCTTTGTCATGCTGCAACAGGTTCGAGTCTAGTTCAATGGAATGGAAATCTTAATTCTAGATCATGCAAAAACATCCTGTGCATCTGTGTACCTCTGACTTTGTGGTAATAGTAAGGAGAGGAACTGAATATGGATTAAAAAAATCAAGTGTCCCAGTACTTTTTTGTTCATTAAGTACAAGTGCCACTAGTTTAACAATATAAATATTATACAAATCATTTAAAAAAAGAACTATTTAAAAACTAAGCTGTGCAATTCAAATGTAACATTTTCTAACATGATGAAATGATGTGAAACTGAACAGGAATATTAAACCACAGCAAAGAGAAAACCTGTAAATGTGCATATTTCAGTCATCAGTCTGTCCTAATTAGTTCCTTCGTTCCGTCAGGATTCTGGTTGTGTATAAATGTAAAACAGTGCAACCAATACTCCTCTAGCATGAGCTTGGCATTTGTACAGTGTGACTAAAAAGTACTAAATCTCCCCGAGCCGCTTTTTAGAACGAATCCTGGTGAATCAGGCGCGAGTAAACATGACGGATGTGTTCTAAAAGAGCGCAGGTGGAAACTTCGCAGTCTCTCTGTTTCAATTTCGATGTGTCCTCATCCGTCTTTTTACAAGGACTTCTCACCTTTCATTTGCTTGTTCCCATTTTTCACGCAACAGCATTTTGCCAGCACACCGCCCGTGAGTCGGAGGCAAACTTTCACTAGAAATTGTCAAGAGACTCTTTGGGAGGTGGCTTTTGGGCTTTTTGGGTAACAGATCTAAATTGAAGGGATCACACTTCGAAATGAGACTCCTTGGGAACAGCTCACACTCATAATAAAGCGCTAGCATGCCTATACTTGTAAAGTATTGGGAGCTTTACAAATGAGCAGTCACGAATCTGCAAAATGAAGGGCATTTGTGTATGAAAATACTGTGTACTAAAATTATTATGACATGTGAGCATAATTAGCTGGCACAAGAAAGTCAATAATTAGATTAGTTTCGTATTATTCCTGCACTTCAACTGAATTTTTTGTTATTCTTCCTTTGGCATTTAAAACATGGGCTCTCTGCTTTTTTACAGTTCAGAGATGTCAGAAGTGTGTTTTTATTTTGATATGTCTACATGACTGAGTGCAGATCCCCCCACAAAATGCAAAAACTTTTAGGAAGGTGGTGACCGCCAGTAACTTCATCTCATCTCATTCCCCTTCTACCAAACCATTGTTTTCTGCTAAAAAGTAAAGTAAAGGTAATATTTTTAACCTTAATACTTATGTAATCTGGGTATTAATAATCTTATATATATATATATACACACAGTGGAATCCGCTTATAATTCGCCCTCGGTTACCTCGACAACCCTATTAAGTCAACGTTTTTGAAGTGGAACCGCCAAATTCTCGGTTATTTTATCGGTTATGTCGACTTTTGTACCAACAACAACACCATATACCAACAATAACGGACAGTGAGAATGTGGAAGTTTAAATAGGAGCTGGTGATGATGATAAACGAGCACTATATGTGCGCAATTAATGCGGAGCTTCAAAGAAATCGGCCGAGAAAGCACCTGGCACGCTGAAGGGGGCCGAAGGGGGCGTGGCAGGTGAATTCCTGACAAGATACAGATACAGATAAACATGTACTGTATGTATTTTTATAGCATGCCTTCATCAAACAAATCGCGGCAACGCTGTTGTGTAAAAAAACCCTCCAAAAACACGTGCATGCACATTCTCATTTATTAACGCACATCATGTACATGACAAAATTTCAAGCACGTTAATATACTGCTGCCATTTAGATTTTCGTTTATCTCAATATATATATATATATATACAGATCTGTACTATTATACTAGGTTATATACAGATATGTAATGTTATATTGTTAGTCAGTTTAAAAAAAATAATTTTTCATTCTTATTTATTAACGCACATCATGTACATGACGAAATTTCAAGCACGTTAATATACTGCTGCCATTTAGATTTTCGTTTATCTCAATATATATATATATATATACAGATCTGTACTATTATACTAGGTTATATACAGATATGTAATGTTATATTGTTAGTCAGTTTAAAAAAAATAATTTTTAATAACTAAGTTTGGAGATGGCCTCATCATGTAATACATCGGTAATGTAGAATTCTAGCAGCTAGCCAGCTAATATAAATAATATTATCTCTGCTTATAAATGATTGACACCTGAACTGCAAGCAAAACCTTACTAGGCCTTTATTTATGACCCCTACTAAGCGACACCTACTTTTGATCCCTACTAACTGTATTTTCTTTTTTCGGAAAACTCTAACTGCAATGGTATTACAGAACACTATAACATTGCTGAACTATACTGGTACAATGAGTTGATGGATGAACCAGAGAGGGAAAGAGAGATCAGCTTTAAAACCCACCCAGAGAAAAAACTGATAAGTCAAGTAAGCAATCAGGAGACACTCATTATTGCAACATCTTGCCACATACATTCTCTTCTGGTGTCGCGCTCGTAAAAATAAATAAATAAATAAATTGCTTCAGAATGTTGTATGTAATTTGTGGGTACAGGGAGTCTTCTGGAACCTCCTGGAAGAGTTTAAACTTTTCTATAAACAAGAAATTAATATACAGTGCAGTATGCATCATTTTTAGACAAAAATATGGCCAAATGTTTTTCTTTTTTGCTGCATTAGTGAAAAAAAGATCCTAAGAATCTCCATCATGTAGTAATCGTCTCGAAATAGGTAGTGGAATTTTACAATGTGAAAAACCCGAGCGAAAGTGGTGCCCTCAGTGAAACCTTTCATTATGGTTCATTATGAATATAAGTACTCTCGGTATGCTTGGCCAATCAAATCAGTGGGCCGTAAATGACCGCTGTATAAATTGAAATTGAAGTAAATATCATGCCATTGTGATGCACATCAATGGAACGCTGAAGATAGAGAGAGTAATAGTTTCACAATTCCGAACACTGTGCAGGAATCTCAAGTCAAGTTCCTGACTTCTTGCACAGGTTTGGCTCAGATGTCTTTCCCTGGCTGTGTCAAACCCACCAGCTGATTTCAGCACCGAATCTGATGAGCTCCCAGAGCCGTCTTCTGCCTGTAATGAGAACACTGCTGGGTCTGATATTCTCAAGTCTCTGGCAGAACAGTAACTGCTGTTTCCAAGTCTACTGGAGGGACTCTTTTTTTCCATCTGAGCTAAATCTGGGGAAATGTGAACCTGCAAGGTCCAATTTGTGTTCTGGGAAAATTTTTTTTCTTATTTCTTTCATGAAAACTTTAAAAATAACTTTTATATATACATTCGCTGCATCTGGCTGTTGCTGTGGAAATGTACAACATGTAGGCGTACTGTATAATGTATGCATTTCTAAAGCCTGACTACTATCTACATCCAAATACATGGAGATTATAATTGATATGAGGAGATACTGTAGATAAAAAGTCTAAAGGTCTAAATTAAACTGGCATAGTCCTCATGTCCTTGAATTTTAATGTGGGTGAAAAAAGGTCAAATTTGGGATTGAGTGTACTGTACGTTATACCTTCAGAATCACATATTCCATAATGTATTGTATAACCATTACAGCTAATGGAAGCTACATGCAAGCTATTTGTGGAAGAACATTTTGTAACTAAAGCTACTGCTGTGCTTTTCTCCTCGGTGCAGATTAATCTCATGGCTGTGAGCGGCAAATCAATACACATTCACACAGAATTTAGAATCGCTGTGTCCCATAATGCATCATGCAAACTAATTAGTATGCCTAGATTGACATCAAAGGTATGTGCTAATAAAACTTGGCATTTGGAATACAGCTTAAGTGTTTTCACGATATAAATGTACATAGTGTGTAAGTGTCAGCTAGATGAGTGGTGAAAATACAGCATAGAGAACAAAACAATCATTGCGAGTTGCTTCCAAAGTATATACTTCCGAGTAATGTATTCGCATGCTAACCAAAACACAGAGCTAGCAGGTAGCCCAGATGACTAACTCTTGATATAGTTTAAAATACAAAAACACACACACAGACACACACACACAAACAACTCTTTATCCTAGATTTATTTCACTCTATCACACTTTTTTTTCATCCGTCACCCTGTATTAGGACATCTTTTGCACTTAAAGTTGTGCCATGCTAACATTTGATGCATTCTGATATAAGCTGCCATGTAATGTATGCATGCAAATTTCCAACACTTGATACAGCTGTGATTGAATCATAGTCGCAGGATTATCAAGTTACAGCAGCTCAGGAATATCAGGGTTTTTTTGTTTGTTTTCTTTTACTTTTTTTTTACTTCTTTTCCTCGTTCCATATTTAGAAAAATTGATGCACAGTTCTAACGAAGAAGGCCACTAAGGATCACGGACAGTCTCTTGTCATTTTGAGAACCCATTCCTCTGTGTCTTTTTTCATGTGTGCTCGCCTTTATGTCTATGAAACGGGTTCAAAATGCAGATTTCTGTTTACACCACTATTGTGTTTCCTTTACTGGTTCCCTGTAGTTAGAATTCTGATGCTAGCTTACAAAACCAAAAATGAACTCGCTCTGCACACTCCCTCAAGCCATTCGAGCCACAAGAATGACTCAGCTTGACCCACCACATTTATAGGACACAAAGAAGACAACCAACATTCACTAAGGAAATCCCCTGTAGTATTTCAATACAGAAATAAATTACACACACACACACACACACACACACACACACACACACACACACACACACACATATATATATATATCAAGGTGAGGTGTCCACAAACTTTTGTCCATATAGTGTACATGCTCACAAACTAATGCTAAGAATGGAAATATATAAAGTCGGTAAATGAGTGATGTAGCAGGACATATACAGTAGGAGAACAAATTGATTTTATTGGTCAACAAGTCTGTCTCTTATAGGCTAAAATAAATAAGCTTAGCCAATCTCCTGCCTTAATATATGAATGATTTTTGAGTCGGGATCCTTATGACCCCTGGGAACAATATATTCTAAAAAGCTCAATGCTGTAAAGAAAAAAGCTTATTACTTTGTAACTGTAACATGGATGTATATATGTAGCAAACATATTTTTTAAGCATATGTCCTCTCCCAGTGTTTACTCTATAATTGTTTTACCAAGTATACAAGCAGGAACTTGTGTAAGTCACTATTTGATAAGAGAGTCTGCCAAATTCTGTACTGTATGTTGACATGAAGTCTGGAGCAAATCAGCATGCACTAGAAAACTATGTGCACCGGACCTACTGCCTTACGTATGACATCCGCAGGAACTGGGATATTTAACACACCTGCAGATTTTCACAATTTGGACATTTATCTGTTTAGGCCTAATGTATGTAATAGTCTAATTTTGTAACGCATACACATAACTCTCTTTGTAATCTGTATTCCGTAGAGATGCCCAAAGCAAAGCAGATGGTGAGGTTGTTGCAGTCCTACTGTGCTGGTCCACTTTGTGTGACAAACACAAAACATGAAGAGACCCGAAACATCTGCCACTGTCTTGTCTCCGTTCAAAAAAGAAACCCGGCCTTATGTTTGGGCCCATGGGTTTATTGGCTTTGCAGGCTATGTCTTGCAAAAGCCACAAGCATCAAAATCCTAATTCTAAAGACACATTGGGCCAAAATTGGCTACATTTGGCTAAAATGACTGCATGAGCCTGAATTGAAAGTTCAAAGGTTACATCAATATTTCCAATGATGCCTCTGTAGAGCTTTTGAGATAGGAGTTTCTTTTCCAGTTGTCACTACAACAAGGCCTGAAAAGTGATCAGTAGAAGTAGATTTTTTTGCCTATTGCATCAATTGGAATAGAATGGCACATAAAAGTTGGAGAAAATATATTTTAGAATAATATAGATTCAGACAGTCCTCATTTTTTATACCCTCTACTTTATTAGGAATTCCACTCTCAGTGTGAAAGGTGATTCCTGGCTTGATTAACAGGTTGTCTCCCTCCCTGTCTTATCATTGATTTGTTCCTTGAATGTGTACACCTGTCCCAATTTCTGTCTTTGATTAATTTGGGTCATTTATATCCCTTTGTTTATCTGCTTCCTCACGAAATCCTCTCGAGCGTATTTGTGCATTTACTGAGAACTATCCCATTTTTCTTATCTGTTCCAGGTTTTTGTTCATAACTATGAATTTCCCTTCGTTTGATGCGGCCTTCCTGTTTTTTGTCCTAAGCAACGGACACTGATAATCATTTTCGGATTGGCCATAATAAATAACACGCTGAGTTTACACGCCTGGGTCTGCCTGTCACGAATCACATGTTACCACCACATTTTCCACAAAAAGAGATAACCAACTCTTTCACTTTTTTTTAGGTTTTTAACCTCTGAACATTTTCCTCACAGCAATTCAACCCTCATTGTCTATCTGACCAATCTGTTACTAATGAACATATAACTCTTCGTCTTTACTACACCACTGACATTCACGCAAAACAGTAATTACTGATTGCAGTAGTTCAGTTTATATAGCCAGTAATTCTTGTTGTCCTACTTGCAGCAGTACCAGTCTTATTGTGAACAAGTTTTCAAGGTGAAAAATACTGCTGCCAAAGCATAATGCATTTACTTATTTTTTCCAAACCACCCTCCAACCCACAAAGCTCCTAGAGACTGATATTTCACAGGCATGGGAACGCCACGAGTCAGGGAACTAATTCCGCATGCAGTATAACAGCGTAATGCTCCATATGAGGTGTAGATTCTGTTGTACTTTTCCATTTTTTGTCGGCAGTTGTTTTGTTCTCCAAAGCCATTATTTCTGTGTTGTGAATACAGATTCATTCATCTTGCCTAAATCTTGCAGTGGATTCCTGTCACACCTGTTTTCGCTATTAGAGCGTAAATAAGTGCGTTTGTGACACCTATTTGTGTGCAATAATCTAATGCACTCCTATTAGGCAGGATAATTTGTTTGAGAGGATACCTGCAATTTAGGAAACTCACACTGTGCTCAGATACAGCCTTTTCTTTTCTTCTTCTTTTCTTTTTTCTTTTCTTTTTAAATAGTTTTTGTCTCTCAAACAAACACTCTGGAGGCAGTAAAGCCTGCTGAGTATTGAGGGAAAAAAATCTAATCTTAATTTGAGGACAAGCAGTAAACAAGTATGAATGTACATACTAGGGATGAAACTAAATATTTTCTTATCGATATGTTTGACAGATACAAAAGCAGAAAGGAATTGCAGATGCACTATTACATTCTTGCCAAAAAAAGATTAGGATGCATCGGGACAGGGGTCTGGGTGGAGGCAATAAAAACATGAAAGCTTTTTGCTTTCATGTGCGGTCACTTTTGAAGCTTGTGGGACAAACAAAGACCATGTTTGTTAACATGAGTGAGCGGCTGTGAGTGATAAATCCATGAAAAAACATCATGAGTGAGGGAAAAACAGACCTGTGTATATCTGTAGGCAAAACCCTTAATGAACTTGTGAGGTAACGATAATCTTTACGCACATGTGGATTTGAAAAGCATAAAATAGATTTGGATTGTGGGTGTGTGTGTACATATATACACATATATGTGTGTGTATATACAGTATATACATACATATAAAAGCAATGAGAGTTCTAGAGAATTGAGGTTTTCACTTCAACTAGCTCTACCATTATATACCATTCCCTTTGGGGAACTTGCCCATGGGAAGTTCCCATGTCAACTTGCTGTAATAGCATGCTGCAGAACCACGGGGACGTGGGAACATGGGGAAATGTGGTTATTGATTTAATTTTGGTGTGGTTATTGATTGGATGAATTAGAACATTTAGAACATTGTCTTACGGATCTCATCACCCACCATATTGTGATGCCGAGAGAGCATGCGATCATTTGCAGTTCAACTAGGATAATTTTTTTTGTGGCAAACTTGAGCAAAAACTGGAAGGCAAACACTAATCAGACGGCTTTGGTCACGACCACTGAGCATATACTTCGCATTACTGTGAATGTCCTTATATACTGTGAGTGAATGTGTAATTGGAAACAGTGGGTTCAATCAATACAAAGCCGACTAAGAGCAGTGCAGACTGTGAAAAATTGAGTCTGTGATAGACGTGTTCAAAGGCCGTGGTGTCTGCTGGGAAATAGAGGTTGACTAGCGCTGTGGCATGACAGATATCTTTTGCCTTTTTCTTTCCCTAATTCCTAATATGTACTTTTCTGTTACAGAGCAAGTGTAGATATTTAAACCTACTGATTCTATAAAACACTTTTATTAACATGCTGCTTTTTTTTAAGCATTAACTTTTTTGAATAAAATACTATAAAACTGTTATGGCCAAATTTGGGGACACCTGAACAATACCAATGTTTTTTGTTAAACTTTCTATTTCAAAGTTAGTTCCCACTTTGCTGTTACAGTGGCATCCTTCTTCTGAGATGGTGATCCACTAGATTTTGTAGTGTAGCCGTGGATATTTTTCCATTCAGCTGCAAGAGCATTAGTAAAGTTCCAGTTTATTGTATTGTGTTCAGTGGGGATGTGGTCAGGCACTTGAATTCTACCACTGCAAACTTGGCAAAAAAAGGGTTAGGGTTTGGGTCTACAATGTAGTTTTTGGAAAATGTAAAGCTACAACGTGCAATATACTGCCTATAGAGTTCTTTCCAAATCTGGATGTAATAGTAAGGTATCTACAGACAATATTGTGTAGGATTTGTTTAAACAATAAATATCTAGAACGATGCAGCAAGTACTGTAACTGGAATTGCATCACGTCCAAGTAAACACAGTTTCAGCTTGAAACATAAGGTGGATAACACGATTTTGTGCAAAGAGTAAAACAACAGATGAAGATATCATTTTATGGAGCAGCACCTGTCATTCAAAGGAGTTCTATCACTGTGTGCTGTAAATAGTTAAAGAACATCTTCATTAAAGTGGGAGGAAAAAGGGCCAGTGGGCTGAAAGATCTGCTGGCCCATTTCTCTTATCCGCCTCATCATACAGGTTCATCAAAGCAATGCCACTTTGATTCCATAAACAAAAAATGGATCGAGCAAACCTTAAACAGATTACTCCTACACATTGTGAAACAAGGCTCTATCCTGAACAATAGTAGCGACAGACATTTTCTTGCCACTTGAACACCATCATAAAGCGTTAGAGCCTTCAGGCAGGAGATCAGCTCCATAAATCGAGCACTGAGCTGTGAAATTGGTAACATTAGCCCTGTGTTTAAAAATAAACACCCTGGTGGACAAAGCGGAGTGCAGGCTTTTTGGAAATTGAAATCCTATCATAGTGCTGGACAGAACAAATGTTTCAGAAGAAAAAGTGCCAAAGGGGCACACTGATAGTTTTGCATCATTGTTTAGTACAGCTGAAATGATTAAACTCACCACTTTATCATCTCCAACACCTGTGCTGTCACAGTAAATGTTCTCATGATGATTCAAAAGTGTAGGCCCATTGCAGGCATCCTGCATCTTTGGCTGATATTTGATAACAAACCGTTTTGAGTAGACTTGTGTTCATTTTGCTGTGGTGAAATTGTGTTAATATTTGATTGAATCAAGTGGAAATTACAACTAGCTACCAATTATGTAGTCATTATATTGAAATAACTATTAGAACACCTGACTTTACCCTATTGAACACCTTTGAGATCATTTGGAACGCTGAATGTTTTTAACACTCTTTTGGCTGAATGAATAAACACAAATTTCCACAATCTCACTCCAAAATCTAGTGGAACATCTTGCCAGAAAAGTGTTTTTTATAACAGCAAATAAGGACTAAATGTTGAATGTGTCCACAAAACATTTGTACATATAGTTTATTTAAGGAATATAAATAATATAATCTACTTCTTCTTCTTCTTCTTCGAGCTTCTCCCATTAGGGGTCGCCACAGTGGATTATCAGTCTCCATACCCCATAACAGTAAATACAATCCCCACATAATTGTTTAGCAGTTCTCAGTCTGGGTCACATTTGTAATTAGATATGTTAGCTTCTTGCAGAGTACTAATGAAATTAATAATACATAACTTTGTGTATCATATTCGTGCATCAGCCTGGTTGTTTTGTGAAGGCTCCTGCATGAAATGAAGGTGTTGGCAGTTCCTGTACAGGATGTGAACAGTAAAATAATTAGGGTACTGGAATTGTTGAAGATAAATGCATTTGCAGGTTTATGCAGCTCAACAAATCCCAGCACTTCCCAAATTATCTTCAATTTGCTCAAAAACGAAACAAATTAGGTTTATCTCGTGTTTTTTTTTTTTTGGCCTGCTGTCTAGTTAACTTTAATGACTCAGTGAGAAGTAACGAATGTTATTGAGAGGAGTGATTCTTTTTTCAGATGTATAAAATACCATCATATAAATGCATTTAAAAAAATAAAAACAAACAAGACTATAGGTATAGTCGACTTGCCTCTTATTTCCTATTTGAACCATCCTCCATCTTTGATTGACGCTTACTTCAGCCAATCAACGGAGAGCATTTGAATTTGCCGTTGTATTTTGTAATGATCATGTTTCAATGCTAAAGTAAATTTGTTCGAAAGTATATTAGCGATATTAGCATTTACAGTAACTCTTAAAAAAGGAATTTAGGTCTATTCTTTTTTTTTTTTTTCTTCAATTTTTAATTTTTTTGCAGGTGTGACCATGAAGCTGATGGATGAGGTAGCAGGAATCGTGGCCGCTCGCCACTGCAAGACCAATATTGTGACCGCATCAGTGGACGCCATCAACTTTCATCGCAAGATAAACAAAGGTAAACATGAAAGGAGATTGGAACGATTAAAACGATAAAAGGTTGTTGGATGTGTGATTCTGTGATTAGCTGTTTTGTTTACACACACACACACAGGTGCATCTTAATAAATTATATTATCATAAAAAAGTTTATTTGTTTTAGTAACTCAATACAAAAAGTGAAACTCGTATATTATAAAGATTTATCACACACAGACTGATATATGTTTATTTCTGTTAATTTTGATGATTATGGCTAATGAAAACCCCAAATTTAGTATATCAGAAAATTTTAATTTAGTGAAATAGAGAAAAAGTTCAATATTGGGGATATTGTCACACTTTAAACATCTATATTTAAATACAAACACCTTCAAAGGTTTCCTAAACCTTTAAATTGTGTCTCAGTCTGGTTCATGCTACACAATCATGGGGAAGACTGCTGACTTGACAGTTGTCCAAAAGACGATCATTGGCACCCTGCACATGGAGTGTAAGACACAAAAGGTCATCACTAAAGAAGCTGCTGTTTATAGAGTGCTGTATCCAAGCACATTCATGGAAAGTGAAATGAAAGGAAAAAATGTGGTAGTAAATGTTGAAATGCAGCCAATTCAAGAATTTGGGGGAGATTTACAAAGAGTGGACTTCAGCTGGAGTCAGTGTTTCAAGAGCCTCCACGCACAGACGTATTGTGCCTGTTGGCTCTTGAAACACTGACTCCATTGGCTATAACTGACACATTCCTTGTGTCAAGCCACTCCTGAACCACAGAGAGCGTCAGAGCTGTATTACCTGAGCAAAGGACAAAAAGGACTGGACTGTTGCTCAGTGGGCCAAAGTCATCTTTTCAGATGAAAGGAAAGAAAATCTTGCATACGTTTGGAAATCAAGGTCCCAGAATCTGCAAGAAGAGATGAGAGGCACAGAATCCAAGTTGCTTGAGGTGCAAAGTTTGCACAGTCAGTGGTGGTTTGGGGATCATGATGTCATCTGCTGGTGTTGGTCCACTATGTTTTATTAAGTCCAAGGTCAGCACAACTGTTTTAGAGCACTTCATGCTTCCCTCTGCTGACCAGCTTTATGGAGTTGCTGATTTCATTTTCGAGCAGAATTTGGCACCTGTTCACACTGTGACCATGGTGTTGGTGTGCTTGACTGGCCAGCAAACTCACCAGACCTGAACCCTATAGAGAATCTATGAGGTATTGTAAAGAGGAAAATGAAAAACAAGAGACCAAAAAATGCAAATTAGCTGAAGGCTACTGTCAAAGAAACCTGGGCTTCCATACCACCTCATGCAGTGCCACAGACTGATCACCTCCATGCCACGTCAAATTGAGGCAGTAATTAAAGCAAGAGGAGCCCCTACCATGTATTGAGTACACATACAGTAAATGAACATAGTTTACAAAAGGCTAACAATTCACAAAAATTTTCTTTTTTTTTTGGCCTTATGAAGATTTCACATTTTTTAGATAGTGATTTGGTGGATTTTTTGTTAAATGTGATCCAAAATCATTAAAATTAAACGAAATAAACACTAGAAATATGTGTGTGATAAATATATATAATATGAGTTTCACTGCTCGTATGGAATTACTAAAATAAATCAACTTTTTAATTATATTCTAATTTATTGAGATGCACCTGTATTGTATGCTCACACCCAATACAAACAAGTGCCACAGATCTCACACACATCATCTTTTACACAAAACCCCTATTTTTTTAGATTCCAAATTACATCTAAGCAGCATGGCATTTACTCGTACCTACATGCCAGCTTTAATAAAAAAGAAATAAAAATAAAACAAAAAGAACAAACTTCCTGTGTTTTTTGTTGCTGCATGACAGCAGGCGCTTGAAACAAGCAGCTCGACTAACACGGAATAGGCGCCGGTTATTTTTATATCTCAGACACCTGAACGCTATTGTCTTTTTTTTTCTTCGACAATTCCCAAATTACAGTATTACGTCTCTCTGAAAGCAATATCTATCATGCTTTCAGGGCTGTTTTGATGGGTAGCAGGAAAACACAAAGCCCACTTCTAACAGAGCCTCTGAATAGATAAGGTAAGCAAAGCAGATGAGGTAGTGGAAAATTAAATAGATAGAAATTACTCCACACACTGCAGTGAACTGCTGCCGCTGTTTTGTGCCACCTGTTTCACAACCAGATTGTTATCGGCTCACGACACAGGCAGACGATGGGGGGAAAAAAAAGACTTTTCAGCACTTTGGCGGTAAAATTGGTGGTGCATTTCACTATTCCCAATATGGATCAAATTGCTTTTGCATTTTCTTTGAAAGCCTATTTAAACTAATCTGGGAAATTCTAGAATAGTACTAGAACATATTCCTTAGATAGTAATGTGTGTATCATTGTGTTGAATAATAATGTATACAGTGCTGGAAAGGGGGAAAAAAAGTTAAATTAAAATTATTAATTCACTGAACATTTGTTGTTGATTTGGCTGTTTTTCTGGATCCACACCCTTACAGGTTACATTATATGATTGTTGCTATGGTTACATTTCAGAGTACATCTGTTTGTTGAAGCAGGTCTATGTATTGCAGCCCATTGTAGCGTTTACATTCTTTGCTTTTTGCATATAACAGAAAATATAATAATAGCAAATGATAAATAGAGAAAATGAACAATAAAAATGATAAGTACCATAAAACGGTATAGAACTATTCACGGTAACCTCTGAATGCAAAAGTCCGAGGAGGAAATCCGTGAGCTTTGTGACAGATTGATTTTACAACGGTAATGTATAAGGTGCTAGACAGATTGCAGTGGATTTTAATGAACAAAATAGTACAAAAGAGTACAAAATAGACAATCAGGCTTAGAATCAAGGACATGGAACAACAGTCTGGCGATCAACAAACATAATATTAAAGGAAAAGGGTGGAATTAAGAACAAGACAAAGCAAAGTTGAGGCTGAGAGCAAAGAAGCAGAACATCGATACAACGATGTATTCTAACAGGATGTGTTTGAAACAGGAAACAGTTGTGCCTAATCAATATAATGACGAGTTTAGCGTTTGTAAGTTGTGGGAGTCCATAGCAGTCATGTTTGATTTAAATCTGAATTTCTGTCTGACTTTTAACTAAATCAGGACAGGGCAAGCATCTTGATTTAACAACCTAATAAAAACACAGACAGTCTGTCAGCTAAGTACAAACGATTGTTTTCCATTTCATGAAACCCCGATCAGGCATAACATTATGACCGGTGAAGTGAAAAACACTGATTATCTCTTCATCATGGCACCTGTTTGTGGGAGGGATATTATTAGGGAGCAATTGAACAAAATTGATGTGTTAGAAGCAGGAAAAATGGACGAGTGTAAGGAGTTTGACGAGGGCCAGATTGTGATGTCTAGATGACTGGGTCAGAGCATCTCCAAAACTGTGGGTTGTTCCTGGTCTGCAGTGCTCCAAGGAAGGAACAGTGGTGAACCAGTGACAGGGTCATGTGCGGCCGAGGCTTACTGATGCATGTGGGGAGCGAAGGCTGGTCCATCAGATGAGCTCCTGTAGCTCAAATTGCTGAAGAAGTTAATGCTGGTTCGGATAGAATGTTGTCACAATACATAGAATACACAGGGTCAGGGACAGACGGCAAAAAGGCGACCAACACAATATTAAGCAGGTGGTCATAATATTATGCCTGATTGGTGTATAATAATATAAACAGTGCGATCAGTAAAGCAGTATTACATCTTCAATTGACAAATTGCATAAATTAGTCTTTAACATCAACACGCTGTCAACTAAAGACTGAGATTCTCAGAGGTACACTACATTTATACATTTGGGATCCCCTGATCTTAGATACATTACTTTAATACATTAAGTGAAGATGAAAAATTATAACTGCCCATAAGCTAGTCACATTTGTTCACATGGCAAGGATAGCAAATGTTTGGCATTAGTCAAAAGACATCTATATTTATTTTATGGAAAATAAAAAGAAGCAACACCCATGCGATTAACATACGGACACAAACAAAATATTCTGTGTCATCAGGAATCTCTGTTCGGAGTTAGAGTATAGTGTTGCCAAAAAAAACCTTGGTGTCCATTATAGTCTCTCTCTCTCTCTCTCTCTCTCACACACACACACACACACACACAGAGCACAGATGTCACATTGTTTATGTTCTGTTAAACAATTTAGCAGAAATAGCCATTTATCTTTAACTTTTCTTGGAAGCGAAGATTGTTGTGTACAGTAGTGTTCCTAGAAAGATTGAGAGATCGTCTTGGTTACAATGCTGGTTAATTTGTGTCTCTCGCAGGCTTAGTTTACACATATAGTTTTAAGGTACCTTATTTCAAGCTTAAAGGGTGTTATGACACTCTGTTTAGCAATGTTGCTGTATTAAGAGAGCATTCAGCCTATATAAGCCATTGCTAAAAAACTGTGTATTATATGTAAAATTATTAGTAAGAAATAGGTGCTTAATAAATTAAATAAGTACAATAAAGTGCTTTAAATAAAGAATAAACTATGATGAGGTATGGTGTCATGACTAAAAACACCTTTTTTTGATCCATTTATACCTTGAGCAATTAAAGAAGGGATAAGTGATAACCAGATTATCTTTTAGAAACTTAAAAAAAAGTTCATTGGTACACAAAAAAAAAAAAAAAGCTGTGTTTTTTCTCTCATGTTAATGAGAAACCACAGCCTACTCTATACAAAACACTGACACTGGAGACTCCTTCCATAAAGTTTAAATGCATTAAGAGTCCACCAAATCATTTATAAATTTCTATACATTTTTCTGTTAATAACCTATGCTAATGTTTACTGACCCTAATAAAAAAAAAATTAACTATTATATAAAACCTAAATAATTCTTACATAAATAGCTGTAATTCTGCAATGTCCTTCAAACCGGCAAATTAATAAAATTATTTTTATGGGCAGTATATTATTTGCCTATGGAAATATTTGCTACTCATAGAGAAAGAGAAAGAGAAAGAGAGAGAGAGAGAGAGAGAGAGAGAGAGAGAGAGAGATTTAATGACGTATTAACAGTGGAAACAGTGTATAAACATTATCATCATCTGTGTGTTTTAACATTGTTACACAAACACACAAAATACATTTATTCCTCTAGTTAAAAGTTGAATATAAAGAACAATTGCAATACTGCAATACAAAGTAAGAGAAAACTAAAACTTGTTTCATATAAGATGAGGATGGTTCCCCTTACAAGTCTGGTTCTTCTTAGGGGTTCTTCCTCACATCATCCTAGCGAATTTTTCCTTGGTACCGTTGCCCCGGGCTTCTTGATTAGGGATAAATTTAAAGGTAACAATTTATAATTTCTTTATATTTACTTGTTAGCTTCAAGCTCGGTTAGCATTATTTAGAGTTGCTGGAGTGATATTTATTATGGAAGGGCCTAAATCCTATTAAACTTCTCTGAAATGATCTGGATTGTAAGTTCAGAAAGAAATATCCAACTAGCAAAGAACACATTTGGCAAGTATTTTAGCTGAATGTTTGGGGAAACTAACTGTCCAGATGCCAAGAGTGTGAAAGTTGTTAATCATGCAAAGGGAGGATTTAAATAAAGTTTAACATTTGTACAATAATAAAAAATTAGTTTGGTCAAAGTAAATCATACAGTTAAATTACCTAGTTTGTTACATATAAACAAAAAAAACATAAATGTGTCTCTTAGAAATGATATAAATGATGTTTCTAAACTTTTGACAGGAGCTGTAAAATTTAATTGAGTTGCTCGGCATTCCAGCAATTATACTGGCACAACTTAAGTTAGTGCAAGAAAACTCTGGGTTCCCTGGTGAGTCCAATTCATTATATGGTCTCAACTAATAAGAAGCTCTCTTTCACCACAGACATGCTTTCCAGACCTATTTTTGCCTAATTGGTGAAACATGAGGTAGTAGTTTTGAAAGCAAAATTTAAGAGACAAGTGGATTAAGTATAGTTACTTTAAAGTGTTGTAACTTTAGTAATTGGAGAATTTAGTTTGTGAATATATAGTATGCCTGACAGCTGTAGAGAACTAGAAAGGGTTCATTAAGTGAGGTTCATGGAGCGTAGCAAATAAATTTGAAATACAGTGCTGGAACGCACTTTTAAAAATTGGATAATTTTTCATTATCCAACTTGTTTTATTAATGAGTACATTTTTAATAATAGTTACGAATATGGTAATAGTTATTATGTCTAATAAAGACTTTTTGATGGCACGCTCGTTGACTTCCTCAATGGCTAATAGAGAAAGCGAATAGACAGAGAATTATTATTCTGGTTAGAAGATACACTATATTGCCAAAAGTTTGCAGACACCTGGTCATAAGTATGGTATGTGCTGTTTGAGCATCACATTTCACATTTAGTCCCAATTTGCTCTTATAATTTACTCAATGTTTCTGGAATGATATTCCACTAGGTTTTGGAGTGTGCTTATGAACATGTGTGTTTATCAGACATGAGGATGTTTATCAAACTCTCTTTGTGTACAGGTGGATTGCCATGCTGGAACTGGTTTAGGTTTCCAAGTTCAAGTAAAGGCAAAATTCTATAATACAGCATCCAAAGTTGTCCTATACAATTGTGTGCCTCCAGCTTTGTGGTAACAATTTGGAGAAAAACCACATGTGGCAGAAAAGGTCAGGTGTCCCAATACTTTTGTCTATAGAGTTTTTAAATATTCTGATTAGTCTATCATCAGGCGACATTCACAAGCATTATTGCTAAGCACACAAACATTTAAAGACTTGATATCACCCAAATGAGGATGGGTTCCTCTCAAGGTTGCTTCCTCATAATATCTATGGAGTTTTTCCTTGCCACAGTCGCCATGGCTTGCTTATTCTGTAAAGCTGCTTTGAGACTTGACACACACACACACACACACACACACACACACACCCTCATGCACATTTCTTCCACCATCTGGATTAAGATATTGAAGCATTCGAGCCGTCACAGCCAGACTTACAGCATTACAGTTTCTTCACACAAGCCTTCAGAATTCTCAACAGGAGACTGGAATCTCACACACACACACACACACACACGCACACACACACGCACACACACACACACAAACACCTTCACTACACATTTTTTGCACATTTTATTGTTGATAAATCATCACAAAACATCCACACGTATAATTTGTCTTTTTTTTTTAATTAATTTTATTTTATTTTTATTTTTTTTACAGTGTGTACACGTGTACTTTATGTGATATCAACTTTATGGGTCTGTTTATTCTAGTCAGCTCAAGATTCAAGAGTTTATTGGAATATGAACAGGAAACACTCTGTTACATCATACAATCAAATTCTTACTCTGTGAATCCTCCAAGCACATAGCACATTTTATTGTTGATAAATCAACACAAAACATCCACACGTATAATTTGTCTTTTTTTTATTTATTAATTTTTTGTTTTTATTTTGTTTTTACAGTGTGTACACGTGTACTTTATGTGATATCAACTTTATGGGTCTGTTTATTCTAGTCAGCTCAAGATTCAAGAGTTTATTGGAATATGAACAGGAAACACTCTGTTACATCATACAATCAAATTCTTACTCTGTGAATCCTCCAAGCACATATGGAAAACAGACAAAGACACAAAACATAAATTACAAATGTACAAAGTTATAAATGTACAAAGTGTTACTAGTGTATGCATTATGTTATTTTATTGTCCTGGAGGAGAATTATTTCATTTCACTGTGTAGTGTTCTGTTTATGGTTGAAATGACAAAAAGGCTACTTGACTAAGGAATAATGAGGTGAATAATTGGATCTGAAATGATGAAATGAATCGAAAACTAACTGTGATGAAGGGGACGGTGGGATTTAATGGACACAAGCCCTCATCTACAGACGTATAGACTGAATTGATCTATCTTTTTGTTAGTATTTGTATTTATAGATTATATGATATGTATTTAAATTAAATATCTCTTCCATCCTCATTTCCATCATATTCTAATGTTTCTTATGTCAAATATAACATAAGGCATATACATATATATATATATATTTTTTTTTTTTGGCTCTCCTAAATGACAGGTTCTTGGATTCTTTAAAATAGCCACTTTTAGGTGCTATAACTAGCAATTTGGAGTGTAAGACTATAATTTGTTTATTGCGCTACTCTATAGAGAACTCGAGTAAATGAGTATGTTCATATTTATATTTACATGAGTCAGCAGCCAATATAAAAATGCAGTACAGTAATGAAGTGCCTTCACAGATACAGGGATGTGTTTCACAGCGCAGGTAGTGACGCAGGGCAGTCAGTGCCAGGGCCTGTGTAATGGAAAAATAAAAGAGCCAAAGTGATGCTTTAGGGGGAAAAAGAAGGAGGAGGGGGGCGGGGACGCTTGGATGATAAGATCAAAGTGGGCAGCCGTGAAGCTACAAGCAGTAATTGGGCGTGTTGGAAGGGGGCTGCTTTTTCCTGGTAGTGAACACAATGTTGTCAGGATATACACGCTCTCCCACACATGCCCTCTCCTTGGAGAGTGCGTCCATGACGTCGCAAACCAGCTGCACAAAATCACTGGTTCTCCATGCTGAAGGCTATAACATTTTATCAGTAAGACCATGTGTTTATGTTTGAAGCTAGTCTGCTGCTTTCCAACGTTTCCAGGCCGCACATGTTGGTCTGGGAATGTTGTAATGCTGAGAGAAGCTGCCGTTCTTACCATCTTGTATGCGTCAAACAAGACGGTATTATTACACACCCAGAGCTGCTGATTTCACAAATCGGATTGGACTGAAGGTGTTGATTAATTTTCTATAACAGCTGCTTGGACTGCAAGGCAAATCACACGTTTCTATTTGGGTGTTTGTTCAATGATGTTCCTATAGTACCAACTTTCACTTGGACTTGTTATGGATTATTTCAGTAGTATTCAGATTAAAACAATGATCTAAATGTTGGAATAATTGGATTTGAATGGACGGATTCATATAAAAAAATCTATTGAAGGAGATTCCTAGTGTACAGAGTCACTCTCTTGTGTACTCTACATAACGGAGATCGGCTGTGTAATAATCACACTGTGACTGCATTTTTGACATAAGAAATTTTTCTTGATATCAAATCTGCTTGATAACATGATACTAGCTTGATTTTAAATGTAACTATAAATGGATTCAAAAGTGTGATGTGTCACTCTAAAATAAAATAATAAATGAATGAATATTGTTAGTATTGGCAACTTGCTGTGGAATAGCAGGACAAAAACACTTTGAGTGACTGGATAATAATCAACGCTGAAATCATAACCGCTGTGTATCGGGTCGCGACACACCCACCCCCGGTTGTTGATCAATTGATTTCCTATAACAGCATGTCCATTATTTCTTACATACCAGATTTCAGCAAACAAACATACTTATTTGACTCTCAGTAAACAAAGAGAATAAATTGTTGTAATGCTCGACTCTGTGGCCCCCCTGCAGGTTGTGTGATCACAGTATCCGGGAGAATGACTTTTACAAGTAACAAGTCAATGGAGATCGAGGTGTTCGTGGACGCCGATCAGCTGGTCAATGCGGAGGAGGGGAAATATCGGGCCGTCACTGCCTTCTTCACCTACATTTCCCTGGACACAAAAAATAAGCCGCTCCCTGTGCCTCCCCTGAAGGTAGGATATGAGAATTCTTCATCACGCATCAGGAAGTAGCATACAGCATCATCACAGTGTTCTTTCTTAGTCGTTTATTCAAATGCCCTGCATTACACATGATGAGAAACGGTGACGAACCTGCTTTGTTAAACGATTTGACCTTTTTGGCCTTTGTTGTGCATTCCTACGTGGATTAAAGCACATTAGCCTATTAATTTCTTTTAAAGCTCTATTAATAAACACTTCATCTGGCTCTATTAAATCATTATCCATTACCGGTTTGCTCGTAATGAATTTGCTGCTTCTCCACAGACACTGAATAGACTGCCACTTATTTGACTTCCACTTTGGTAGGATGTGGATACTGTATTTTTTTAAATCTAGACACTTTTTTTTTACTCGTGCTTTTGAACCTTTGGTGGGACTACGATTTTTTTTGTTTTGTTTTATAACTAATTTTGACCAAATGTACTGTAGTTGTCAATACTGATTACCGCATTTAGGCATCAAAAGAACGTCAATTATTTGAACTTACCACAGAAACTAGGAGAAAACATAAGTCATCTGATGAGCTTGATAACTTTACATTCCCCATTTTCAAGTTACTGTTCTTTTTTAAATCGGGGCAATAAAGGGTAATATTTTATGGGATTTCATAGAAAACTGTCATCCACTAAAATTTTGGGAAAAAGTCCCCACTAGTTTAAATTGGTTTGGGCTAAGTTAGTAAAAAAAAATCTGAATAAAAGCTTATCAGAGACCTCATCAATTTTCTAATGTTCTATCCACCATTTACAACCTTTCAGCATATTTCCACCTTATACTCTATAAGGACAAATGTTTTTGGACACCTGTCTATTAGACTCCCTTGTGCTTTTTGAACATTCCATTCCACTTTTACTTAGGACATTAGTAAAGGCAGGTACTGATGTAGGGTGAGGAGGCCTGGTGTGCAGTTAGCGTTCCCATTCGTCTCGAAAGTGTTCAGTAGGGTTGAGGCCAGAGCTCTATAGCAGGCCATTCAAGATCTTCCACTCCAGTTCATGTAAACAGGCTATGTGCTCAGGGGTCTTTGTCATTTGTAAAAGGTTTGGGTCTCTTATTTTAACTAAATGAAAAAAGACAAAAACATTCTAAACGATTGTGTGCATCCAACATTGTGGTAACAATTTGGGAAGAATCACAAATAGCTGCAAAAATCGGGTTTCCAAATACTCTTGTCCATATAGTGTATATCACTATATACTTTGTGATGGACATTTTCCCAGTTGCCACATTACCTTTGTGCTTTGTTCAAAGCAAATAACAGTTTCACATGGCTTGACCTGCATAAATGATTTTACATTTAGCAAACAGGAAAGACAAGAGGCACTGCAAGAAAAAGATGGTGTAGCCAAGTCTACATATAACTTTATGATGCCTTATATTTGCTGTGCGGCTATAAAGATAGCTACGGCACCAACAGCACCATCGGGATGTCGTTCAGACAACTGTAATAAAAATAACTTATATGCTCTAAGTAAGGAATGGAAGCAAGTACAGTATCTTCCGGTTGTTTTAATTTCGGTACGGTTAGAGTGAAGAAACGCAAAACATTAAATTGCGTGTCGTTTTTTTATTAACCCAGTTTATGATTGTTAACATGTGCGAGCGTCATTTGAATAGTTAACATTTTTTAAAACAATTTTAAATAAAACGCCTGCTTGGCATACAAAATAATATTTTATAATATTTCATAAACATTTAATAATTCAAAACAATGCCATACACGTTTTATTGTATGATTACATTGAGTAATCGAATAATTTGGCACAAATCAATCTGATTTATTGAAATGAAATAAATTGTCAAATTGAATTGTTGTTTATAATAATTTGGGTAATTTATTCATTCATTCACATTCATTTCCTCAATAAGAGTGGAATTTTCTCCTTTTGAGAGAAATTCTTGAAGCTGGACATTAAACTCTAAAGAATCCATAGCGCTTGCGTTAGCCGCTAGCCACTTCCTGGTTAGCGGCTAACGCTAGCTATATGGATTCATTTGCGTTTTCATGCATGCGCAAAACAAATCTTATTTCAGGTATGGAGCGAGTACCCGCAGTCACACTAACTGTAGTTTCAATTTTTTTTTCTTTTTATTATTTTTTTGTATTTTTTTTTTTGTTTAATTAACCCCTGGCATTTTTCAACAGTGTATGTTTTCGAATTTAATAATAAAAAAATGCATTTAAAGTGAGAATCAGAGATTAAACAAATTGCTGTCTGCCACTTAATACGTACATGAGGGAAAGCAAATTGTAACTATGTTCGCATGGACTCATTTTCATTAGTTTAAAATGTACTGGTAGTTAGATTTAGAATTCTGCCAGCTTGAACTTATACACAGAGATAAAAGAGTGCGTTACAATTACATTTATTTAAATCATAATTAAAAATAAAATTGAGAGCGACAAAAGAGAGAATGTCTGTAAACTATGTGCCACTTCTCAAATTATATATATATATATATATCCGATTGATCAAAGAAAGTTGCAGCCATAGTGATCTTAGAACACCATCAGAAAGCACTCCAAATAAAACCTTCTGAAGAAACTTCCAGTTTGTCAAATTCGTCTAGTGTCCTAGTTCATTTATAAAAAATTGATACTAATATTGATATTGATATACTGATTAGAGAATATAATTTTGGTCCGTTACAGATTTATTATAAAATAATCTTTTGTCATTTTGAAAATTTTCACAGACTTGTTAAAGATATATTCACATTACTGCGGTTGTATGTGTTTTTTTTTTTTTTTTTTTTTTTTTTTTTTTTTTTTTTTTTTTTTAGTTTCATCATTTTATCATTTTATAATTCTGGGTTTCAAGAGCAAGTCGGTTGTTCTGTCACTTTAGATGTTACAGGTTAACTCGAGTTTTGATCTTAATCATACCGGATAATGAACCGCTATGCCAGTAGGCTTTATCTTGGTCTGGTCCAACTTAAGAGCACATGAAACGCTGCTTGGCGATGCATGTGCAGATTGAGTTTCAAACACACAATTGGTATAAAAATAGATGCGCACATCACTGCATCTAAAGGCGTATTCCCTAGAGACCTTCCTACTTTGGAAAACGGCTGAGCATCCTTCCTTTAATTGAGCTTGTCATTCCGTGGCCAATAGTAAGTGTGCTCCAGATTATAAATAGTACATAAACAAGGCTGCAGCAGCTATTTTTTGACTTCAGGTGTTATTTTTTCTCCCCTCCTGAGTGAAAGATCCAGGTTTATTTTTAGCCTTTCCTGTTTTAGCACTTCACCAAGGGAGACTGTGGGATGAGTGAAGAGAGGGAGGGGGATGGGTACAAGGATGGATAGCAGTGCAGCCCTCTGGGTAGAAAAGGATAGAGCGATAGAGGGAGGTCTCGACATCCCAGCTAACCTCAAATGCCACATCCGCACGATGGTTAGGGCACAGAAACACAGGAGGGATCACTCAAAAGGGCTGCGCTTGTGCCTTTTTACAGCCGCCTCTCCTCGGGACAGCATTCGAACAGCAAATGAGAACTAAGAGAGAGGAGGAAAAAAAAAGTGCAAACTTAAGTTTTGTTCTTGTTTTTTTTTCTTCTTCCTTTTAGTCACCATCTTTTCAGGACGCATTACCAATTGCCGTACCAATTGCACAAGTTGCGTTACCGTAGCAACCTCTGGTCCTCGATGTGAATTTCGCATTTATTTTTAGGCACAGCTCATGCAGTGCGTATGCACTATGAGGTTAAAGAGTGCACTGATTCCTTGCTTTATGTATCACAGGGCTGCTGCTATGACATTTTATAAACAGGATGGCAAAATGAGTCGTTAGTGTGTGTCGAAATTTGTATTGTAGTGTATTTAGCATTAAACCGTTTTTAATCTTATGATAACATTCAGGAACATATTATGCAGAGGCAGATTGTTAGTAGTGCAAATACACAATACATCATTAGATTACGAACAAGCCTCGTACCAGTGCTGGAAAAAATGTTTTAGAAGTAAGTCAAATTCCCAATTCTCTTTGTAAACAATTTTGCTTTCTCTAACATTTACATATACCTTTCAGAGTCCTGTTTTTCTAAGAACCTGCGGACAGAATAGTTTTTTGGCAGAAAAATTCATTATACAGTGCAAAATATGAACAAGAATAAATGACACATGACAACGAAAAACAAAGTAGCAAAGAAATTTTGAGGACTGTGGATTATGACAAGACAAGCAGTGCAAAGTGGGAAATATATCCTGGTGCTCATTATCTGCGAATGTTAATCAGGTGCAAAGATCACGTAACTAAGTGCAAAGGATGATGGGGAGTATAATCACGAGTCTTTTAAGTCATAAACCTGACGTGTGTGTGCAAATCGCTATATCCACAATTAAATTACTTTAAACCCAAACGCAATTGAGGTAAATGCAGACTAAGAAAAGCCTATCTAATATTTTTCTTCTTTTTAATGTAATATCAAAGCAATACACATTATATAGACTCAAATGCTAATATAAGATCGAAAAGACTGCAAGCACACTGAATAGGAGTCTCTTATTTTGTCAGAATTTTGCTGCCTGAATAGTCGTAATTGCACTCATTTGTTTTGAAAATACAGTTTCTACAGTAACTGTGCAGCAGATGATAAAATAGCACTTGATCCAGCATAAGTTTGTGTTTTTTAGTATTGTATTCTGACATATTTGTTTGCACACGAGATAAATAAGCCAGGAATGAAATCATAAAATATTAGTCGAATACATTTTGTAATTTGGCTTCCCTCTGCTTTATGGTGGAAAAATAGAATCATTTTTATGACATTTACAAATGTCAGGACAAGCCGGAAAGACTAGCGGGTGGGGGAGTTGGGGGTGAAGATGAAGTTCGGCACCAGTTGATCTGCCTGAATGAAACATTGGTTCAACACTCTGATTCTGTCTATTCAACTCACCAGATAACATATTCAGCTGAGACTTCAGCAATATGATGTGTTTGAACCAAAACGAGCGTCAAGCATTGAAAATGTTATCCGGTTGCCGTCGCAGATGGGGAGGCTTTTAATGAACCGTACACTAACATATCTATCGACCGTATGACACCATATACAGTACGTGCAGCGCCTTTGTCATATGGATTATAGCGAATGTGCTGAATTTGCACATACTCTTGGGATTCAGCTTTCCGACAACACCAACTGCTGAATATGATATTCATAAAAATTTATTAGACGGTGTATTGATTTCAGATACTACAGCGATTGTGTTTTTTTTTTTTTTTTACCTACTCAGTAAATGTGATTTTGAAATGTTTTCAATTGAATAAATTACTGACCCTTGGCTCATACAAGTTTTCTGTTCCAGAAATTCTTCTGAGGCTTCAGATGGTTTGACTGTTTATAGACTGTAAACCGAGTTATCTCTTATCTGAACATAATATGGCTAGCAGAAAGTAAAAGCAATGACATTTTATTTCAGCTATTCCAGTAATTATAATAAAGCAGCATGGGTTTGACGGCCTAGCAAGCATTGCTTTGAAGCATAGGGAGTCTAAGGACAAAACCAGAGACAGACCATTCGATTACATTGCTGCATTTTTCATCAGGGATCCCAAAGATACACCACCTACAGCAGAACTTAGAATGAACAAGGACACACAGAGGCTTAAAAGTGTAGAATATAACACATTTGTAGGGGAACACTGGAGGAAAAAAAAAAAGCAAGAAAAGTGATTAAGGGATATATACAAGATGTAGACAAAAGAGAGAAAAGCAAACTAGGTGGGGTTTTTTTCCAAAGGGAGGACCTGAATAATAAATATTCTGAATCCTGGGTCAATCAAATAGGTGACTCCCCAGGGGTCAGTGAAGCATAGCATTTATTGTGAAGCATCATTATTATTATTATTATTATTATTATAATTGAAATACTATCAGTGAACAAACCTCTACTTGTTTTTCTGTGGTCAGTAATAATGATTGGCTTGGCTATGATGCTTGTTAATCTCTTGCCCGACATTTGCTGCGCACTAATTACCTTTATGAAAGTGTAATAATCTGTACATATTTTTGCTCCTCTCTAAGAGCTGACACGTTGCAGTCCTGAGAACTCTGCAAATCAGTACAGGATTAAATGCCTCTTTGAGTGCATAAAGCTGCCACTTTGGAGCTGTTGCTTCATTTGAAGCGGCTTCCTGCGTTAATTTGTGTAATTAACTAGCCAAAAGGCTCAGGGGCTTTGCAGCAAGAGATGATTATGTCCTCGGCAGGACCCCTCCCAGAACCACATCCATTTCCCTAATTAATAGTCAGGGCTACTCGGCATCAGTTGTCTCCGGGGTGATTTGGGATCGTGGCACAGATTCAGGTGACCCTCGCTGATTCGAAACCTGTTCTGTACAACAGAAATCAAGCCGTCTGACTGTGAGGCCACAAGGCAGATATCTAAACTGCAGAAATGCTTGGGCTGCTGCAAAAGCTTCATGTACTGCTCTGTGTCCCAACCATGCTGTTAGTCTTAGTAGTGCTCAACAAAAAGACACTTTTCCAGCCATATGTGGTTCTTCCCTAATTTGTTACCACAAAGTTGAATGCAGTAGCATTAGATTTGCCTTACATTTGAAACGCATAGCTTTTGCAGCAAAACACTGCACCCATGCACATGAAGATGGAAGCTCTTGAGTGGCCAGCTATAGAGCTCTAAACTCAAACCTATTGAACACCTTTGGGATCAGTTGGAACACTGACTGCAACTATTTACATGTACATTGATGGCGTGTAAAAGAGGCTCTTATTCAGAGCGACAGTTATTATTGTTATACAGCAATTAAGGGTTGCTACAGGCCCCAGCAGTGGCAACTTTGCGGTGCTAGGATTTGCAAACCCTAGGATTTGAACTCATGACCTTACAAACAGAAGTCCAACATCTTATTCACTGAGCGACCACTTCACCACAGGTCTCCTCACCCTACATCAGTATCTGACTTGTGGTTGAATAAGCTAAAATCTCTACAACCACACTCCAAACTGTAGTGAAAAATCTTCCCAGATGAGTGGCGTTTTTTAAACCAGCAAATGGGAACTAAATGTGGAATATTATGTTCTAAAAGCACATACTAATCTTTGGGTAAGGCGTCCGCAGGGTTTTGACAATATATGTTACACCATAAAGCGAGAGCAAGTAAAGAAAACAAGCAAATAAAACAACAGCCCATCTGAAGCAGAGGCCAATGTTACTCTTAATGTTCAATCACTGCAATGAATCAGTGTTGTGACATGACCTGACACCAAGCACCAAAATCTTATTAAGTATACAATTGGATAATATTAGATTTTTCTTTTCAGCTCAGGTAACAAAAAAGCAGAATCTCAAACCATATCTGATCATACAGTATTTGATAGAGTGTTTGTACATTTTGATGGACCCTTTATTAGGAACCCTGCTTGGTCATGCAGTTATCCAATTAGGAATGGATATGATGGGAGAAGAATAAAACATTGTGGGATGTGCTGTTGTCATTAAACAATCAACATCAGGTTGTATCACACCAGCCCACTGAAAGTTTTTTTTTATTCCCTATTTAAAAAATGCACATCACTTAACATTGATTGCTTGCCACATTTATCGGCTCAGTAATTCAATTTCCATTTTTATGTAATTGAATTTGAACGGTTTATGTTTTCCCCTCTCCTATCATCTGTCATAATTGATAGTGTCTCATACATATACACACACACATGCAAAGTACACTGTGTGCCAACTTAAATTGTTCAATATAAGCATAGCTGACCTGCCTTTCCCATGCAGCAGGGCAACCAGTGACCCCAGAAAGAATGTCCTTTAAGGTCAGATGATGCTATTTTCGAAAGGAGGAAGAGAAAAAAAAAAAAGAGGAGGCTTTCCGCTTTCCTCATATCACTGTCACACATGCAGTTTGACGCTAAAGATAGGATTCAATGATTGCAGATCCCAGAAGCTGTAATCACTAAATAGCCTAAAGAATAAAGAATGTCAAGCCGAAATGTCTTTAAGATTATACACTATATGGACAAACGTTTGTGGACATCTGACTGTAAGATTCGTATATGATTTTTAAACATTTCACTCCACATTTTGTGCTTATTTGCTATTATAATAACAACCTCTTCTGGGATGATAATAAGTTAGATTTTGGAATGTGTTTCTAAAGATTTGTGCTTATTCAGCCGCAAGGGTGTTAGCAAAGGCAGCTATTGATGTAGGGTGAGGGTCCACTATATGGACAAAGGTTTGTGGACACCTTACCCTAATATTCATATGTGCTTTTTGCTTTTAGTCCCAAATTGCTGTTAAATAATCAATCTTCTGAAATGGTTCCTGTCAGCTCAAACCAGTCTGCCAGTTCTCCCTCATCTTCTCTCAGCAAGACTCTTTCCAACCCTTCCTGTCTAAACTCTAGACACTGGTTTGTGTGACAGTCCGAGGAGATCAGCAGTTTCTGAAACACTCACTCTCTTCTGGCAGCAACAACCATGTTACAGTCAAATTCACTGAGATCATAAAGGTTTTCCCTCCATTCTGATGTGTGTCTCATTCAGGTTTTTTACTGCAGCAGTTGAGTGGGAAAACTGTAATTTTTCTATTGAGCTTTGATATTAAAGGGGAGTTCACCTTTCTTCTGTTCCAGGCAACCAGCTTGGCAACAGCTAATCTCCTTTTGTTTGAACGCTCCGAGCAGTAATGCTCATGCTGACTTGTATTTGTCTGTACAGAACAGGGTTTTGCTGTTTGTTTGTTCTCTTTTTTCACATACATTGATAAAAATGGGCAAATGTGTCAACCTTTTATCTGCATATTATATACACCGGGGATCTGTTCTGTATATATATATATATATATATATATAAGAACCCTTTCATATTTATGCACTGATCATAAAGATTTTTTCAAGAGATCCGTCTTGGCCAATGTCCTTTCGGCAAAACTCTGCTTTATTTGTCATTGCACAGCACTTTCCTGGAGGTTTCCTGCCATCTGCCACTGCTGTGCATGACTGCCTGGTGACCTGTAGCCAATGATGGAAATATCCACGCTTCAGAGTGCAGCTCTAAAGAACTACTGTTTAGCATTAATCAAAGTTGTTCGTTCTGTTTCAGATTCCACCATCCCATAATTGAAGGTGATTCAGAATGACACTCAAGGCACCCTATTCAATTCAATTAGGATTTATAAATCGGAAAGGAACACGTGGGATTGGTTCGTTGCAGAACTGATACCAAAGGTCTTATTAATGTTCATGGAGGTGAAAGAACATGGCATGATTTATCAATAATGAGGAAATTATGGATTGTTATAGATTGTTATATGTTTAGAGGTTGTTGTTTTTTTTTTTATTTAGTTTGTGTCTTGATTAAAATAAAAATAGTATATAAAATGCTTTAAATATTAATTAAAAAATTGTCTAAAATAAAGTCAGAAATGACATTTTCTAACTACTTATTCCTATACAATATATAAATCATCAAACTATGTAAAACTGTTCTTATCCTATTATCCCTAATGCATAAAATCCTGCAGAAACAGGTCAAGAGCTTTTGTTAATGTTCACATTAAACATTAGAATGAAAAGCAAATATTTCTATGAATTTAACCCTGGCATGGTTGTTGGTGACAGATGGTCATGTTTAAGTATTTTAGAAACTGCTGATCCTGGGATTTTCATGCACACACACTCTAGAGTTTACACAGAATGGTGTAGAGAAAAAAAACATCCATTTAGGATTAGTTCTGTAGATGCAAATGCCTTGATGAAACAGGTCAGAGGAAAACAGCCAGACTGGACTGAACCAGCTGGAAGGCTACAAGAAACACTCAACGCTACTATGGTGAGCAGAAAAGTATCTCTGACCGTTAAAGAGTGCTGCGTGTTGCGCTGATCATTTCAGCATGAAATATGCTCAGTTGCGGAACTCCAGATGGGTAATTTACAGCTTAGTGGAACAACGAGAGCGCAGTGTGTATGTGGGAATGATCATTACTGTATGGTGGCTGCTTTTGCTTTTCCAAGTAAGGTGGAACACTGAATATTCGAAATTCTGCATTTTGTATTTTTTATTTTTTTTGCATTTGTTGTTATGTTAAAATTTTAATTTACACCGTTAGCAATACACCAGAACAGGCCATTTCAACATATGACAATTAATGTTCTGCCCTTTAAAAAAAAAATAATGCTCTACTATATAGTAGGGGTGTAACGGTACACAAATTTCACGGTTCCGTACGTATCTCGGTTTTTAAGGCACGGTTCGGTCTATTTTCGATACAGTCAGCGGGAAGAAATGCAAAACATAAAATTGCTTGTCGTTTTTTATGAACGCAGTTTATTATTATTAACATTTGTGAACATCAAAAGTTTATATTCAATTGTTTCATATTGAAACAATTTTTAATAAAATGTCTGCTTGGGTAAATAATATATAAAATGTTTTTTTTTCTACTATTTTATGGAAAAAAATTAAATCAAATGGAATAAATCAAATGAATGCAATAAACTTTTCATTAGTTTGATTAAATTGAGTAATCGAATAAAATTTGCACAAACGAAATTGACTAAATCAAATGAAATACATGCAAAAATTTAATAGTTTTCATTTTTTTTAGACCTCATCTGAGTAATAAGTGTGTGTGTATTATATATATATATATAAATATATATGCAGGAATATTTACACCCCTATTTTAAAGTCTTTCTTTACATAAATAACTTATAACTTTTGATATTAAAGACAGATTATATATCCTTCTTTTAGAATGTTTTGGCATATGGCAATGCTATTTTATTTTCGGATTGAATATTTCTTGAGTGCTTTCTTTGTCAGAGACCTAAAAAAGGTGACCTAGTCCTCTGCACCAACCTAAAGGATTTTTGACAGGTTTCTGTCAATTTCTTGCAGTTTTTATATTACAGTGTTGACTACACACACAAACACACACACACACACACACACACACACACACACATCTGTATCCAATGTGTTGACACGGTTTACACTTCCTTGAGGTTTGGAATAATTTTTTCACGAATATGCTGGAATGATTATCTTATGGAGTTTTGCTTGCTTGTGGATTCATGAACTTTTAATTGAAGGCTGCTTTAAAGACTCACTAAATTTAAAACCATGGATTTATGTGTCAACCCCGTACACGTGAAAAGCATAATCACATGCTCCATACAGATTTTAAAGCTTCATCCTGATTGTAATTGCGGCCGGCACGTCATCCATCAGCTTGATTTAGAAATATGTCATAAGCTGACCTTTAAATGATATGTTCTCGGAAAACTCGCTGTCTCACATCCGTGTCCATGTGGCGAAAGTAGTCATTTTTCATTTCCTGCTTTTTTCTCTCACTCTCTCTCTCTCTCTCTCTCTCTCTCTCTCTCTCTCTCTCTCTCTCTCTGTGTCTGCAGGTTGAAAGTGAAGCGGAGCAGAAGCGGTTTGAAGAAGGAAAACAGCGTTACCTTCAAAACAAGGCAAAAAGATTGGCAGATAAGGAGCAGAAACAATGATGCCCCCTTCTACACAAAAAATACTATGGTAGTGTAGCGAAATATTTCTGGAAAATGATTATTCCATGTCCTGAAATAAAAAGATATATATCCTATCGTATCCAATCCTATCCTAATTGTAGCTAAATGGATGAAAAGGGAAAATACTATTGTGCATCGTTTGACTGCTGCATACCAAAGCACCTTGTGTATGTAGATGTGTAGGAACAAAGTATTATATTACATAAATCTTATTTTGTGTCTGACGAGATCTATTTATGAAATGCTTCGATCATTCTGTGTGCTAATAAACATAATGCACTAATAAAAATGCATCTGTCTGTCTTTAATGCAGTTTGTACCATCAATAAGATTTATACAGCTTTGTTATGTTTATATTATATGTAATATGTGAAAGTTATATATATCATTGGGTTAATGTTGCGGTGGGTGTGTCCACAAGACACTATATCACTTGCATTATAGCAGCTGTAAGCAGGCATTTCAGGTGCTGTAATGCTAGCTTTTAATGTGACATTATATAATAGCTGCTATTCTGAAGACCAAACAATCCAGAAATCAAAAGATGTGTTTGTTTTATTGTGCATAATGTACTTTATTTTAGGTCCAGGTGCTTGCTAGTTATAGCTATCTTGCATATATATCCAGTGGTGTCCTATCTGAGTCAATCCATCGCTCAATACGATTATGACGACGTCACGGCTATAGAAACCATCAATGTTATAGTGAAATGCAGTATAGCAGAGCGCTACATCACAATTCAACACAATTCAACAAGTCTCCTTTCACTGCAGCCACAACTGCACCACCAGCATACATCATCTCTAGCAGAAGCATCAAAATTAACTTTGTAAAATGCACTTTTCTGTGCACTTTTGTGCTTTTTCTTTCAGTGCATTACAGTTTCTTGGGGATTTAAAATCAACACAAATTGTGTTTTTTTGTGGGAATTCTACAGGAAAGAAAATGCAACAGAATAAACAGTTTATGAAAAAGCCTAACAGATGTTTTGAACTGTTTTGGCCAACCTTTCCTCACAATATCCAGCTTTTCTTGAAAGTCTTGTAAATGTCATCGCAAGTATATCTATGACCAAATAAATGTTTTCCTCTGTCACCCATTGTGGAATAAAAAAGCCCCCCAGAAAGCAGCTATTAAATTCACACAAATATATATCACCATATGCACTTTGCACATGCAGATGCAGTTTGATCGCTCTGATTAGTGCAATCTGACCATCCAATCAAAGAACGTAAAAATGCAAATGTGTTCAGCCTGCTGGATGCCCCGGAGTGGCCAAGCTGCAGTCTGATTGGTTAAAGAGACATCTTTAGGCAACATATAGTGCATGGTAAAAAAAATAAAATAAAAAAAACAAGCCTGCAGTGAATCACTGTAATGGCTGAAATTGCACTCTGTTGCTTTGCTCCAAGACACAGTGCACCTGAGAAATGAAATGAAGAGAATACACTATTAGGAATAATTTAATACATATAAATGGAGAAAAATATATAAAAAAGTAAGTCAGTGATTTTAATTCAAAGAAGGTCTTTCTGGCCCTGACGGTCCACTACTGTACACACGAGTCTTTTATGGCACATTTTACATGGAATCATAAATAAAGCATTTCTATGGCACATGAGAATTTGGCAGTAAAGTGCATCCTGTAGATATTTTTATTCCAACTGACACCAAAGATGTATGCAGATGCTAATACAAATATGCTAATAATATACCCTGACACTGTTATGTGTAGTCAAGCAATGCAGTTATTACGCTTCCTGAAAAAGTCAGGTCAGTCCACAAAGGACAATTTAACCAAATCATTTATTACCTGGATAAATGTGAGCAAGCGATCTTCCACGTAGCGATTAGCTCAGATTGAGAGTGTTCTGTCAAAAAAAAGCCATGATGATCATCACAAGCAGTTCATCACATGCTGCCATATATGAGGAGCACAGAAAAAGGGATGCCCCCTGAGGAGAGACTGAAAGCATCATAGCATTTTTTCTTTACATTAAAACTAGACAAGCAGTAGCATTTGAACATGCTGGATAAGATTAGCAAACCCAACCAACAAGCTAATTTACCCAGCTACTGTACTGTAGCATTCGGCAGCCAGCATTTCTTTTACGCTTTAGGTAACTTTTTCATGTTTCTAAAAGTTGTTTCTCAAAATTTTTATTTTTGACAGATGCTGTGAAATTACAGATTATATCATTTTAATAGTTGTTAATAAGTAACTTTCATTTAAAGCTTTTCTGTGTATTTATTTATTTGCCAAACAATTATACTTCTTTCTTTTATTGTAAAAACAATTAAATTAAAAACATGGAAATTGAAAAAAACAATAAAATTGTGAAAGATTTAACATTTCCTTTTTCATAACTCAGAAGCAAATTTCTGCTATGCAGCTTATTTTGCCCACAGATGACAGCAATTATATATAATAATGTAATTACAGTATTTTCAGTGATAATGAAACTCATGATCCAACCCATTTGTGTCAGTGCTGATAGGCATGTATTTTTCCATGACTTTAAATAGGGCATCTCCCAAAGGAAGAAAAAACAGTTTCACCCTGGAGTGAACTTTAAAATACTGTCAAAAGATTGGATAAAAAAAAATAAAATAAAGTATTTGAGGCATGCTGGGTCAACAAGGCTAATACAGAGGGCAGAACTGTGCTTTTAGAAAAAGGGGCAGGCTACTATAAGAATACTGTTGAAGTCGAGTGAGTGACTGTATGACTTCATTTTGTGAAAATGTATTTTGCCAAATATCATTGTTGGATCTGGGGTTGCTTCAACATTATGTGCCAAAAAATGAGATAAGCTGACTTCCTAAATAATGACCAGGTTTTTCCATCAATGGGTCTTTTTTTCTGATGTATGGGCGTATTTCATGATGAAATACCAGGATTCATTGGGCTCAAGTTGTGAAGCAGTGGTTCAGAGAGCAAAATCTATGGGATGTGCTGGAGAAAACTTTAGCAGTGGTTTAACGTTCAAATTATTTTTAAAAGATCTTGGCACTTGAAATTCATGTAAACCTGCTTTGCATGCAAAAAATTGAAACAGGGTGTTAATAGACAAGCAAATGGCTTAACTATGAATCTATGAGAATGACTAATCATAATCAGGATGTATTTAGCCAAACAGGTCAAAGGCTAAATTTAGGTTAACAATTACCTTTTAAAAAAGCTTATCTTATGAGCGTTTTGAATGTTGAGTGACATAAGAAAATATCTTCCACTGGCTGGTACTTGAGACTTAGTATGCAGTATGCTAGGCCTACAAAATTAGCAAAGTGCTAATCATGCTGTTTCAAGAGATCAACAAACCATGTGAGCAAAGCTGAACCATTTAGAACATAAAATGTCATTAGCAGGACACTGCAATCAACAGACAGCAGGTGTACATTGAATGATTTGCTTTTTTTGTATGATGCCTCCATTTCCTTATAGTAACTAAATGTAAACATTTGATTTCTTATATTCTGTGTACTGAAGCTTAAATCTAGAATATAAAGAGAGATTTATCACACAGCTGTAGACAATTTATAAAAACATCTGAGCTGACCTGAACTGCAGATGCAACATGTGTTTGTGTTACTTTTGAAATAAACAAATGTATAAAATACACGTATATACATTAATGTACATATTACTATTTATATTTATTTATTACTATAAATATCAGTTCAACCAATTTAATACATTTTTTAATCGTGTATGCCATTAACATCATGCCTGCTATACAACAAATGTAGATTTTGTGGTTAAATCTGATTTTCTAGCTAGCAATGTTACCGGCTCTGTGTAATGGATTGCTACTGAACCATCAGCCCTCAAGCTCATGTTTCTACACTGAAACTCAGAAATCATTAGTGTGAAAGTCAAGAATTTCTCCAGAAATAGCCAATTGTGTGACATCTATAGCTCTGCAAAGTTTTAAACATCCCCCAGAAATCCTTCTTCAACCTTTTTAGTTTTGTGCTGGTGTCATCTTCAGTATCAAAAAGCCTTGAGCCTGGTCAATGTGTACTGGTAGACAAAATATAACAGTAATGTGGACTGGATGAAGATAACTGAGGACTGATTTTAGATCTCCACATGAGATTAATGAGACCTTAGACATCATAATTACTGTTCCCTCCAAAGCATCTAATTCATCAATGTTAATGGTGTGGAACAAAAGAAAGACTGAATGGAAGATCTGTATTTGATTATTGATGTCTTTAACTGTTTCATAATTCCTCAATCCCTGGATAGGAGCTTTGCTTACAAATAATCAAACAGAAAATAATTTATTGAAAGAATAATTAAGGTTGTGTAGCTTGTATTTGTTTATGAGTCCTTTAGCATACAAGACATACAAATCACACAAGACACACACGCACACAAGTACTATCGTTAAGAATGATGACCTTGCCATGGCATTATTAATCGAGCTAATTAATGCCTCAACTAACTCTAACCCCACAATTAACCTCAGAAAAGAAAACATCACAGAGACCACAGAAATAAGGACCAGTGTAAAGTCCCATACACTGTACATACTGTATATGTCCCCACACACACACACACAAACACACACACACACACACACACACACACACACACAACTTTATTTGATCTTTGAAGCAATATGATGGGAAAGTCATGGCTCTAAGTAGAAAATATCAACGTGAAATCAAATAGGTAAGAGGACATCCTTGGGTTCTATGCAAGATGAGCAAAGGGAAAGCTCTGTGTGTGTGTGTGTGTGTGTGTGTGTGTGTGTGTGTGTGTGTGTGTGTGTGTGTGTGTGTGTGTGTGTGTGCGTGCGTGCGTGCTTGTTTATATACCCTGTTTTACTGCTAAGCTTCCAGTTCCAGTTCCAGCTAAGTTCCCCAGAGCACCAGGCTCAGACATGGAGGTGGCTGTCTTTTTCAAATTTTATTTCCAGGTCACCTGGCTTTTTGTGCAAGATTAAGGCAATCTATCATTTTTACACTTTATAGATTTTTGGACACTTGACCATAAGATTTGTATGTGATTTTTGAATTGCATTCCATATTTAATCCCTCTTTTCTGTGTAATATTCTCCAATCTTCTGGGTAGATGTTCCACTAGAATCTGGATGATAAAGCTTGTAAAAAAAGGGTACTGATGTAGAAGGCCAAGGGTGCAGTCAGTATTTCAGTTTAAGTAAGGTTGAGGTCAGAGCTCTATAGCAGGCCACTCAAGATCTTCCACTGCAACCCATGTAAAACATATCTTCATGGAGCTGGCTTTGTGCACAACAGCACTGTAATGCTGGAGCAGGTTCGGGTCTTCTCATGATAATGACAAGTGGTACGTGTTTATATGCAGAACAATCACAGGTCTTTCAGTGAAAACATTCTTCCCAGCACACTCATGTTGTAGACTATACAATAGCATGTTTAAATACACAGTAAAATTTCGTATGATATGCCTAGTGTTTGCTACATTATATGAACACTAAGGTCACCTTTGAAGCTTTACACAGTGATGCTGGCGGATGTAAATGTCCTTCAGTGATAGCGATAGCCATGAAATTATGTGTCAGCTGCCATGAGCTAAAGATTTAGCTGTAATACCATACAGCAGGATCATTAAAGCACTAATATCTTCTCTGGTTTTTTCATCTTCTCTGTTGACAGCTGTTTGGAAAACGCACCGTTAGCATTTCTCCCCTGTGCACAAACAATATTTTAGAGACAATATCCCATTCTGCATTTAGCAATTTCGCTATTTACAACAGCGAAATGATTTACCTTTGGTGAAAATTTGTTTTGTTTTTTAATTTGCAATGACGCTATACGTAGATGGAAATTGTATTATATTGGAAGATCTGCAGATTTATTCTATATTCTGATTGGTCACAGCAGCTTGGACGGTGCATCAAAACAGGGCAAAACAAAGGAGTATATTATTGTGATCATTTCAATAGGTTATCAGTTCTATAGTAACAACTTACAGATGAACAGTATATGGTAAATGCTCAACATAAACACACTTCAGAAATGAGGGATTTGTGGTTCCTCAGTAACTCAGATGCATTTATCCAGAGTGACACACTTATCTTCCCTTTTTTTGTATACAACTAAGCAGCTTGAGGATTACAGGTGCTGCTCAGGTGTCCAGCTGGCCGTTTGGTGTTGCTGGAATTTTAAAAATTAAAACGTTCCGATCAAAAGGCTAATTGAGGACAACTGAACCACTGAGCTACCGCTTCCATTTTATTCTTTTAGTATCTTCTAAAAAGAGATAACAGGAACTCATTTGTTCTATGTATCCTCCAAAACATTATACAGTATATTTTAAATATATATGGATAAAAAGTGTTATGTTGTGTTGGTTAATCAGAGGAAATTGTTTACATTGGCAAATTGTTGTGGTATAATAGGAATAAAACACTTGAACTATCCAATATGATCATGAGTATCAACAGCCAAATCCTGACTGCTCCCAAACACTATTCACATACTGCTTATATGAGCACTATTTTCTTTTCCAAATTCAGGACAAACCATATTTAGTTGGTAGGTAGTTTAGCATGGGAAAGAGTTCTCCCAAGATAAGGCTCTGGCATTGAAAAATCAGTCAAAATAGTTTCACTCCAAAGTTTTTAAATAGTGAATGTTTACAACATTTACGTTACTCAATACAGCTTTTCGATAAAATCAATTAAAACCTAAACCTTAAAATTCCTGAAGCTTAAAATGGCTGAAAAATAACTATTATATTGGAGGAATAAATTCACTGATACACAAGCATATTCGTACAGTAAAAGGTTATATGTATTTGTTAATTCATGTACATGTACTATACATATGTATATATCAGATGCTGCTGATTTTATATTGTGGATTTAATTATAAACACATTCCACACATTAAAACAATTTCAGCCACTAATTTAAATAGTAAAACATAAAAATAGTGTATGCAAAATGTCAACAACTAAACCAAAAGATTATGAATGCATAAAAAGTCAGCTAACTCTGAGTCTGGCAACCCCAGTTGCATCTCCTATCGTCCACCTTTCTCAAGATTCAGCTTTATTATTTAATCTTCTTTTCTGCTCACCCTGATTTGTAAGCATTTTTAAGCTGCCACATTTGGTTTATTTGATAATTGCATGAATGAGCAGCGTTATTTATATGAATGATGCAGAAACCATTAATACGAGTGGTAGATTTCTGTGTGAATCACGGTGGACTGGCTGTTCTTATGTAACAGCCTCTTTAAACACACTTCAGGATCTGTTGCTTTCCACAGTCCACTTATGTAACTAAAATATAAGAAATGTCATTAATAAAGAAATAAATCCTGATGCTTTTATTTAAAAAGTAATCAGTGATGCAGTCTGTGAGATAAAGTATGGTGTAAAGCAGAATTATTGTGAAGCTATCAGTTGACATTAATTCTTTTTCTAGAAAGACACACTGATACCACAACAATTTTTCAAATCATTTTTATTTAATAAGAAAAGACAAATCAAGCCATTTATATTTATCACCATTTACATTTCTATTTAACTTTGTGGAAGATTACTCAACATCACCTTCCAACCATTTAAATTGGACAAATAAAGAAAACAAAAGGTACAACAAATAATAATATTTTAAGTTTTAAATTACTTATATTTTGACATATTATACAAAACACAGGCCAAAGTCTGTTCATCTCGGGTTTTTATGGTCAGGATGCAGAAGAAAAGCTGAGCACTGTTTCAAGATACTTTAAAAACACTGTTTATCTATATAACGATCTCACTCTTCAAAACTGGGTGTGGTGATGAAGACACAGAATATCATTTATATGCTTCTAAATATTGATGTGAAGCTGAGTGCTAGTCCATGTCTCAGTGCACTTGAAATTTGATGAAATGGGACAGGCCAATGCCACCACCTCTTTCATCCCATGTAAACACAGGACACCCACAGTCTCTAAAAAGGCTCCAGATGACCTATTTAGAAATGTATTTTGTTTCATATGCTTCAATCGAGCAAAAAAAAAGTGTTTCAACATTCAATGTTGACCTTTGTTTTTTCTTTGTCTATTTTCTGATCAGAGCAAAGCAGCGGTACTTTAATCTTTTTGTCTGTCCTGATTTTTCATCTGTATCTTCCACTCGAAAAGGTCAACTTCCAACACATTGATTGCATTTTGATTGCATGTATGACCCCGCCCCTTAATTACATACTCCCACCTCCTTTCCTATTGGTAAACCAGTAAGACTCACATCCATACTCAGTTTAGCTCAAACAGTTCAGTATGAAGTTCACATTAAACCACAAGTTCCAGAATCAGAGTACGAAGGGGCGTGGCATTTCAGTAGCTCCGCCCAATGGCATGCTTCGAGGGGGGGGGGGGGGGGGGGGGGGGGGGGGGGGGGGGGGGGGGGGGGGGGGGGGGGGGGGGGGGGGGGGGGGGGGGGGGGGGGGGGGGGGGGGGGGGGGGGGGGGGGGGGGGGGGGGGGGGGGGGGGGGGGGGGGGGGGGGGGGGGGGGGGGGGGGGGGGGGGGGGGGGGGGGGGGGGGGGGGGGGGGGGGGGGGGGGGGGGGGGGGGGGGGGGGGGGGGGGGGGGGGGGGGGGGGGGGGGGGGGGGGGGGGGGGGGGGGGGGGGGGGGGGGGGGGGGGGGGGGGGGGGGGGGGGGGGGGGGGGGGGGGGGGGGGGGGGGGGGGGGGGGGGGGGGGGGGGGGGGGGGGGGGGGGGGGGGGGGGGGGGGGGGGGGGGGGGGGGGGGGGGGGGGGGGGGGGGGGGGGGGGGGGGGGGGGGGGGGGGGGGGGGGGGGGGGGGGGGGGGGGGGGGGGGGGGGGGGGGGGGGGGGGGGGGGGGGGGGGGGGGGGGGGGGGGGGGGGGGGGGGGGGGGGGTGTATGGAGACGGATGATCTGCTGTGGCGACCCCAAGACATGATGGACAACAAATAGATAAATAAATACAAAATAAGAAGCAAATAAGCACCTTAAATATGACATTTTTTATATTTGCATGTTGAATGTGTTTCGGAGTTGAGTTTTCCTTTTGAAATGTGCTGATTTATCTTTTTATTTGTTGTAATTTTTGGAAACACACACCATTTCCAATGCAAAGGAAATTTTGAGAACATCTGTTAAAAACTGGCTGGGATATACAGTTTGTTGCTGTTTTGTTGTTCATCCTATTCACCTGTAATGATTTACCTTCAAAAGTGACAGAACTTCCAAAAAACTTTCTGAGAGTCTTCTTCTAGATAAAAAAAAAAATACAACAAAACAAAACAAACAACAAAATGAAACAAGGGATCTCGAGAACGCGCAAGACAAGGACGTTAGGAAGTGAACCTCAAGCTGAAGCGTGATGGCTGGATCTCCAAGCAGCATCTGTTCCTGCTTCTTCATTCATTCCCTCCTCCTAGAGCTGAGCGAACCTCAATTGGCGGCGTGAGGAGGAGGATCTGAAGGAGGCTGCGCGCGCGCCCGCGCCCGACCATCATCTTCCTCACCACCACCAACCAAACACGTCGACACGTTTAACTTCGCCCGTGCGTGGCTTCACCCGCACACCATTTCCACACTTGTTCCTGATGGCAATGTCTCCTGATCCTCACCGATGAGGAATGATTATAAAGGACGCGCCATGTTGCTTCGCCAGCGTTCTTGATTCTGTCGCGTGCATCCGGAACCGAACGCGCAAACTGCGTGGACGTATTGATAACAACGCGACACCTTTTTTTGGCGGAGCTTTCGGCGCATTTCGACCGATTTTATTCAAGGTATCTACCAGCGACACAGTTTACACACTTGCACACACACACAAACACACGCACGCGCGCGCACGCGATCTCGAGTATGCTTTTTGGTTTGGGCGATACACTGTATAATTAATATGGTCCATGGACTATAGGTGATGTTTTTGTTTAAACGTGTAAAACCACATTGTAAAACCGCGTTAATATGAATCCTTGTTTCCTCTGCGCTCCATCCGAAGCCATTATTTAAACCGTGAATAGGTGTTTCAGACCACAGGCAGCTTGTGAATGAAATACATTTGTGCAGAATTACAGGCAGGCAAACAAGCGGGCTGCGTCCCAAACTGCACACTCCAGTACTAAATAGCTCACTAATAATGGTACTCTGCATATTGTAACTATGGTAACCAATGGTATGTGCCCTACTATTTAAAAACGCTTTTTAGTACGCTGCCAAAAGTCGCGTCAAAAACTCACGCTTGTAATGAAGCCCAGAATCGTTTATATATCCGTCAATAAAACAAAGAAGAAAGTGTGAAAACAGTTTGACACTGGTGTTACCAGGTTAGCTTTAAAAATAAATATAAATAAAAGTGTATATATATTTATTTATTTATTTATTTATTATTATTATTATTATTATTATTATTATTATTATTATTATTATTAATAATAATAATAATAATACTTAGGACTCCGACAATCACAAGCAATGCTCTCAGAGCTCTATTTTCAACGCTTCAACTATCAGCTAGAGTACTATATAAAAAATTAAACAAATAAATATTATAACTAAAAGGTGCATTTGGCAATTTTTTCAAGGAGATTTCAAATGGTTTCTTAATTGCGTCATTAACTCTTCTACACAAAGCTCCGCCCCCAATAGTAGCTACAATAAAAAAAAAAAAAAATTTAATATATATAAATAACAAATCCATATGTTTTTTCTTTTTGCTACACAATGCACTAGTTTTGAACCTTAACATATTTTTCTCTTCAGAAAATCAGATTTTCCTCAATATTTGTACTATGAAAAATATATCGAATGTTGTACCTTGAAAGCCAAAAGATTTCAAGAAAATGACAAGATCCACCAGCAGATGTAAAATTATCTAAGGAAAAAAAGTTTGAATATCAAAACAAGATATGACAAGTGGTCTTTTTTACTACGCTGTCACTATTTCTAGCATTGTATTTACTAAAGCCTCATGATTTCAAATACAGTATATACTGACACGTGTTTTGGATGAAATCAAAACATTCCTTTTGGTCAGCTGATAGGTAGAGTAGCGAATGACCACGTTCCATATTGAAACAAGGCAGAAGACTTTATCCTGATTTAAGCCTAGTCAAGGAGTAGCTTAGTGTGAAGAGGGATGCATTTCCATTTATGGTGAACGATAGTAGGTGGGTTTTGACCATGATCACTTTGATGTAAGTCTGACAACATGGTCCTGTATCTATAGAACACATTTAGTGAGCAAATATACTGACTTTGACCATGTATGATGTTGACTGACTTGACCCAGCTCTTGTAAGTAAACATAAGACACACACTGACCTTATCGTGCTATGCATGGCATGACCTAGACAAATCCCTAGACATGGATGTCAGTAGGGAATCAGTATTGTTATCAGATGGTACTCACTGGACTGTATAGTCACTATTGAACTGTAAATGAATCTATCCATCCCTAGTTACCATGGCAATGACAGGTAACTAAGGGTGGTAACTAGGGATGCAGTTCTGACAGAATGTCACTAACGTTCCTTGATGCAGGAAAACTACATGCCACATTAGAGCACAGTCGTCCACATTTTTGTGAAAATGCTGGTGCATTGTGTAACATTTGGAGTGCACAAATTACTCACATCACAAAGCAGGAGATCTGTGAATTACTGTTCTCAGGACAACGCTTAATGCTTTTGTTTAATGAAGCATTTCATGCAGAACTTAAGGCAGGCTGGTGAGGTACATTTTCTGGTGAGGTTCATTACTGCTTGAAATGGTACTCTATTCTTAGCTAATGCTCATAATGTTTATTTGTCTTTTTCTATATATACATAAAGTGTATTTGTAACTTTTGTCCCTATTTAAATGATGTATGATTATGAAGCCATTGGTTTTCACTAGTGGTAATAGATATTCTGTAGATCTAATGGACTGCTATGTATTATGTAGTTGCTCCATTACAGCAGTTGGATTTAATAAGATTCAGTATGCATGAACTGAGTATGTACTGAATCTTTACTTTTACAACATGTTTAGTAAGCAAAAATCCATAAACAGTACAATGTGCACTGAAAGACTTTTACTGAATGGTCCATCATGAGATATGGATTAAACAAGAGAAAGGATAAAGCGGTATTAAAAAAAAAAATAATAAAAAATAAAAAAAATAAAAAAAAAATATATATATAGTGCCCTCCACAATTATTGGCACCCCTGTTTAAGATGTGGTCGTGTCCTTCAACAAATTTTCCTTTTTTTTTTAACAACATAGAACCCAAATGCAAAAAAAAAGAAAAATCCAACCTTTTATTTAAGTACATTACTTTGGTGGTAATTTCTTGTAATTTCTTATATTTATATATATATACAGTGCCCTCCACAATTATTGGCACCCCTGTTTAAGATGTGGTCGTGTCCTTCAACAAATTTTCCTTTTTTTTTTAACAACATAGAACCCAAATGCAAAAAAAAAGAAAAATCCAACCTTTTATTTAAGTACATTACTTTGGTGGTAATTTCTTGTAATTTCTTATATTTATATATATATACAGTGCCCTCCACAATTATTGGCACCCCTGTTTAAGATGTGGTCGTGTCCTTCAACAAATTTTCCTTTTTTTTTTAACAACATAGAACCCAAATGCAAAAAAAAAGAAAAATCCAACCTTTTATTTAAGTACATTACTTTGGTGGTAATTTCTTGTAATTTCTTATATTTATATATATATACAGTGCCATATATATATATATAAGAAATAAAGAAGAAACATCAAAGCAGTGGAGAAAAAACTATAAAATTGAAATCAAATAAACCCCGCACTTGCAACCAGAACTTTTACTTATTTAGAGTATTCCTTTTTTAGACTAAATGCAACTTTGCAAGAAGTGCAATACATTTTTTTTATATATATTTAATATATGCTTGTGTGCAAAAATAATGTTGTGTAGTAAAGATTAAGTCTTTGATGTTCTTGTAGTTGAATCATGGTAAGTTATATTGTCGTACATGTTTGCTCCCACTAATATGACAGGGTTGTTAAAGTAAATATGCATGTAATTAGCAGTGTGAGTAGTTGCAGGGTCCAATGAAGCATTTACATTTGTAACAGTCTCATTTTCTCTTGCTAACATTTGATTGTTTAACAAGCTTTAAATCATATCACAATCGTTCTCTATCAGTATTTTAACAATATGAACAGAACTGTGTTTTGTTTTTTATTCCTGCTCAGTCCAGAAAACATCCAGGTGCTCACATTCATGTCTTAATATCAGTCACAGTGGGTTTTATTTATTCCATGAGCGTTCTATCTGTTTAAACCTGAATGAAAACCAAATAATGTCAGCTAGATAGTAAATGTAAAGTGTTTCAGTAACATGTCCTCTTTCATGTTATTTTCATTCACGAGTACTTTTGTTTGGATGAAAATGATTTTGACTTGACCTCTATCCCAGTGTACATAAAGGTTTTTTTGTTTTTGTTTTGATAAACATATTAGCTAAATCATTAGAGGATAATTAGCCTGTACTTATATTTGCATACCACATGTGTATATCGGCTAATGTGGTTGCGATTATTAATAGCAAGAAAAGAACCTGATGAATAGATCAGATAGATAGCAAAAATATGCACAACAGATAAATATAAAGGCAAATATACATTTACAGTATGATGAATGTGCACTGTATGTTCAACTGTACAAAATGATACATGATGTATACACAGATGGTATACAGATACTATATAGGAGATCATCTAAAATATATTATGACTACAAATATATACATTTATAATACTACAGAAATTATACAGATTTGATCATTTATTTAGGTTTATCTAGGCATTATGATGTAGACTACTGTTTTTCATATCTGTTTAAGTGTCCAAGCCTGTGAATGTGGATTGGTGTAGGACTCTGGATCGTGACCTACACTGTATTTCTGAGAGAAACTGAACTCAACCATTTAATTAACTTGTATATTTAAAAGAATCGTTTCCCATTAAAAAAAAGATTCATTTGCAGCTTTAGCGTATCTGCATATAATCAACAGACACTGTGAGTTAGAATAATGTTCTTCTCAACAAACTTAAATTTATGTTGATTACAATCAAATAAGTGTCTAACATCGAACCCAAGGTGAGCTTCACAGTTACTGTAAGATTGGGGAGTTTTTAATTACTTTGTGCTGGGAGAAGGACCTTGAATTGGTAGAGTTCAAATCCACATAAAGTATTTTGTAGCAAATTATGGTTTGAGTGTTAAATTGTGATTGTTTTTGAACTGATGCAGTAAAGCAATAATGCTGAAAGAATACTCGTCCTCTTAAACATACTGTCAGTTTATCTTCATAAATGCTTCAGGTCATGTATGTGTCCAATCTAGATGCATAGAACTGTTCAAACTTCCATCTAAATGTAAATTTAGTGGTGATCAAGAAGGTAAGACAGTCAATTATATGAAGTCATCAATAAGTCATCTTGAATGAGAGGCCCCATGTGATTAGAACCAGTACAAAGGTTAAAACAAGTGGTTACTGTCTCTGAGTAATAAAAAACCAAAACAGTATTACAGCATTGCAAAAAGAATAAGTGATGAGTGAAATCACAAGATTTGCGATATTGAGGTTAGCAGTTCAGGTAGTGTGTAATTACCCAGCGGGTTTGGAAGTTGAGTCATTATAAAAAACAGACAAATGTGGAAAAAATGGTATCGACTTTTGCTAAGGTTCTCATGAAATGGAGGATCGGTCCATCTTTGCTCAGGTACGATCAACATTTACTGCTCAGAAGTTTATTATCGGGTTTATTATGATTTGATAGAGCAAGGCAATCATCAAGCTTTCGAAAATAGACTCCAGGGTTAAGATCTCTTGAAATAAAATGTGTGTTTTAGATGTGTGTTTGTTTTGGGGTTTTTTTTCTACCCATTTTTTTCCGACCAAGTCATGACTGACATGCCAGGAAAAGAAAATCTGAAAAAGTGGTGTACAAACTTTTGTTTGGCTGTGTGTCATTTGAGGTTCAAATTGCTCTAAAGTTTGTTGCGTTCCCAAAATGTACCTGCTTAGTACTTCATTGCGGATCTGCTGTGGAATAAACAAATAAGAAAAAGAAGTCAGTCATTATGCTGTGTGGTCTTCAAGGTCTACTTGACATTGGATACTTCATTCCTCTCCAAAAACCGGTTATCTGTAGCAGCTCTCTTGGTGGTCTGTATTACTGCTTAGCCGTGCATCTAATTTACCATTTCGCATGCGAAACATTTGGTTGAATTTAGCAAGTTAAACGTTTTGTTCCTGCTAACAGTACTCCCTGCATGCATATTCATTAGATTAATTAGAGCACTCTGTTCTTGTTGGGGGCAGCTTTCTTTATTTTATTATTTTGGATGGTGATTTTTATTTTGTGTGTGTGTGAACCTCAATGCAGATAATTTCAAATGCTAAAAATAGGTCTCTGATGTAGAAATAGGAGTAGGTGTTCTTAAGTGTGTTTAATGAAACCTTAAACTAATTGTATTTATTTATTTATTTATTTATTTTTAGGATGATCAGTGCTATATAGTATTCAGCAGTGTGCATACGTTATACATGAAAACAACATTGGTTTCTATTTACTTGCATATAGATTGTTATTACTAATAAACACACATTTGCATTTTAATACAGAATAACCAGAATGGATTTGCATTTTCAATTCAAACAAATTTCCATTATTCAATAAAAATACATTGACACTGGCTTAATATTTGCATGATTCATTTTTTATTTTGCTTATATTTATATATAAGCAAAAACTGAATGTAACTGATCAGAATGTAACACTGCTCTTTTCCAGAATGACTTACAAAGTGCATTAATGTCTCCTCACCCATCTGAAACGTTGTTGGGATAAAAGAATGTTAGATGTTTGCATTTTATAAATGCAAGAAGTGCTTATTTAAAAACCTCAGGAAGAGGTATATCTTTAAATGTTGTTTGCAGACTGCTAGTGACTCAGCTGTTCAGACATCCGGTGTAAGTTTATTTCACCTCCTCAGTGCCAGAACAGAGAAGAATCTGAAAAAGTATTTTTTGTACCCTGAGAGATAGTGGGACCAGTTGAGCAGTGGTTGAGGATCGGAAGGAGCATGATGCTGTGTCAGGTGAGATAACTGCTGTAAGGTAGAGGGGGTTGCTGGTCGGCTTTTGGCTTTGTAGGCAAGCATCAGTGTTTTTATTGAGATGCAGGCAGCTACAGGAAGCTGGGTGCACAGCAGTGGAGTGGTGTGGGAGAACCTGCTGTAGGAAGGTTGAAAGCAAGTTGTTTGGCTGCATTCTGGATCAGTTGCAGAGGCACACAATTGTATAGGATGCTGTTGGATGAGGTAAAATAGAATTTTCCCTTAATTTTAACAAGGAAACCCAAACCTATTGTTAAATATAAAATAATAATAATATTAAAATTAATAATATGTTTTTTTTTGGGTTGGAGTGGCCTGCTATAAAGTTTTGAATTTAAAACCTTTGGGATGAATTTGAAAGCTAAGTGGACCCCGGACCTGCCTTTACTAACACCCATGTGACTGAATGAGCACAAATCTCCACAAGCACACTCCAAAATGTTGTGGAGCAACTTCCCACTTATAATTATAACAGCAAATGGGGATTAAATATAGAATGGAAAGGTAAAAAAATTACATACCAATCTTAAGGTCATTTCGCAAAGGTCTTGTTGCTAGGCTTTAATTTAATATAGTGAAAAAAAAAAACAATCAGAAAATAATACAATTATAGCGAAGGCACAAGCTACTTTTACCTCAGGTGACTAGACAGAGGCTGATAATAATATTGATAATTATATAACTAACCCATTTTGCAACATTAATTTATAATAAATGTAAAGAATCAGTTGTAGGTTGTAAATTTGATAAATAGACACACATGAGTAGGCATTGCATCTTTTTGTAGAAATCTTTAAATACAGTATGATTGAGATACACACATTTAAATTGTATGTTTTAACTCATTCTATTGTAAGATCCAGCCGGATGTCCAGTCTTACATTGTGTATTCTAATAAACATGGTTCTTCTTAGTTTAATAGAATATTTGATAGAAAGTTGTGGATGATGTGTTTTAAACTCAATAATAGCATAATACACCAAGACGTTCCAGGGGTAAGAGTTAATCAAATCATTTAGGTCACTATGCTACTTTTCTATGCCTTAAAAGGAAAGCAGCGGGACCTGAAATTAGTCTCTGACTTCTCTGACAAACATTTTTGCCGGCGTGTTATTAGACCGCTCAAGCAGTGCGATGAGAACATAACGCAGATGTGTATGCAGTTTGTTCACAGATTAGTTTATACAGAGCTAGGGACTTATTAATGATATTTCTCTTATGCTAGGTGTAGAGGTTCAATCGAAAGCTGGACATTGATTAGACAGACTCGAGGTTTATAGTACACTCGATTTTGTCAATATATTAGTGACCGTCCATGACACACAACCATTTATTATTCAATCAATAGGCTTAGTGTTATTATAGTTGTCACAAATAGTCATTTGTCGCTAGTTATATTCAACAACAGCCAGTGAATCAAAGCACATGTAGCAGCCTGCCAGTTTGACTGAAAGCAAGATTCATTTGCATGAAAATCCCACTAATCTCTGATACCCAGCCTGTTTTTTCTCCTCTTACAGTCAGGACTGGCATTGCCTTGACCGCGCCTTTTCTCAGACACAAGGCCTGCTTCTTGTCGTGCTTCTTCCAGACTCTCCCTTTTTTTATTTTGTTTTGGAAACTCACTTGACACTACAATTATAAGCGAAGTGTTTCCACTCGGCTTGAACACATTTTGTTGTTCTTCTCCTGAATTCTGGGTGAATGCATGCGGCAGCGTATCAACAGAAGCTCATGAATTAATGAGCCTATAACAATGTAAAACCATGGGGCCTGCTCAGGTTTCCATGCTTTGATCTACTTTTAACTAGGGTGCAAGTCATTCTCTAGCTCATACTTTCCGACTTTCACACGCGCACACACACTCGCACGCACGCACACAACGGTGATGATGTTGATTTATTTCGTAGGACAGAGACTCCTTTCAGTTTTATAGCCTTGAAGACCTGGGCTTTCTGGCAACACGCATTTGAAGAGAAGTAGGTCAGCATCACACCTCCGCCTCGCCGCTCTCAGAGCTTACAGACTGACTAGGCATGATGTGGGGAATGTGTCATGATATATTGTGGTGTCATGTATATCATTTGGCAGGTGAAGGCAATGCTATATGTCTCTTCACCACACACACAGCTCTATGAAACAATGTTTTGATATGAGAGAGGAACTTTATTTAGTTTTATATATAAGTGCAGTATTATTATAATATTATAGAAATAACAACCTTTCAAGAAACCATAATGGTATATAAATATATTATAGGGCCTGGCTATTATAATTCCATTATTATCCAAAAAATTATCTAAGTATCTAAATATAAATGTTAGATTTTTTTCTCTTTATATAGATCCAATGAAATAATCCCATATGGTCATTTAAACAAATATCCATGTTGTTAATGATTTGCTTTGCTTCATAACTTTCATTCTAATTCCACTACATTTCAGTTAACTTTATAGCCATGAGCACAGCGTGGCAGACGATTGTGATTGGACAAATTATGAGTTCAATCCCAGGCACTTTGCTTTGGCGTAATTTACATCAAATCTGTATTTTTTGAAATTGTAATTAAGGTTTTGATTTTGATTTTTTTTTGGATCTTACAACCGTATTTTAAATTATTTGTTTTACAAACACATACAACAGCCATTTTTAAAACAGCATGAGAAACAATGTATATTCAATGTTTTTGAGATTCATATATAATATATCACTATTTTGAGTTCTTGAAATTGTGTCTACATGAAGCCCCCTTGTTTGCACTCCAGCCCTTCCAAATCTTGTATGCAAAACCAAGACGTTACTCAAAGACAGCAAGTGGGAGGGTATCGAATGCAATTCAGCTCTCTTGCACAACATCAATGCATGCTCATTTCAATTCTGCTGTCAGGATTACAGCTAGCGTGTTATCTAACAAGTACACCTTGTGTGGTGCTTTTGTTTGCTTAACACACCCTTAAAAATATGTTGCGGTGCAGGTTTGGAAGAAGTATTGTCTTGCTGAAACCTGTGAGCGATTTAGCAAGCTATTATTATCGGAAGGAGATGTTGCACCGAAATCTTGTTTCTGTAAAATTGGTGTGATTAGTCACTCAAGATCATTAGTTGAAAAACAAAATCAATCTTTCCAGCTCATCCTCTTCGATGTTATGTTTTGCGTTTTAATCACTGTGGCTGAGTTACAGTTGCCTTCCTATCCTTCACCTCTGACCATTTTTTAACTTTTTTATTGTTATTTATACCACTTTTTTTAAACTCTACTTTAGTGACAATTTGCATGCAAATCACAGATCATCAGTTTCTGAAATCCTCAAACCAGCCCATCTGGTACAAACAACCCTGCAATGCTCAAAGCCTCTGAGCTCGCCTTTTCTCCTCATTCTGTTGTTTGATATGAGCAATAATATTTTTTTACTTAGATCTGTTCGCCATACTGAAAAATGGTATAGGGACATCTCTACTAAGCTACATCATGCTAATTTAAATGCTGAATTAAATGTCCAAATTGCACGCAGTCCCATCTGGGAGATTTTCTTCACTGAGGTTTTATATAAGCTTATAAAACCTGACCTAGCTGCTTAAAAACGATAAAAAAATAAATGTGCAACTAAAGCTTATCACCCCATGCATGAAGTGAGAAGCTGTGGTTTTCTGTGGCCATAATAATGACGATAATGATAAGAATTTTGTCTGTGATTGGTGGAATATTTTGAATCAACGCTTACACCTGAATGCGGCATTTAAATTTTATAGCACTACAAAATAATCACATGGATACAATTCTAAAGCTTTCCAAAGCTCTGATGAAATACTGATGGCAAAATAACTATTCCAGTTGTGTTTGGTTGTCTGGTTGTATCTGAATACCTTTTAAAGTCCAAAAGAAGGGTTTTCATAATGGGACCAAAGGTTCTTCTGAGCTGAAAAAGATTTTCATTCATTCTTGTCTGAATTGTGTATTTAACTGTGTCTAAAATGTCGTTGAAGTTCATTTGTTTGACAGAGAATCACAGAGATGATCGACAGAGGAAATTAGTGTCGAACGCACGTTTTATGTATATAGTAAACTTAATTTACCATAAATATCTTGCAATTTACCAAGTATATGTATGTCTGTTGGCCAGTTTTATTTATAGAGAAAAAGCATAACAAGCTTTGCGGAATCTTAATAACCTCTTAGGCTTGTAAAGAGTAAATACATTAAAAAGTAATTTTTTTATTATTATCATTATTATTATTATTAATACTTAACATGGGATCTTTCCTATATCAAGTGATAAGTTCTAAAAACTACCAGACTTTTGCTTGCAAGCAATTATTTTATAATTTATGTGCTAAATATTGTTAGACATTTTATATTACATAAGAGTAGCTTTCGGAAAAAGTTGTGATGACACACAACTTTTGTAAGATTATTAAACAACTTTATCATAGATCTCTTATCCATTAGCCAGAAACAGATCAGTGTTTCTAAAAACTACTCGGAGCTTTGTATACTTTCTACACTTGAGTCACTTTCAGAATCCATTATTGTAAATCCATAGCTAAATTGTTTTGCCATCGATCTTGTTTTTATTTTAATTTTGAACAGATAAAAAACTTGTGCTGTCTCCCAAACTCAAAACAGAGATCATTTTCTCCCCTGGCTATTTCATGTAAAATTGTCATGTTTTATAGGAAGCTAGTGAGCCTACTTTTGAAAAATATTTTAACTTGAAGCCAATGACCTGGGTGAACCCCTAACTTATTTTCTAGAAGTTTCTATAGCTAACACACCAATGTTTGATAAAGTCTTTTTTACTGCATAAAAATGAAACTGATCAGACATATCAAACTACAGTATTTCATCAACAAAGGTAACCGCCACTAAAAAAATTTATCATGAGCAATAAAATGGCTTTCTTTTAGGTAGGCAAAGATCTTGTTGCACCAATTTGTTCATCATTCGACAGGATAAATATTTCATCATTTCCAGGAAAAAAAAGTCTGTCAGTCATTTAGGTATTGCATATTTTATTGAACAGCTTGAACATAATTTAATTTCCGGAAATCAGCTACAACTTTACTTTTCACAGTCCTTTGTGGAAAAAAACTATTTCACACGACCTTTAGGAAAAGGAAATTGAGTATTATGGGAAAGTTAACCCTCTACTTAACATCTTTGAGAGACTTTTCATGGATCAGTTTTTTACTTATTTGTAAAAAGTCTTTCAGAAACACCCAGTTCTCCTTTTCTGAACAGTAGTTCAAAAAATCTGTAATCAGCTATATAAAATATTTAGAACCTTTTTGCAATTAAAATTTTTGCTTGAGAGGATTAATTAATCTGCATAAACGATGAGTCGGAGAACATTTTTCATTTACACCATTATAATGCCAGTACTGTATATCGCATATGCCTGCATGTCATTACCACTATGACAGTGTTCTCTGCAAATACATTATGTTGCATTTATTAATGCATTTTCCCCTGTTAGTTGTGAAGACATTGGTTTGTAAGCAATAAGTAATCTTTGTAGCTCATTATAGCAGTTAAACTGTCCGCATTATTATTAGTTCGGTATGTATGACAATTGGTTCCACAGTTTAGTGTCATGCTACTGTAGTTATATTCAATGCATCTGACATGTATTATTCAAAGAAACCTTTACATTGTGAAAGAAATAGATTGCCTCTAAAGTCATTTACTGGTAATATTTTTGATTTGTCTGTTCATCCGTCTGTTTAATCTCCAGAAAGAGTGGTTAGATTTTTGTAGGATTTATGTGAGTTATCAGATGAATGATGATTACATTTTGGGATTCTTTTCTAAAGGGGCAAGTTCACAGCAAGATCAAATGCCTGAAATAGTTTTTCTGAAATAGCTCCCTTGCTGCTTGTTACTTATAGTACCTGCTCACTTTCAGGAACTCGATGCCCATTTTTTGCTATCTATACCATTTTTGGCACCATTTCATTCTACCGTCTGTCTGAGATACTCATTAGCATGATATCTCAAAAAGGGAGGATTAAGTATTTGTAGGCTATATTCAGCATTATTATTATAGCCAGTAGATGAACTAATTAGATGTTGGAATTCATTCAAACATAAGCAAGTTCACAGCAAAGTCAAATGAAAGAGTCTAAAATAGATTTTTCCTTAAAAGAATTCTTCTTTCTTGCAATAGCAAGAACATTTCTAGGAGTTAGCACAAATCAGTAACTAGACGTGTTTGATTTGGTGAAAATGGAAATCACACTGACACCCAACCCTTTGACAGCTATTTACTAGCCACATTAACACCCTCAGCCTCTATTTCTGTCCCATGATTATATTAATAGTTATAATGTCTTGTCAATTTTTCACAATTGTGGAAATACATAAAAAAATAAATAAAATGCTTCACAAAATTAAATCTAGCTCATTTAAATCTCTTAATACAGACAAGCATATAATCCCAAACGATCCACTGAATGTGTATATCATGTGACATACCAAATTACATTTAAACCAAATTATTTAATTGATACATGATTTTAATACACTATGGTAAAAAATACAATGCAGCATGTATATAAGTTACTCGTTATTTGTGATAAATTGCTCTTTCATCTACTTATCTGTTCACTCTGCTCAAGCAGATCAGGTTTCAAAGCTTCAACATTACTGCTAATGCTGCCGTCACTGCCGTTGGCGACTAGCAGGACTGAGCCGAGTAATTGCAAAATCTCCACTGTTTCTTATCTGGGTGACATCGAACGTCACAAGTATTTCAAAATATGGTTCAGTGATATAGACTTTACTGTACTCTCGACCTGACTGCAAAGTAGACCATGTAAGGATGTCATGGTTTTATGAGACTCCCCTGGCACAGAGCTACTCTGTATTGAATTGATTATCATGATTTATTTAGCTCTGCTTTGTTGGCACATGGAAGCGGAAAAGGCTGCTGTTTTTCTTTGCTGTCCTTTTTTGAACGAGAAAAAGCTGTAGATGACACATGCAGTGTGTTTAACATATTGTCTTATTTAAATGAAGGCTCAAGAAATGAGCCAGCTGATGAGCGAGCTGATGGCCTGACTGCATGTAATGAGTCACTGAATTTTATGCAAATGCTAACAATTTGTGGCTCACCGTCTTGCAGTAACGTCTCGATTGTGTATGAGGGCACCATGTTTTAGAATAATTTGCAGTCCTACTGTTTTCATCAACGCCTTACAGATAATGAGCGTCAAGCTATGAGCAGATTGTTGAGAACGAAGATACTGTTGGCAGGATTATGTTGAATAGGGTATATAATTATTGGACATGTGCATATCGTTAAATTAAGTTTCTATATAATGTATTTGGCAGATTAATGGGGACAATGGTAGCAATACAATTTCTAGTAACAGGAGGAAACAATTTAAAAGATGGATTTTAAATAGAGATAGATGTCAGGGTTTAAAAAATGTCAGACATTTAATGTCACATAAATGAGAAAACCAGTGTAGAAGTAGGGGAAAAAGCAAAAGTCTTGAAAAGAAAAATATTTAAAAGATTCAAAGTTGCAGAATACAGTACAACTCAAACTGGTAAGTCGAGGTCTAAAATATAAAGATCATGATGGAGTTGACAATGAACATGAAATTAGGGGCCTAGAAATAAAACTTGGAACCTGTTTTGTTTGATTAAAGTGCTGCCAAATTACACTCGTTAGCTAAGCAAAGATTGCGGGAAACCAAACACCAAAGTGGAACTGATTAAAGAATGGATTGAAAAAGTCACTCTTAATTTAATTTTAAATGAATGTTAAACACTGTTGAAGAGCACATGCTAACAGATGTAGAGATTTATTTGAGTAAAGATAAATGTGACAGTCGTTTAGGAATGGCATTTACTTTAAGTTCTGAACATTTGATTCTCTCAAAAATTACTTCTGTACTGCTCCCGTTAAAAAAAAAATTGCCAAAAGGTCATCATAAATAAATGTACATAAATACACACACACATATAGATAATAGTAACGGTACAATTCACATGTTATTTTCTTGGTTTAGAATAAGATTTTTCACATTGTTTAAGTTGCAAAAGTGATGCTCATTTACCTTTCATGTATTTCTTCTTTCCTTTTTACATCCCCTTATATCCATCTGCCTTCTCTCCTTTCTTTTCTGATTTTCACTCTTATGGTTACTGCCTTTTACTTTTTTTTCTTGTGAAGTAATTTTTTCTTTCCTCTTCCTGCTCCTTGTTGGCTGGCATTTCACTTCCCTGCATCTCCTCCTTTGCCCTTTAGGATTGTCTAGAGCACTGGCTTCTACTTCTGCTGAACCTCTTGCTGTTAACCTTCCTCTTCATCCTCCTGCTCTTCCAGTCACAATGCCCACCATCTACAACACCTCTATCTGGTACATGCACGAGGAGTTCCACCTTCTCCCGTAGTGCAGTAATGCCCGCTCTGGCCCTGTGCCAGTCTCCACCCGCTGCCCTAATCACCGCTCCTCCTCTTGCCATCCCACCCCTTGCAATTGCCATTGTTGCCATCTGCAGGCTCCTGCACCATGAAGGATGAGGTCATCAGCACCAACGCACTGGCCTGGCTGGTCTGCTCTGGGGTGTCTATCCTGGCAAATGCCTGGGGCATCCTGAGCGTGAGTGCCAAGCAGAAGAAGTGGAAGCCTCTGGAATTCCTGATCTGCACACTGGCCGGCACACACATCCTCAACATGGGCATTCCTATCACCATGTACTGCGTCATCCAGCTGCGCCGCCAGCACTCCAATTATGAGTGGAATGAAGGCCTCTGCAAGGTCTTTGTCTCCACCTTCTACACTCTCACTCTGGTCACCTGCTTCTCCGTCACATCACTTTCCTACCATCGCATGTGGATGGTGCGGTGGCCTGTCAATTACAGGTAGGGCAAAATTTGCTTGAATAGTTTTATGCTGCTTGTGAGATAATTTGTTTCTTAATTTTTTTAAGTATCAGGAATTTAAGCAACAGAAACAGATTTGTGAAGCCAGATAGGTTTCCCTGAATACAGGTAGTCCCCGAGTTACGATGGTTTGGCTTAAAAAAAAAAAAAACTATCTTGCGATGACGATAGTGATATGAAAAAATGTCTAAAAATATAAACATTTTCACATGGCTTTTTAATTTTTGTATGATACGTTGGGACGCTGCCAGGATGTGCACATCAGAGTTCAGTTGTAATGGTGTTAGAGCAACATCTTTTTCTGTTTGTTTGTTGTTTCGAAGCCCAATTTTAGCTCTTGCTGCTCTCCTTTTATAGCGTCGCAAGACACTAAAACATCGGGCTTCACCTTCCAATCATGAACCAGCGCTTGTTCACACACCCGCCACCACATACTTATATACTAAAATGTTTATATATTACAGAACTATAAATTACATTGTAACAAATTACAGTATATTATTGATCACCATTCTTTAAGACCCCTGGGTTGGCTAGGTCATGTCTTGACTTATATTTATATACGAATATTTTCAAGTTAAGATCAAGTTGGGGTCGTCTCAACACATCTCAATCATAATTCGGGGACTGCCCGTATTATACTGTACAGTTCTTCTCTTGTAATCACACTAATTAAACACATGCCTTTTCTAAGACTAAATACCTTGAGCCAAAAAAAGGAAGTATCACAGCTCCCCTACCACAGTCCTGAACACTGAAATATTGCTATTCTTAGCAATGGATACTGGATCTTCTCAGCTTATCTCATTAAAAAATCAGCCCCAATGCCTCATGTACCGCTTTTGATATTGCAAATGATTTCAGGCGACTTATAATAGCCAGCTGCAGAGACAGTCCTTGAAAGAGTTTAAGGTTAAGCGCACTGTTCCATGACATCAGCTCAGGCTTATTTATGTCCTCTTCAGTTATATTGAAGTTTTCTGGCTAATTAGTAACTTCTGAGATATTCTAAACTTTGACTTGAAGGAAATATGATTATAACTTTTGATTATGCACCAGTCAGATGTTAGGATGTACCATGCTGTAGCTCTTGGTATGGTAACTGCTGCTTATGTACATTTGATAGGGAAATAATGTGGTGGTGGCTGTTCCACATACGGAATGGTGCTATCGCTGTTTACACATTTCAATCATGTTTTTTTATTATTATTGAACAAAACCCCATGCACAGCTACATTGGATGTTGTTCATGGATGATTGAGACAAGTTTGCATATTATCGCTTACATAACAGCTGCTCTACAGAGTTGATGCCCAAGTAAACATTCAGTCCTGAACCTAGATATTTGCAGCGGGTGGACTGGATGGAGAGTTTTCCCAGTTGGCCATTCATTTCCAATGCGTTTCCTGTTTAGTCTAAAGAAACAGAAATGTGGTGCAGTGAAAAGATCAAGGAATAAACAAAATAAATGACTTCTTGTGTTCATCATCAGCTGCTGGTGATTTTGATGATGGGGACAGCAGGGGAAAACATGTCCTCAGTGGTAGAGCCTAGTAAGTGAAATGATGGCAAGGAATGAAAAGCTTTTTTTTTTATTATTTTGTCTCAGACAATTGAACAAGCTTTTTAAAGCAAAGCACAGGCTTTACTCTGCAGCACACACTTTTTGCAGACAGCAACTGTTGAGAATTTTGCTGAATGGTTCTGTTTTTGTTTATTAGTGTTGGTGCTCATAGCTTTGTGAAATAAAAGCAGCGGTGCTACCAGGCGACAATTTAATTTGGAACACTGCGCTGAACTGAATAGTTCACATTGTACTGACTAGTTTCACTGTTAACATATTCATTTGATTGCTGATTATGTGAAAGGTGGTTGTGCTTATGTGTGTATAGAAATAGCCTTAAAATGTTTTTTTTTGCTGGTTTACATTTTCAGACAGCTCTTTATTGTTTATAGGAAATTTTTTCTTATTTATGTGGTATTATATTCTGTATTAAATCAAATGTAGACTTATATGGGTCTACTCGCTAATGCATTTTCAATGATGTTATTCCAGACAAATGTAGGGGAACACATTAAAGCAAATTGAATATTTGCTCACAGTGTGCACCTGGTTCTAGGAAAACCCAAGGCCGATTCTCAGACTTTCACCGTAGCGGACATTAAACTATATATTAGAACATTATTATCTTGGAAATCAGGAGCACCATGAGGTAAATGTGTTTGCACCATGAGGTGCATCTGGGCCTCAATAACCTCATTTTAAAGAAGCATGCAAACTATTTGTCAGACCTAATGACTTGTACAACATAGCCACTCAAAAAATTATATATCTGTAGCTATGGTAATGTTGGCAGCACACCATTATTTAGTATCATTTCTGTAAATGTACAGGCTTTAGAGACTGTATTACAGGCATGTAAATTATAAAAAAAACCAAAAAAACATTTCTTAGTGCTGTTTAAATAGCATTGTTTTTTTTTAACTGTTAAACCAATAGAATGGTGTAAATATATGATACAGACCTTCTATTTGGTGCATTGTCGCAATTGGGTAATTGCGTTATTGCTTTGAAAACTCACATGAAAGTACTGATTGTCGGGCTGCTTTCATAACTAGCACATAATGCATAATTGCCATTCAAGCTAATATGAGTCACTGAGTAGCTCCCTTTTGTAATTGTGATTTAGATGCTTCAAAGTTAAAGTGCTTTTTTTATGCGCTGTTTTCATTATTTTTAACACGTTCAATCCAAAAAACGATTGCACACTTTCAATTGTCTTCATTGAATTCAGAGCATTTTATTTGTTCTATCTACCTGAATCAGGATTTATTGGGTATAACCAATTATACCAGAAATTCAGAAAACAGTAAAAATAAACAATGTCAACAAGCAGCTTTACAGAAATCCAGATGTAGATTTTGATCCCTTAAGAGCAATCCAGTAGCAAAACCACAAAAAACCCCAAAAACTCGACACAAAATAAAATGTCTCAAAAGGGGAACCTTTTGATGAATATATGCATTATTTTGCATTATTTGTTGTTTTGTGGAGTATGAAAAGATCTTTCTGCCCCTTTACAATGCTCCATTTGCATTAATTACAATGATAATACATAATAATAAAAAATAATAAAAAAATAATAAAAAATGGTTCCTCTCAGCAAACCATCCCTTTGGTAGTAAATGTTGTTAATCTCAATTTCAGCACACACAGTTTAAGTTTTATTGGTGTCTTAAAGCACGGTTTTAATCTGTTTTCTGCAATGCCTAGATTTTTCTTTATAGGATGATTTCTAGATGGATGCATTTCTGGGACACAATAATGTAAAAAAAAAAAAACTCAAACTAAAAACAGGCGCTTGTGCTCATAAAGTTGCGTTAGACAAATACGAAAAAACACAATTATGTGTGTGTGTGTGTATATGTTTGCTTGTGTGCTTGTGTGAAAGAGAGCAGTAGCTTGGTGAGAGAAGAACAAAAGCAAACCAACTGATTTTGGTCTATTTTAATAATTAGTGTCTGTATGCAGTGATCCCTCCTTCAGAACACTTTCCCCAATGCTGCCTTTCGTGTATGTAAAAAAGAATCTTAAGAAGGTTACTGTCTTACTAAAGGTCACCAAATTTGCAAGCCATAAATAGAATTTTAAACTTTCTTTAGTTCACTTTTTTCAGATGGTAATGAACTTCATAACCAGAGAACTGGGCAATAATGCTAAATGAGTGACCTATGGCAATGAAGGCTGTAATGCATTTGTATGAATAACAATTATTTTGAAGTTGTTGCCCTCTGATTTTTTGTTAAGATTGATTTGTTTGCTTTTTTGTTGTTTTTTGTTTGTAGTTGGTTATTCCAGTTACTCCCCACATGCTACCAATGGTGGCACCTTTTCTGCTATGTAGGTCCTGTGACATGTAGATCACAGGTGGCAAATATAGCCCAAATTTTTCACTCTGGTAAAAGTCAGAGTACAACTTTTAAATTCTCCACTTGAGTAGAATGAAGAATGCAGTAAAAGAGGAAAAAGTATTTGCTGGAAATATTATTTTTATTGTTAAACATTCAGAAAAAATAAGATCTCTGCTTCAAATCATCCACTGTTGTTATCGCCTACTGCTCACTGTAGATTCAGCTACCTGTTCTTGCTTTAGAAGTAAATGTGGCTAATGTGTCTGATGAGGTCCTCTGCTGGTGTAAGCTGCCTACTTCAAGCTAGTACATTCTGAGATGCATTTTTGTTGTAAGCAGTGGGTATTTGATCTGCAACCTTCCTGTAAGTTCAAATCAGTCTGGCCAATTTCATCTACCTCACATCAATTAAGTTTGCAGATTTACCACTAACTGAATGTTTCCTGCTTTTTTGCTTTATACAACATTGTTGTGTGTTTGTGTGTGTTCATTAATTATAAATGAACTCTTAAAATAACTTCCTCTGCATGTTTTTTTCATTGCTGCTCTACAAAAGATAGGGCTTTTCCTTTTCTTTGCCCTAATATTCTCCTTTTGTGTCCCTTCTCTCTTTCTGCTCAAGACTACAAGCTGAGCAGTGATATGGCTTTTCCATAAAAGATCCTGTGTCAACATAGAAAAGGCCAAAGTTTTAACCCTGACCTTCTAGAGAACTACCTCACCTTCTGCATCTCACTTTCATTTTTAATCCCGTTACCACTGTCCACCTCTTTATAGATGTTCCTAGGGCTTTATTGCTTTCTTTAGCATCTTCTCCAACTAGTCTTTAGGTTCAGGTGTAGGTAGAATAATAGATCAGTTAAAAAAAAATTGCTCAGGAAACAAATATGAGCAGAGAAAGAAGAAGAGCATTGGCAAGTCTCTTGAGTATGGCGGAGCATTGTGATTAGCATGGTGTGTAAAATCCAGCAATGCAATTATTATGAATGATTCTTTTTGGCATGTACTTTAATAACAAAAGTTCTTGTTGGGTATTACAGTAGCATTTATAAAAAGGTGATCTTTTTGAAGAGATGAATATAAATGTTTGACCTTGAATAAAGTCTTAGAATAAACAACTGTAATACAGAGAAAATATGTGAGCTTGTAGTAATTAAGGGCCTCCAGAAAGAAAAAGAATGATTAACATTCGAAGAATACTAAAATTGATAAAGCATTCAGTCTGTTCCTGGTTTGAAACCTTATGATGCCTCGGATGTAAGTGATTTTTGTTTGTTCCGTTCGTTCTCTGCAGAACGAAGGCATTACTCTCTTTCCTGTTAATCAGAATGAGAGTGGGCAGTTGTGGGCTTCTCTGAGCTCATGTATTTTGAAGATGGTATGTTAGACTTTAGCTCTAGCTAGTGAGAATGATTGCTATCACTGAAAATCCATGAAAAGATTCTGTCGGACTATATAATGAATATATAAAAAATTAATATTTTATTTCCTTTTCAGGCTGAGCAACACGAAGAAACAGGCTGTGCACACAGTGATGGGCATCTGGATGGTTTCTTTCATCTTGTCCACACTGCCCGCTGTGGGCTGGCACGACACCAGCGAGCGCTTCTACGCTCATGACTGCCGCTTTATAGTGACTGAAATCGGTCTAGGCTTTGGCGTCTGCTTCCTGTTGCTGATCAGCGGTAGTGTAACAATGGGAGTCATCTGCATCGGCATTGCTCTATTTCAGACCTTCTCCATGCAAACAGGCCACAGTGCTGACAAGAACAAGTTCAATGTGCCTACTATTGTGGTGGAAGATGCGCAGGGTAAGCGGCGCTCGTCCATCGACGGCTCGGAGCCAATCAAGACCTCCTTGCAAATCACGTACCTGATCAGCGGCATCGTGTTCATCTATGACTTCCTTACTGGCTTTCCCATACTGGTGAGTGGCACTTATTACAAACTCTTGGATTACATTAATGACATATACAAATTGTTTAGGTCCTGATTTACTAAGGTATGAAATAACAACTGCTAATTTGTGTGTGCTTGTGAGTCTCAATTTACTGTCATCGGCGATACCCTAGTCATCTATCTACTATAATTGTATAAATGATCACCTCAGCAAAAAAAGGGAAGAACAAAATTTTTGAATTTGTAATGGGATGGATGTATGCATGGATGGATATCATAAATTAAGTACACAAAGTGTTGGTAATAAGCATAAATCTACTTGTTGTCACTAATTTACAAGGCTGGTAAATGTTCTGTCATGCAATTATATTTTGCAGTGGATCATCGTATGTAACTTGGGGGGAAAAAAAACTTTATTTCTTCAGTGACTCATGGACACTATAGAGAAGGAGTTATGTGTCAAGTTGAACTTGTCCCCGACTCTGACCACTTAGAGACTTGTGAAAGCTTTCAACCACAGCATTGGGCTTAAGAGCTCCACGCTTAAACTTTAATGACCAATTCCAGTTACACGCTTGTCAGCAATATAGGAGTTCTTCTCACATCAGTGATGGGCTTTATTTTTGTTTGTTTTTTTCTTTGCAGAGGCAGTAGTTCCCAAGAGAAAGATAAAGAGAGAGAGAGAGAGAGAGAGAGAGAGAGAGAGAGAGAGAGAGAGAGAGAGAGAGGTCTGTGGTAAATAGAAGCAGATTGAACACCACAGGATTATTAATCTCTGGAGGCTTGATAAAAAGCATTCAACAGAGAGTTAAAAATTGTCATCACAGAAGCAATGAGCCTTGCCGGTTCGCTTTTAATTAGTTAAGCAATACTCCCAGGGGATAAAAGAGATGCTTATGGAGATATTTTTTAGTATTATAAAACAAAGTTTTAGATTTAACCCCGGCTAGTGCCCTAAGTGGGTCATGCTATGAGGAAGATACATGGAGTGGGAGAGTGAAAGAGACTGGATTACTTGAAAGTTGTCATAATCTAATCAACATGGGCATGGACAAAAATGGATTCTTTATGCAAATGTATGTTTTTTATTAGTGAAACCAAACTCAACATAGAACATAAATACAAAATATTCTTGTAAATCCTTTAAAGTAAAGATGGTGTTTTAAATTACATGAATCATCAGCACACCAAATGGACCTTTTGCTCTGTTTCCACACGGATGGTTTTAATTGCCGGATGGTGCTTGATTTTCAACTTGTAGCAACAGTGAAACAAATGTTTTAGTGAAAAAAGTGGAAAGAGAAAAATAACTTATATTAATATTACATTATTTTTACAATATTTCATTTAAAAGGCATTTATTTTGAGTGGTGGGAAGAATGGGTCACCTCTCAGTACCTAAAGGACCCTGTCTACCCTCATAACGCATAATGAGCATACATTAGTTTTAACACTTGTGACTGTGCTGCAAATGGCAAAATATTGTAAAAAAGAAGTGTAAAATTTGATGTATTATTGCACAATATGTGCTATGATTGTAGTCATGCTTGCTTTTCAGGTTTTAAGGTGACTGGTATACTGGTCAACAAAAAATATGATTTAGATCATTCAGATGATTCAGAGTCTGGGTTGCCAAATTTGGCTTGGATGGACAGATGAATGAAATTTTGGAGGTGCCTTTATATTTACCAAATTATTTCAATGTTTTATTAGTGTTGCGGCCCAGGTTCGATCCCCGGTCAGGGAACCAACCCCAGCCATTAGGGTTGCACAAGCCTTAACGCCAGTCCCAAGCCCAGATAGATGGGGAGGGTTGCGTTAGAAAGGGCATTCAGCGTAAAAACATGTGCCAAATCAAACATGCGGATGGTCCGCTCTGGCAACCCCTAATGGGAGAAGCCGAAAGAACGTTTTTTTGATAGTGTATTTAATATTGCCTTAAACTCTGTTTTCTTTGGTTTGAAATCTGGTTTTGGATCCAACAGAAATTACTACAATATCAAACTAATAAGTGATGTATTTATCCAAACAGTACAGAAATAATTCAAGTGACAGAATATGAATAGACATTTTTTAAATCAAAGTATATAGGTTTACTAGTGAGTTGTCAGCAGAAAAGGAACTTGTGATAGATCAGCAAAAAATTCTGTACAAAATCAACACTATATACTTTAAAGCTTTCTGCACATCTATGGACATCTATTAATCAACTCTACTTTTTATACCTGTGCTTTTCCTCATCATGCTTCATGTAGAAACTTCACCTGTTTATTGTGCATCTGTTTCATTCAAGTCATTATTTCTCTTTTACATTACTCCTACGTAGAGTATATTCACCCCAGCTTATAAACTGAGGCATGTTTCTTTCTACCTCACTGGGATAATGAGCTATTTAAATGCATTAACGGCTATATCACACGCACATTTCAATGACTGTGCGTTTTTTTATGGCTGGTTTGCGCTGACAAGCTCGCCCAAGTGCCTGACATACTACACACGCTTTTGAATATACTACCAAGTATCGGGATAACTAATGGGATGAGGTGGATTTCTGGAATGCATTTTTGTAACCGACTGGATAAAACCCTTGTCCGGAGTTCAGTGTTAATATTAGACTAATGTTGAATCTGGGGAACCCCAGGCCAGGCCACCCACGTTGACCCAAGTATTTTTGCCAGTATTAAGGATGCTTGAAGTAATGTTTTTACACCTTTTTGATGATCAATCATAGTAATGTGTTCCCCATGCTCTGGGGCAAAATATTTGTGAGGAAACACCTTCTAATTTTTATTCTCATTCAAACAGCTTCATCAGCAAATGCCAGAGGAGGCTGGAGATTAATGGTATAGAAAACCTGCTAGGAAATGAAATATCTCAGTGTAAATATAGGTCATAATTTTGCAAACTTACATGATATCAGCTTTACAGTTTAGAGCATGAATGACAGACATGTGACATGAGGAGTGGCAAGTGAGATAAGTCAAGTTTTTAAAGGGCTTATGACTTAAGAAATAGTACATTTATTTATTTATTGCTTTCATTCATTTATTCTTCAGTCTTTCAAAAAAGTTATCCTTTTTAGGGTAGTCCGGAGCCCATCCCGTAGTTTATTTTACAATTATTAAAAAAATGGCATTAACAATATGAAATACCAAATGCTAAATTGTAAAATTTAATTTGGAATTGCAGAGGAAAAACAATAATATTTTAGTATTAGTATTTTAATAATGTAGCAGAAGGGCAAACATCTAGCTACAGTGAAGCATAATGAAGATACACGAAAGCTCTGCCTTTTCAGTTTTCTCATCTAAAGCAGTCAGACCGATGCAAATAAAATTTGCATGCAAGAAAAAACAGTCCAATGAAGGGAATGGAAATGGAATGTGAAATATTTGTTAATTCCATCTTGAGGATAATTCCACTTTTATAGGGAAGTATGAAACATTTAGGTGAATTATGGCATGTAAATATGAATAATCCCTGTAAAAGTGTGTACTACATCCCATAGTACACAACAACAAATTCAGTTTGTCTTTGTTACAGGTAGTGAGCTTTGCCAGTCTGAAGTATGACCGCTCCTACAGCTGGATGGTACTGTGTGTGCTGTGGTGCTCCATAGCACAATCCATTCTCCTCCCAATGTTTCTGTGGGCCTGCGACCGATACCGTGCTGATGTCAAGGTGGTCTGGGAGAAATGCGTGGCCATTATGTCCAACGATGAAGTAGATGAAGGTAAGCGGTACAGGGAGAACGCCTGCATGGTGCTAGGAGAGGGAGGAAACTGGAAAAGGAGATTTATTTTGTATTTGTGTATTAATAAAAGTGAGTTGAGCAATTTAGGACAGCCAGTGATTATTCTCAGTAGAACCATCATCTATTTTATATGTGAAAAATTATTTAATTAAAAATTGATTCAATGTTATAATCGATGATAAAAAAATTATAATGATACTAGACATCAGAATTGGTTGATTGTTTGAAACGTGATGTCTTTTTTGTGCATAAAATACATGTAGCTTTGGGATTTCATTGATGCAAAATGAATGAATGGCTTCTTTATCGTGTAGAATCTTGCCAGGGTGCTTATACTTACCCGAAGGGCTACATCTGTCTGACCAGTGGTGGCTCGTCCATAGAGGCAGGTTGGGCAGAGCCCCACCCAGGTAGATCACCTGTTCAATAAAAGACTTTGTTTTGCGCAATTATGGGAAAGTGCACTAATTTAGGTTCCGTAAAGTTCTTAACCTTGTGGTTACAATATGTGAACTGCATTGAGCACTTATAGAGGCCAATTGGGATTGTTGCCCTATGCACAGAAAAGAAACATTGGACTGGAGAGGTAATGCTAGGCTTGCCAGGATTGTGGGTTTTTTCACAAGTAGTTCAGAAGCCTATAGCACAAGTCAACTCAGTCTAAGGCAAACAGAGTTGACCTTAAGTTGTTATTAATGCCCTGCCCCAACCCAATCTATGGTCATGAGCCACTGCTGTAACTGAAATAGACATCTATTTTATTTCAACCTAATATGGTACAGTAAGTGCATTCGAAATAATTTTTAAATGGTCTTCCTTTTGCTTGCTAACATGGAAACAAGATCACAGGTTATTCGTAATATAGAGTATTATGACACTATTTGGATAATTGTGTGGTGGTCTGTGAAATACATGCTGGATGCTGTTAGGGCTAAGCATCTCTAGCTTCTAATACAGAAATATAGCTGACCAAAACAACATGTAACCTTATATTTAGATTAATATTTAACCGTGCCTCTCTGCAAATATCGAGTTACGGTAAGGTATGCAGCGAGTAATTCAAACGCAGACAGCTGGTCTGTTCAGGATCTTACTAGCGAAGTGTGATTTCTCACACAATGCATGTCATGCTCTGAGCGAGTTGTCAGAGAGCTACGGTGCGAAGGACGTAATTTCCACGTAATTTGAATTCGTGTGGTAGGTATCAGCTGCCAAATGCTGTGACCCTCCTGAACCATCATGTCATCATAATAATGGAGAAGAGCGCTCAACCTTCTGCACTGATGACAGCATCCAAATGTTGTAACTAAACAAAATTGAAAAAAGAACAGAACATATGATAAACAGATGTTTCCTCACTGATGTTAGCATGAAAATCTTGATGTATTTAATTCTGTAAAACTGTTCTTGATTCGAATAAACAGAGATTACTTAAGTGAAAATATTGTCTATTTCTTGTGCATTTAATGATATTTACCTGAAGTTTTACCTCAGAGAGGCCAATATCAATAATGCTGATTAACAAAGGAATAACCATAGGTAGCAAAAACTAAAAACTAAAAATCATGTTTTCCCAGGCTGCCACTCAATTTTTGTTTTTTTACAAACCATTTATTTTTATTGGTACGGTGTTATTACTAGGCTAATTAGCAACATAGAAACGGTGCATCATTTCCTTTTTACAATGCATGATTACTAATCCAAAATCAAATGTGCGATAGGTGTTTTTTTGTTTTTGTTTTTGTAAACTTAATGTTACCAGTGCTTCTGCTTCTTTTCAGAGGGCTTGCCCTGTATAACGCAGCTCGGGTGTATGTATAAGGGTCGTTTCTTGTTCTTACCTGCAACGATCTGCATGCTAAACTGCCTGTGCTAATAAGCTAACACCATTCTTCATGCTGCATCCAATGCCATATTTGCTTAAGATCAGCATTTTACACTGCCCTAGCCCTCCTCGTTTTCCCCGCTAAGAATCAGTCTTGCTTCTTGTTGCATTTTTTTTACTGACATAAAATGACTCTTGAAATATGTAAAACGATTACCCAAATTGAATTAGACAATAGAGCAGACCAGTCAGAATATTACTAGTCAAACGTCTATAATTGGATTTGCTCCATTGCCCCTATAATAAACTTAAAATTTGTAAAAAAAACCCAGAACAGTGAAGTGTCTCCCTCTTTCTTTCTCTTTCTTCATAATCGTCTGTATGTCTGTCTGTCTATGTATCTGAGCACGTCTTTTTTTTTTAATCCTGATATATGCTTTCTGCATTTGCAGAAAACAGCCAGGATGGAGGCATTCATCCGGACTTAATATATGACAGACCTTATGACTATAGCTCCGCTGCTGATATCTTGACGGTAGACCGTATTGCCAAGTACGAATTCTCGACCTTAGAAAGGGGAGTCCCCCAGTGTTATCGATTGAGGGAGCCTCAGGAAGATAAAATGCACTATTTGCAGGTATATTTCCATTAATTTTTTTTATTTGAATAATTCCCCATGAAATGATCTTTTATTTTGCAAATTTAGCTGAAATTGTGCATGTGGCAATGACCAGAAATACTTCTGATAATCTATTGCTGTCATAACCTCCACTGGAATCATTTTGCTTTTTTTTGTGTGTGTTATTTGATCAATTTAATATAATCCTACTTGGTATTCAGCAAATATCATTGCTACAGTGCTCGGCTGTTTGGAAAATGTTTTTTTTTTTCATGCTACACACGTTGACTGCCTGTCAGCTTACACTGAAAATACAAAGCTTTTTTTTTTATTAAAGACAGACAAATTAGAATCCTGACACAATATTAGGGCAGTTACACAGGAAGTACACATGAATAGTTTGTGCCTATTGTCGGAATGATCTGTAAATCGCTTAGTATTGCAGAGATTCTTTACGGATTCTCGGCTGACTTTCTAAATTATAACTGCTGCCACATAAAATGTCAGCCCTAATGAGATAAGGAGTGAAACACTTCAGGGCATACTGTTATGGGCCAAGACCAATTGGATGGTGTGATGAAATGTGACATAACATTGATAGCATTGTCACAGTCCAACTGTCTTTTTAAATGATTTTCTTTTTAAAATAACAGTAAAAGTAAATTTGTAAATTTTAAAATAATAGATACAGCCCCTGAGTGCCTTGAGACACAGGCAGGTTCCTTTTGTTTATATGCAACAAGCTAGGTGAAAGGCAAAAACACACATTTAACAGTGAATGACTGAAAGAAAGGTTTGGAAGTAACAGAAAAACGTATATAATAAGAAGCACAGGGGAGATGATGTTATCAGATTGCTTCACCCCCACAGTCAAACATGGAAGTGAAATGTTAATGGTTTGGCATTGTTTTGAAACAAGGAATGTTGGAGACTTATTCTGAGGAGTTCTGAGGAGGAATACTGACGCAACACAGCTACCATTCCATACTTCAGCACCATATAAATCTGAAGCTACGACTGAAGCTAATCAGAAGCAACTTCACCATACAACAAGGCAATGACCCGAACCATGCATTAAAGCTCTTAAAGCATTATATAGAAAGAAAACGGTCGATCAACTATCATGGAATTGACTGCCCAGTCATTAGACCTAAATCCTATTGAACTGCTCTGGGATGAACTAGATAGTAAAGAACACCATTTTCTGGTTTTACAAGAGGAATGGCAAAGTATTTCAGCTAAAAAAAAACTAACAGTCTGGATGCCAAGATCTTGTAAGCTGTTATTTATGCTGAAAGATTTTTCTGAGAAAGTAACATTTAACATCTGCAGATTTATGTATTTGTTCGGTCAGGAGAAGAAAATCTTTAAACTGATAAATTGTACCTAGATTGTGGCAAATAAACAAATGGAACATTGTTGTAACTCTCAAAAACATTTTTTTTTACCAAACTCTTGACAGCCAATTTTCTACAAAGTGCTGATGCTGAAGACTCTTTACAAAGTAGATATCAACCTCACAGCTGGAACTAAGAAAAAGGTTCATTAGCACATTTTGATGAATCAGAACCTGGCATTTAGCAGCACTGCAGTGTAATTGCTTAGAATTGACATGACTCAAATTTAAAAGTGTACTTATTCTCTTCAGGTGTTCCTCAAATCCAAGCAAGAATTAAAAAACCTCAAGTACTACCATAATTAACCGCTCGATACTTCGGCAAGAAGGCCTTGCTGTGTCGAGAACTGAGCCTGTCTGTAATATTTCTGATGTAGTTAGCTGCGCTTCTTTATCTTGTAGACACGTTTAACAATTCTGACTTTCTCAATCCACATGACTGATCGCTTCCTGTTTCAGATAGTTTTTTTTTTATTCTGACAGTTAACCAATATCTTCAAGATAGTAACCTGACACATGGATAATGTCTTGGTGGAGGTTTCAGGTGTTATGTCAGACCTGAAGCTGGCAAGCATTTTGTCTCCAGTTTCTCCTAAATCTTCACCACTGACACTTATGTTTTAGTCCAAAATCAATAAAATAATTTTTTTCCCCCTTCGGTAGTCACGGCAGTGACATTTTACAATAAAATGCTGATGATGCGCTTTGCATAATTCTAAACTCATATTGCTTTGACGTGGCAATGAGCCAGCAAAATAATAATAATATGCATTTTCATTGATTAGATGTGTTTTTACTCACTTACTTATAAGCATTCTTCATTTGGGTTTTCTCCTTGTTTTGAGAAAATATTTTTTAAATGATTGCTGTTCAGACAAACCCCCAAAGGGATGAACATAACAGCTGTATGGTTCAATTAGATACATATTGGAAGTGGATTAAAATCATATTCAAGGTATATATATGGACATGGAATTTTTCCATATACCTGGGATATACTTAGGGCATGATCATGATCTTTTGCTTCCAGTGTGGATATGTTATGCTCATTAGAATGTTTAAATTGAAATGTGTTAATAATTAATTTAATTGTAATTTATTTGTAAATGAAACTCAGCACACTGGATAAGGTGTGTGTAACAAATGCTGTAAGTGTAAAAAATTAAAAGCTGAACCAAAGCTTGAGCTGCTTTACTGAAATAAAGTAGCATAATATTATTTTCATCACAATAATTTGTAGCATATTATTTTACTGGCTCGATGGACCGTCCTGCTCAGCACTTAGTCCTTTCATCTTATTTGTGCCATAACCAAGCAGTGCATTTGTACTTCATTGCTCATATAAAAATGCTTTGCTTCCCTCTGCTGGCCAAAGTTCTCTCACATACCCCCCTGCTTTCAGCTCGTCACCCTCAAAATAATATGTGCACCTCTGCACAACAGCCAAAGTGACCAAGCTGCTATCTCATTATTTTCTGTATGTACACATATTAATAAAAATAAATAAAATCTTTAATCAATTATATTTTTCTTGTGTAGTTCTCAGAACAATGTGGAATGTGAGTATTGATTCTATAGAACCAGTGATTACAGTACTGTACTCTGATAACACTCTGTAATCTGATTTGTACCCTTGAGAGGGATTCCTTTATATAAAGGAGTAAGCTTTATATACACTCAGTGGTCAGTTTACATTGTGCATGCAGCTTGTATTCATTTATTAAACTGAGGCATGCATACACATGCAAATATATAATTACTGTCTGTAAGGTGTTTGTTGCTATGTAACTTGTCTGCCCTCCATCCTGCAAGCCATCACTGGAAAGGGTCCAACATAGGACTCTTAGTTTTGTGCAATTGAATCATTTATGCGCCTGATTGTTATATTAGATTCAACTGAACCTGCCAACCTTTTTTTTAACTTTGGCAATATGTTAAAGCCTTACCTCCTTCCTCTATTATACAAACTCCCAAGTGGACTCTCATCACCCTTGCTTTCTGCCATGGCACCTGAATAAGTATTAAGATTTTACACTATGCAAATAAATGGTACTGATAGACAGCTATCCAAAATCGCACAATTAACAGTGCAAATGGCAGCCATTTCAACATAAAACCCCTTCCAGCTGAGACACTGCCAACAAGCAGTTCCTGACTACACAGGTGGTAATATCTTTGCTTTCGATTGGATTACTCCCTCAGCCTAAAGAGATTTGGTGTGATTAAATCATTTGTCACGATTTTTAGGTAACTTGTGAGCAGGGACAAATCAATATCGCACAAGCCTTCTGCTGCTGGACATTGTGTTATAAGTGCATCACATGTAAGCACCTTTGCTGGGATTTTTGAACTGTGTATGCTCATGGTAACACAATTATTTTTTTATTCCATCTTGTGGATTTACAGATTAATAACAGATTTTCCTCATGATCAGTTTTTTTTTTTTTTTTTTTTTAAGGCTCACTATAGATAATTTTGGTTGCTGGGTTCTCCTGTCACCTGTCTACTACATATCCATGACCCTAGTGGTTTTTAACGTAAAACATCCTCATCAGCAGCAGCTTTATCCACTGAACCACAAATTATGTTTTTGCTGTTTAAAAATCCCCAAACTGCTCGACCTGATACACTTGTTCTATCACAATGTCTTATTAACTGGGTGTACCTATTGTGCATAGCAAAAGATGGAAAACAGTCAGTAAACTAAACCCTTATAGTGGGAGTGCCTGATCAAATGCGAATGACTGTAGCGTAGTAAAGTGGCCACTGAGTGTATATAGCTATCTATAGCTACCTTGCCTTGTTCATTTATATTGCCAGACGTTTTTTAATGAAGTAGGTCACATAATGGATAATGGATATGAGAGCATGCATTAGTCATTTGTAGCCTGATAATGCACTGCAGAATAATACAATGTTAAGGCATGTCGCATTTCTGTCTCTACATCAGGTGCCCCCTACAAGAAGATACTCCCACGACGAAACCGACATGTGGACCACAGGGGCGATTCCTTCCTACCTGCACCGCTGGGGATCTACCGAGGACATGATGGGCGTGCCGCGTTACACCTCGAACCGCCACGAGAGACGCCGCAGCAGTCTAGCCTCGTGTCACGAGGAGAGCAGCCGCCATCAACGCGCACGTAGGAGCTCTGACGGGACTCGCTCTCTCCCACGATCCCAGCGCTCCGAGGATGAGCTGGGGTGCTTCAGCCGTGACGAAGTGATCAACTTTATTGATGAGACACCTCTGGCCAGCCCGATCAGGAGCCCCAGACGGGCATCTGCACTCTCTTTAGTGGCCAGTGCTCAAGAGCGCCAGATTATTCTTTTACCACATTTCCCGCTTACACATTTCGAGCGGGAGCCTCAGGCCCTGCGGCGTGGCTCTGAACACAAGGGATCGCGCGCTGAACTGCATCAGGGATCACCTAGAAAGGACAGTAACAGCAGGGGGAGAGCAGAGGAAGTGGGTTTGAGCGAATACGGATCCGGTAAAGGTTGTCATGAGCAACGGCGAGATGGAAAGCGTCCGTCCGAACTGATTTTAACAGGCCAGGGCATGTGGACAGCGGTGCACTCGTCACTCAGGGGGAAATCAGGACAAGGTGAAGCGTATGTGACTAAGAGCGAAGTCCAAGGGAGCATGAACAGCTTTAGAAACTTGCAATCGCCATCGTCGAGATATAAAGCATATCACTCCGGTTCTATCGGATCGACGACCTAAGATCTTTTATCATTTGTCACACACACATCTCTTAATATAAATATGAGTATTCTTGTTATACATATTCAAGTGGAATGTTTTTGTAATTTGGGCGCCTCGTGATCGAGTCTTGAGAAGTGGTCTAAGGCAGAGATACGTACGTTCTTTTATAGCTATTTTTAAATGTTACGAATATACAAAACATGATAATCTTGTATTGCAATTTTTGGAATTGATATTTCAATTTAAAGAGAATTTTGAGAGTAGAAAAGGGCCTTTTTTCAACTGGTGTTTACAATAGCCACAACGAGCCATTGAAAATTTTTACTGGATTCCTTTTCCACTCTTTTCACTATTTCTGTTGGTTATGGTTGTGTGGTGTTTTTATGTTATTCTTTTATAAAAATGATTCTATAAATGTACAGTAGATGATCTGATTTGCACCCAAAAAAAAAATGAGGCTGTCTTTTTATTTTTTATTTTATGCACAAAAGTTTTCGAAGGATTAAATAAAGTTAAATCTCCAGATTGAATTTGTGTGTGGATGTCAACCAAACCAAAGTTTAGGTTTTATCTGTAATGAATTGCAGTTTCCACATGCCCCGTTTTCACTGCTTTCATTTGTTTCAAAGTAATGTATGTTCATCACAATATTGAGAAGAACATTTGAATGGTGGAGTAAAATATTTTTTTTGTCTGAGTGGGATGTTGTTTTGCGATCAAATTTCTACAATGATCTCAATTTAGTTTTAAACCCCAGGAATTGATTTTTACAATTTTTTGAGAATTAAAAATGTGTTTGCCTTTGTACAGTAAATACAGCACATGGTTATTTCTCCATTAAAATAACACAATTCTATTTCAAATCAACTTTGATGTCTCAGTCCTGCATTACTCTTTACCACTGCTAGTACTATTTCAATCCTCTTTTTTGTGCTTTTTATTCCTCTAATGGTGCCTTAGCAACCTGTCCCTCTTTTCTCCCACTGTATTATAATTTTCCTCCAACTTTTTATGATACAAACATTGAAACTTTACAGGAATTGGATTCTTGAGCTCCTTCTGCACATTGAGTTAAATGTTTGCAGGAGGGATTTAATTGATTGCTGCGGTTGTCAGATAAAGAAAATGTATCACTTCAGTATCGAGCCGTTTGGAAACTCTTCTACAGTGTATAAAAAACCTACAGAAATGATCGTTGTGTTCGGTGACAAAAATGAGTTGGAAGCACGAGTGCACTCTGGTACCTTGAGTGTTCTTTTAATAAAAGAAATTAAAGAGGGATTGTAATTAAAGAGGGTTTTCATTTTAATTCCACCAGGCAGCAATACTCATTTTTAATACACATAAGAAATCATTGAGTATCATCAAAACCCAACAGATTCTAGGTATTTAAGCACTTCTGAGTTGTTATTTTAAGCGTGTTTTGTTATTATCCCTAAGGAGATCCTGGGATTCCTAAATAATATTCTGCTTTTTAGAGTGCATGACTGAACACACTATAATGCTAATCAATGGTTTTATATTCTGTCCACCAGTCTCCGGGTCTGCTGCTTTTCCATAGAGTCAACTAATAAGAACAACAGCCTTAAACATTAATATGTCTTTGAAAACTCTAAACCACAAAGTATAGTTTGCAAATAATATTTTTCATGAATAATCTATGTGTAGTAATGTAAATTTATGAGCTGGAAAGACTATCATTATTTGGAATGATCAAAAAAACAGCAAATTTGCATATTAAGAAATCTGTATGAACTTCTAATGTAATGCATATTTCTATTTGATTAGAAAAAAATAAATAACTAAATACAATTACTTCTATTTCTCCATACACAATATACTGTATTTTCTGCAGCTACATTGTTTTTTCTGCTTAGACAGGGATACCCTTGGGTTAATAGTATACTAACCCTGTATAGAAAGTATTTTCAGCTGCGTGAAGTTTCTGAGGTTTCATCTTATGACTGGATTAGAAACAGTTCAATCTGGCAACCCTGATTTAGCCACTATACCATCTCCTCCATAGGTGAACTTAAAAGTCACATACTTTTATCACAATATAATCCAAATGTATGGGTCACAATGTGTTTAAATAACAAGATTGTAAACCAGTAATTGAAGTAATAATTTATACCTGCACCTGAGAAAAGATACTAAATGGATACTAAATACTGAATCCTCATTCACAACTCTACAACCCCAATTGCAAAAAAGGTGGGAAAATGTGCAAAATATGAATAAAAACAGAATAAAATGATGTGCAAATGCCATAAATCCATTCTAGTAAAATGAAACAAACAAAAAAAAATGCAACAGGGTTTAAAAAAGTTGGAACAGGTCCATGTTTACCAATGTGCAGCATCACAATGTCTGTCTGTATATATCTGGGAACTGAAGAGACCAGTTAAGTTTTTTGGAGAAGATATTTGTCCCATATTTGTCTGATACAGGATTTTGGCTGCTCAACAGTCCTGGGTGTTCTTTGTTGTATTTTTTGTTTCATGATGCACCCAAATGTTTCCAAATGGTGAAAGGTCTAGACTGCAGGCAGGACGGTTCAGTATCCAGACTCTTCTACTATAAAATCATGCTTTTGTATTAGATGCAGTATGCAGTTAGCATTGTCTTGCTCAATTACTGTATGCAAGGCCTTCCCAGGAAAGCATGTTTTTTGGATCTGTATCTATTGTTCAGCATTGATGGCACCTTTCCAAATGTGTAAGCTGCCCATTCCACAGGCACTAATGCACTACCATACCATAAGAGGTGTGTGTTTAATAAGTGAGCACTTATAACAAGCCAGATGATTCATCACCTCTTTAGTCTGGAGTACATGGTGTTCATGGTTTCCTTAAAGAAAAAACTATTTTGATTCATCTGACCACAGAACTGTTTTTCCTCTTTGGCTAAGTACATTTGAAATGAGCTTTGGCCCAGGAAGCATGGTAGCATTTCTGGATCATGTTGATGCATGCCTTTTTTTTGTGCATGATAGAGATTGTACCTGCAATTGTGGATGATGGGGCATGTTTACAGACAATGATTTCAGCAGGTGTTAATGTGCCTATGCAGTGATTTCCATTACAGAATCATGACTGTCTCAAATGCAGTGATGCCTGAGGGTCCAACAATCATAGGCAACCAAAACTGATTTTTTCCCTTGTCCCTTATTGACAGAGAACTCTCCAGATTCTTTTAAACTTTTGGTAATATTATGTAGTGTAAATGATAAGATATTCAACTTTTGCAATTTTGTGTTGAGGAACAATTTTTCTAAAATCATACAATTTGTAGGCAGAGGCTTACACAGACTGGCAAAGCTCTACCGATTCTTACTTTTGAGATCCACTGCCTCTCTAAGATACACTATTTATATGCAAACATTTTACTGAACTACTGTCAAATATCCAAATGCAATATTTTCTCCAACTTTAATTGTTGCAACCATCAAATTCGAAATGACCTTATTAATTTCTTAAAATGGTTCATTTTCTCAGTTTAAACATTGAATATGTTTACAATTTTTATTTGTAAATACTGTTTATGAGATCTGCAAATCATTGCGTTTGGTTGTATTTGCAGTGTCCGAACTGTTTTGGAATTGCGGTTGTAATAAGATTTCAGTTAAAATACTAATAAACAATTCTTTAGGTGACCAGCAATCTAAATATATTCTTATATTTATTAATATAATGCATTTCTACAAAAAGACAAAGTGTAAGTACAGACAATGTGTGCATTTCTATTATAAGAGAGTACTGTAAGTGTAAATGTAGTGCATTATGTACATTGTTCAGAAATATGTGTGAGTTATTTAATTTATTGTATTTGTTAAAAAATCTTGTAGGTCTTTTGTATGGATTTTGCTGTGCAGTTGGTTTAGAAACTTTGTTGAAACCTTGCAATTGTAAATAATGATGTTACATATACTCTGTGGCTCAGATGGTGCAGATCTGATGGTCATGTGGTCAAATCTCAACACTACTGTGGTTAGATCCCTAGCAGGTTAGATCCCTAGAAGCCATCTGTCCAGTATCCTGCAGCTTATATACCATGTATGATATTACAGTACCTTTCTCTTTGTCTTGCATAGTCACCCCATTGAACTGTCCTAAGCAGACAGCTGCTTGTCAATAGGCTGGTAAAAAGCGGCAGAGGCGTGCCTGCGATTCTCCTCACCGCATGGTGCCGTCCTCTTCAGCTTTATTCTGCCCTGCTGTGTCTGACGTGAGCCAATGAGCAGAATGTTTGCATCAAATTTCTCTAATTGGAAATTCTTAATCATGTCGTATATGGAGCGAGTTTTGGTATCCAATATTATGCAAATATTATGCTTTCTGTAAAATGGAAAAACAGCCATTGCATGCATTTTGCTGATTCTGTTGCTTTTTTAAACTGCAATACTGCAAAACTTGGATACTTTTTTTTCTCCCCAGTCACCAGCTGGAATTGTAGATATGTGCTTGTTACTTGTTCAAGGGACTTTCGAGTTCTTCTTTTATACACTAGAGTACTAAACTGTCCCTTTCAATGCCACTGGAATTTTTACTTCAAATTTTACCCAAAAAAAACATGAAATATACCATGAATATGTTAAAAACATTTTAAGATACAGTATATTCATGTGTCCCAGTGGGTATAATCCACTCCCATGCCTGGGAAGGGTGCGTGTTGCAAAAGGCAACTGATAATGACTTGGAAGTTAGTCTATGGACCTCAAAATGCTTACTTACTTTTTTTTTTTTTTTTCCTTTGTTTACTTATTATTTCGGTTTGCAGGTGAGAAAATCTGTTTGAGGAACTATTTGAAAGCAAAATGTGCATAAACTGAATTCGTTCAAAAGGCAGGACTTGCTAAAGAATACCCTCTGCCCTGCTATATTTTGCTAGACATTCAAATTGATACAAAGAGATGACGTAATTCAAAAAATTCAGTTTTATTATAAAAATATACATTTACACATGCTTTATCTAAATATATGATCTAGTTCAACATAGAGTAAAAAATCTATAATCTCTATCATAAACACAATTTGTTTAAAATATCTATACACATCTACAAGCTCTATAAGGTGTTACCAAGGCCGCCAATAATTGTGTTGTATGTTTTTAGGAGCACCGGCGTGCTTGTGTGATGTTTTGTGTTTGTTGTAGATTTCAGTCCGTTTCCGTTCAGTGTTCTGAGGCGCTTTCAGTCTTTGGGAGAAGCGCGGCAGGCGAGGCGGAGTGGGCGCGGGGGGCTTCAGTGCGTCGCTGTCCGCGGTGCTGGAATCCGGAAGTCGCGCACCGAGGCAGAGGAGCGCGTTGGACAGGTGCGCGAGCGCGTTCGAGCTGATGGCAGGGTTTGCGTTGCTCGTGAGGAGATACTGATGCACACCGGCCATGCACGTCTTGAACCCAGCCTGATACTCTGTTAAAGCAGTGTTAACGGCAAATACTGTGGGAGGAAAAGGATATGAACATTTTATTATTTCTGAGTATTATACCAGTTCATGAATTAACATATGCAAATGTTTATTTCATCAAATAAATGTGTTTATTTAATTAAAAAATCGAACCTTTTTCGGTGTTCTGAAGATGTTTCAAGTGTATTACTGTCAGTTCCAAAATATCTGCTTTTTCAAATTTCCGTTTCCGGATCTAAAGAATGATAAAAAAAAATGATACCATTAAAAGTTGAAACAAAAGATGAATGTTTTAGTAAAACTAGAATAACCGAAACAAATGTATCCAAATGAGTTCATATAGTAATGACAATACATGAAAAAATAAAAGCATATTAAGTCAAATATGTAAACACCTACATTGTTAGAGTAGAAACCTTCCAGTAAGGATTTTAGCTGATCCAAGCAGGTATTAATGCGCGCTCTTCTCTTTTTCTCCATCAGCGGTTTGGAAATCTGGAAGAAACACATCAGATTTTATAGGTTTTTGCACATAAGGGTGGAAAAAAATCTCAAAACGAGTTCATCCAAAACTCCTCTCACCTTTTTACCGCCTGAAACTTTTGTCTTTATCACGTTCTCTGAAGCCGAAACCATCGTTGCAGTGCCCGAGTAACTCCAGCGCACATGCGCACGGCCTTTTTATACCAAGACGCCTGGTTAACATCTCAATAGGGCGTGCGCCCTTTAGGGCTTCCGCTTGACGTGAGACAGCCAATGAATATCTTGCTCTGCAGTAACCAGTGACAGTTTCGCCCCAGGATTGAAGAGCTTTAAATTTGTTGGTGTTGTTGCTTCAAAATATTATTATTTATTTATATTGTATATTGCCTATTATATATTTACACTCAAAATCTCAAGGCCTTAACGGAACAAGATATATCTACATAAATAAAAGCCCTGACTCTGGATGGAGATCCCTTTAATTGGAAACCATTTGGAAACCACACTGTGCATCTGAGACTGGTTCCACATGAACAGCCTAAAGATTCAACAAGGGGCTGAGAAAAGAACTGTGGGCATGGATTTGGACTGTAATTAATATTAACTCAGGACTTAGGACTGAAGTTGGCATAAACACTTCTACAATATAAAACTGCAATGAATAGGCATTCAATTAAGGATCTAATAAAACTTTTATAACAATCATTAAATAAAGTGTACAGATTTTTGATTATCATAATAATAAAAAATTAATCCAACACTTTGCTGTGTAGGGTTTATAGCTTCTTTTATAAATAAATCCGGTCAAACCTCCATGACTTATTACCTGGAATTTTTTGGCTCTTGTGGTCAGATTTCATCAAGAATGATGTGCAATGCATATATTTTATGGTCTGTGTTTATTTTTTATTTACATATTTATTAATAAAGAATCCATTTAATGTTTGTTTGTGCTGTAATAATATATAGTGGTATGTTGCAGCAGGATCCAAAGGGAACAATAGGCTTAATTATTTTCTAACATTACACTTGTCTGTGATGAGAGCAATGGCAATATAAACATGGTTGACTTTGGCTATTTCTCAGTTTTATTCTAGATATAAGGGGGACAACTATTAGGAATGAACTCTATCTTGAAAAATATATTTAGCCTATGCAGAGTTTTTCATGAACAGAATGTGTAACTGAGAATGGGGCTATTTGTCAGATTGACCTTCATGTTATTTTACATAATTGGCCTATGTGTTAAAGAGCCCAGTTTACCAACTAATCCATTAATATACAGTAGTTGGAGCTGGTGTTGGATCTGTGATGATCGTGATGATCGATGATGTTGAGCTATTATATGAGTTGCTCAGTAGCTTCTAGTTTTATAACCACAATGACTGTATAAGACTTTAGAAAGAACATTACTTATAATCCTACATTCCAGTGCTCATGTTAGTTCTCATTCTCCAGTGTTTTGTATTGTTTAAAGACTATAATCACACCCTTGATATCACCCAAATGAGGATGGGTTCCCCTTTTGAGTCTGGCTCCTCTCAAGGTTTCTTCTTTATAACATCTAAGGGAGTTTTTCCCTGCCACAGTTGTCATGGCTGCTCATCAGGGATAAATACACACCATTCACCTTCACTGTTTATTTCTGTAATTCTGCTTAGAGACAATGTCTGTTGTGAAAAGCGCTACAGAAATAAACTTGACTTGACTTGACTTGACTTGACTTGACTTGACTTGACTAGTAGCTAAAAGTAAGCAAAAAAAGAGTGCATACCATGTGCAGACTTGGTAATACAATGTGAACCAAGAGACCATCGTGTGGGGTGAGGTTCTCTTGATAGGCGTACAGAATCACCATAAAATAGGAATGTTACGAATTCTGAGTCGCTCTGTTGGGGGCACTTGTACCAGTTCTGTCCATTCAGTCTTTTCTCTGTGTTTTTCACGGCGTGGCGTTGCGGGTAGAACCGTGCAATTCATGTCCACATCTTCATACAGGGACCATACAGAGTGTATTTCTTCACACACGCCACAATACAAATCTGTAGTTTTGCAAATGTGGCAAAAAAAACCAAAAACCGCACACGTTCTTTGTAAGACTTTGAATCGACTAAATATATCCGTAAATATTTTCAAGCCCAAAAAGTGGTAGAAATGGAACAGATGTGGCCTTGATGGCGCAGAGCGAGGAGAATCAGGGGAACGCCTCCTGTCCAGGGGCCCTAAGCGCCTAATTTTCCACACTGCCTCCTCAATAGAGCGCAGGTCTTGGGAAAATCTTGGACATGGCACACACATTGTAGTCCAAATGGTTTCTTTACCAAGAGTCAGCATCTCATTCAGCCTAATGTTAACGCTAACAAAAACCAATCCATTGCAGGATTTTTTTTATTTTCCATTTCCTTTACCTGCAGGGTGATAACTAGGCTTATTTCATTATGATGCAATAAATCGCTCGGCTTTAGCTTGAATTTGTTTGATGTCTGGGAAGCAACTGCGCATGCGTCGAGTCTAAATCAGTTGGGGAATCACAAAAGCCCATTATTGCTTATCAGTTTGCCATGTTTGTTCTTTACAAGTCTCACAGTCTCATAACTTTTATTTCCGCCTTGTCAATTAATCTCAGTATTTATTATATATATATATATATTTTCATATCAATCTCGGTTTTTCCTATAGTTTAGCTTCAAAACTAGTTTTGCCCGTAGTTATAAAAACCTTAAAGGCTTTTTATAATGTTGGGCTGAATTGGGTCATCATGCTGAATGCAAGCAAGCAAAAACAAATAATATATGTCTTATTTATTTATTTTCTTATTCAAAAACAAATACAATCCAGTCATTGAATTAATGCATAACTTTGACAGATATAAAGATATCGATGCAAACTTGAATTTGTTTGGGTTGTGTTAAAAAAATAGATAGATAGATAGATAGATAGATAGATAGATAGATAGATAGATAGATAGATAGATAGATAGATAGATAGTACTGGAATAGCACGAGGAGGACCCTGCATGTTGGCTGAGAAGGTTATCTCACGACTTACAGCTCTAACAGCGTGAAAGAAAGAAGAGAAAAAGGGAGCTTCGCATTTGATGTCCTCTTCAAGCGCGCGCCACGCGACACAATGAAAAGGCGCTGCATTGAGAAAGCTGAGCGCTCGAGAGCTGGGTGAGAAACGCACTCCCACCCTTTCCCCAAAGCCCACTGATCTTTACTTCAGCCTTTTGTCTGCCTTTTTCTTCTTCTAAAACTCTCCATATGAGATGATTGAAAGAAACCCTTTACTTTCAAGCACAATGTTGTGTACTGATTTAAATGAATCAGATGATTTGGCTTTCACGCATTTCTATAGTGTAGATTTAAACCCTGAGATTTGCACCAACAAACAAACAAAAGGCACATTATTAAGGCAAGAAACAAATAAAGAAAACATGCTCTATATCACTATTACTTCTTATGGGAAATTATTTGTGATTTTAAATATTGTTTTGTTTGTGAAATGAATCATGATAGTGTATAGTATATCTGATGTAAAGCTCATTGTCTTTGAAAGCTCTTCTATTGCTCTGAAAGTTACAGGGTTACACCACTTTCCAGTTGTACTTAATTGGGGCAATTTGTAGTCTAATTAGCTCGCGCTTCTCCACACAGCCAAAAATCAGATGTTTTTCTCAAGCCAGCATTGTCTCACTATTTAGGCTTTTTTGATGGACAAAGCGTTGTCTGTTGACAGGTAGCATAACCCCTGTAGATTTGTTAACATCCAACGCTTGTTTAGGCACACAGGACAGACTTTTCTGGATGCATCCACAATAAACTTGCATGTAATGCACCGCAAAATTGGTGCAAATCGCGACAGCGTGCATAAAAGCGGCGCTAAATCAGTATGAAATTGGAGCAAAAGCACCCCTGCGCATAAAGACTTGTCCAGCTCCATTGTGCTGCTTGGACGCTGCGGTTTCACGCCGTTTACACGCTCCAGCGTTACACCATATTAGTTCAGTTTTCAGAGAGGAAAAGTTTACACCCCCCCCGACTTTTGTTTTTATCCTAAATTAATTGTCGGTTATTGTTTATTTACATGTTGATTTGTTTTTAATATTTATATAAAATCACTGCTAAAATTATGTATTAAATATTATGCACATATTGTGAAAGGACAATATTTCTTTTGTAGAATAGAAAATCAAACAGCTGAAATCTTCAAGTTTAAAAGATGCAAGGTGTATTAAAAAAAACACGTACACAATAGGCGTATGTTAAAAAATCACGACCCCAAATGTTGTGCCACATCAAAGATCCCCCTCTTTAACCCGTTTAAATGTGCCTCGTCAATAACAATGAAGCAGAAACGACTTGTACCCATACTCGTGCATGAGAATAAGTTGCGTTGAAACAAGTTGAGTGTATGTTTATGAAAAGGTTTTTCGGCTCTGGGGTCGCATTCACTTTTCATTCTCTGTAACTCATTAACCCTCAGTGGCTTTTTTAGCTGAGCTCAGCAGGGGCATCCTGCACTCATTTCACGCTTTCTGCGACTTGTTAACAACAATTAGTGAGGCAATTATACAATTACCCGCAATAAACTTTTTCCCCTCATTTCTTTCTCAGGGAAATCATTTCTTGCTCTTTTCATTTGCACGTGAATGCAGAGACAAAGCACCTACATGAACTTGAATCGAGGCAGAATCGCGCGTGCGCACGGTGAATTCCCTTTTCTGCAACTATTAGTTGATTAGTTGTTTAGGTGTTTCTCGATGAACGAATCACAACTTCGCCAAATATGCCAAACACACCTTTTGCCGCACACACACACACACACACACACACACACACACATTCTTATTCACGATTTATGATGAACCCCTTATGTTACATGAATTTGACCATGTGGCAAACATGGCAAAATATCCAACATAATAATACTTCATAATTATACTGTCCTTTATGTACCTGATACTATCAGTTCATTGTAGACGATGGGATGAATTGGCAGGCCAACATCAACCATTTAGTTGTGAGCAAAGATCATTTTGTTCATTGCCAACTTTAAGCCAGCAGGCCCAACAGACTTTAGTCACCCTTTAATCCCAATATCATTTGCCAACTTCAGCCATCTCTTTTTGGGTCAGTGTCAGAAATGGGCCAACATAGAAACTTTGCATGGGGCGACATCTGTTTGCTTCCTGCTAACATGTATATTTAAAAAATGTCAGAATGTAAAGAAAAACCAGACATGCACACATGCATCATTTTTAGTCGTGCATTATTTTTGTATCATGCAGTCTTTATATTTAGTATGCAAAGTGACTTAACGCAGGCCATCCCCGAACAGTAGCCCAGGTCATCTGAAAGCGAAACAAATCGTAGAACCGCCTCAAAACCATTCATAGTTTCAATACCAAATAAAGAGGAATCAAATGGCTGTTTGCAGGGTTCAAACCAAACCCAAGCATATACTCTGCACAAACCCCAACCACAAGCACAGAGTTGCACATAACCTGCAAGAGAGAAAAAAAGGGAATAAAAAAATGCCCATCACGTCTCTGTTTGCTTTGGTCTGATCAAACACGTTCTATCATGAATTTCTATAGACTAGTCTGTAGGTTATTTAAGAGTCTTTATTTTGCAGCACGAGCACAATGGCCTGTGTTTGGCTGTGTGCACTGGGGTTAGGAGCTGAAAAGGCGAGAGGAGCGCATTAACATCGCTTTGGGTTTTTCTTCAGGCCTGAAATGAACTGGCGGAAAGTAACTTTATAACCCGCTGAAGGATGAAGCCTTTGTCCAGGCTCCTCTTGAAAAACACAAGAGACTAACAAAAGGGAAGCCGTCTCATTGTTCACCACTAAATCTTTGGTCAGTGATGCGCCTTGAATTGCAAAACATCTGCCATTTACTTTCTGGACTTTGGAGAGCGCATTTGTGTAAGAATGAAAAAAGCGGGCGACTCTGTGGACACTGCTTTCGGTAAAAAAAATAGTAATGACAAAAGAGGCGCGAGCATGAAGGCGATCCTCAGAAGCAAAGCAGGTTGTGTATAAATGGCTTCATATTACAATTTTAGAGGGAAAAAAAATACTGTAGCCCAGTCTTAATTTTGTATTTTTTTTGGGAAAATCCTTCCACGCATTTCACGTGCAGTTCAACACGTTACATCTCGAGGTGAACTCAGGTAAACGTGAAAAAAACGTGGAAAAATGCATGCAGTAATAAAGATCAGATGGTCAGTGAAAATGGTCTAAGGTGTATTAATAATAGTATCTTCAAAGCTAACTGTGTGTGTGTGTGTGTGTGTGTGTGTGTGTGTGTGTGTGTGTGTGTGTGTGTGGTTCACTGACGCAAGACCAAGAAATGAACACCTACTGAAGCTTTAGGATCTGATGCAAAAAATACCACAGATGATCGATTGAATAAAGGAAATTCCCAGATAAATCCCAGATACAGCTATAGCAGTGGTCAATAATATAAAGTGTAATATACAGGATATAAAATCTGAAAATCAGTGTTGATTAAGATCAGTTCCTTCAGTATTTTTAATCCAACACATGGGAGATTTGGACTGCTTGGACTTATCTATCTTGGAAATAATAAAATCTCAGTAGAATTTTATTCTTTTGGAATGACAAAAAAAATATTTGTTACAAATATTTAGGGGGGGGGGGGAATTTACATACAATGTGAAAAGCTGATATTTAGCAAAAAAAATTACATTCAATTTAAAAAGCTGAATCTGACCATATTAATGACATCTAATGGCAAGAAAAAACATTCGTTTTAAAACTATTTTTAAAAAGTTAAAAGAACAAAAAAAACTAAAATAAAAACACAGTTGAGCATATTGGAATTTCAAATTTTTATCAGCTATAAAATGATCTGACTATAATAAAAGTGTATTTATGATGATTTATGGCTATAATATCATTTTATATATAACACACATTATATCACACACGTTGATTTAAGTCTAAGCCTTAGTTTTATATGAGGTGGATATTGCATTTGTAAACTACTACTACTACTACTACTACTACTACTACTACTACTACTACTACTACTAATAATAATAATAATAATATCTTGTGGTCTGGTTCTCTCTAGCTGAAGGAAACAGCGTGGGTGGCATGTGCTTCTCCCCCTGACGTAAAATTGGGATAAAATCGACAAATTGCCGTTTTCGCGCATTTAGAGAGAATATATAGGAGGTGTGTATTGCATGCTGGGTTTCACCATTGAAGCGATTCGTTCCTGCATTCACGGTCCGTCCTCCTGTTAACAAGTGCGCTCAATGGTGGGGAAAAAGGCGCAATTCATCTGTGAAATGAGCAGCGCCTGAGGGGACTGAGCTCCTCACACACCCTGCTGTGGAGCCTGGCTACATCAGTTCCACTTGTTAGGTTAAGTGTAACAGGTTTGCTGAAACCAGGAACCACAGCCTTGGGTATAAGATTTAAAACGAGTCAAAGGTGTAACTCAACGTGCTTTTCACGGGGAATGTGTGATACAGTAATACAGTAAGGGATGGTGTTAAAGACTTATAATGTAAAAGGTCCAATGACTTATATGTGATCCCTTTGGATATTAGAAACATTGATGCAGTTCTTATGTACAGAGATTATTCCACCCTTGGAAAGCCACCAAACTCTATATAACACCTATATAGGACCCCTATGACAGTTCTTGGTGACTTCAACCTTCTATCTGACAAACTTCAGTCATCTTGGCTCCTGACTTTTTCGAATATATTCTCCTTGATTTTAACAGCTGCCCTCCCACACACAAGGGAGGAAATGTCCTGGACCTGGTTTTCACTCACTACTCCAGCTACAAACATGAACTTCTAACCCACTTCAAATTTCTGATCATCACCTGGTTTCCTTTACAATCACAAAATTCCAACATCTCTTTTTATCCATCCAAACATCCACTCCATCTCTCCCTCCTCTGTAGCTTCCTGTATTCTTTCATCTCCTCCTGACCCTGACTCCTTTTCCTCGCTAACGTTGGACTCTGCCACTGACTCTTTTCTCTCCTCTCTTTCCTCAATCATGGATCTCCTTCGCGCCCTGACCACAAAAACCAAGAAGACTTCTTCTCCCACCCCTGGCTGTCAGCAATCGGCACAGCAATCGGCAGATTGCCTTAAAAAGAAAAGCGGCACATTCCACAGAAATGGCAGACTTGCCATGCTTGACGGACATATCTTCATGGATAAGTGCTCATCAATTAAAAAACTCAACCCCAGCAAAACAGAACTGCTTCACATCCCAGGTGATTTATCTCCAAGTCAAAATCTCATGACTCTTTGCTTTCCCCTTCAGCCACTGCTTACAACCTTGTGGTAACCATAGACAATCAACTGTCCTTCTCCTTACATGTTGCTAATGTGATTTGTTTCTGTCGATTTCTTCTCTACAACATCTGAATTATCCAACCATTTCTGTCCACGCAGGCTGCTCAGGTGCTTGTTAAGTCTCTTGTCATTTTGAGACTGGACTACTGCAACTCTCTGCTGGCAGCTCTTCCTCTGAATGCTATTCGTCCACTGCAAGTGATCCAAAAAGCAGTTGCCTAATTTGTGTTCAACCTGCCTAAGTTCTCCCACACTACCCTACTGCTGTGCTCTCTCCACTGGCTTCCTGTAGCTGCATGTATCAGATTCGAAACACTGATGCCTACAAAGCCAAAAATGGACCAGCACCCTCTTACCTCAGAGACCTCATAACACCTGCATCACTGCACCACACTGCCTGAGATTCTCCAGCACTTCTCAACGGGTACCACCTTCTCTTTCAGGCACTGAGGTGGTGGAATGAACTTTCTCTAGATGTCCAAACAGCAGAGTCCTTGGCTATGAAGGTTGAAAACCTTCCTCTTCCTGAAACCCTTAAACTAACACTTTCAAAGTTTGCTTTGTAAAAAAAAAAAAAAAAAAACGAGTTGTTGCTGATTTATTTTAAGGTTGTAATATAGCATACTAGTGTAGATTTATTCTTTGATGGAGAGTCAAAGCACTTTTGTACGTCTCTCTGGACAAGGGCATCTGCTAAATGCCACAAATGTATATGTAAATGCAGACAGATAGGTGGCATCAGTTGACAGACTAAATTGCCTTCCTAATTCTGGAATTTGATATTCATGCCCAATAATTGTAATAGACCTTATAGTTCATACCCTAGGCTGGTATAAATTCAAAGTAGCATTGTAGGCATTTTGACCAAGTCCCTCTTGTACTGTAAATGGTGGATAATTTACAGAATAAAGGTGACAGACACCCTTATCCAGAACAATTTACAGCAGTTGAGGGTTAAAGACCTTTCTTAAGGACCCAGGAGCTGGAGCTTGGTGGTGCTGGGATTTCAACTCATGACCTTCTGTTATAAAATCCAATGCCCTAACCACTGAACTACCATCTCTGAACATATTTGCAGCATAAAACAGAAGGTCATGAGTTAAAATCCCAGCACCACCAAGCCACCACTCCTGTGTCCTTGAGTAAGACTCTTTACCCTTGACTGCTCAGTTGTAAATCACTCTGGATGTGTCTCCCAAATGCACTGTGTACTGTTATACCTTCCTCATTTATGCTGCAAAGTAAGAAGTTCAGTACAAAGTGATTTTAAAAAAAGAGATCAAAAGAAAAAGTCAAAATAAAATAATCTAATATGGTTATGCATAATGTAATACAACTTATAAATATTCCCAGAAAAAAAACACTTGCATGTAGCCTTTAAAGAAATTTTATTTTTAATTACTTTTGATTATTAATTTAGGACAGGGTATTAGGTGTACCACTGATAACCCAAGATGCTCCCTTCACTGGCTTCCAGTAGCTCAATGTATCAGATTCAAAACACTGATGCTTGCCTACAAGGCCAAAGATGGACCAGCGCCATCTTACCTCAGAGACCTCATCACATCTCCCACTGCACCATGCTGTCTGAGATCCTCCAGCACTGCTCGACTGGTAACTCCTTCTCTATGTATACTTCAAGGCGCTTCTCTGTTTTGGCACCGAGGTGGTGCAATGAACTTCCCCTAGATGTCCGTACACCAGAGTTTCTGACTATCTTCAAGTGACGACTGAAGACCTACCTCTTTCTGAAAAACTTAAATTAGCACTTTCCAAGTTTGCTTTGTAGAACTCAAGAGTTATATTTATATTAGGTTTGTAATCTTGCGTACCAGTGTAGATTTATTCATGGCTAGAGACTTAAAGCACTTTTGTACGTCGTTCTGGATAAGGGCGTCTGCTAAATGCCGCAAATGTAAATGTAAAGACGCGCTTAAAAACAAATAACAAGAGAAAATTATTGTGTCATTTGTTTGTTTATTCTCACTTAGAGGAATGATGTAACAAATTCACAATTTTACAGTAGCATGCAAATCAACAATATTTCTTCTTTTCTACATTATCGTAAAACTCTATCACATGTACACTTGATTAGTATCATTAGTCACACAGAGCTGAACAATTTGAAAACTTTATTGAAAGCAACACAGCTACAGATAACTGACAAATTTAAGGGAGGAAAGAGAACAAGTACTTACTTGCAAATCAATAAAACAGTAAAAACACACCAATTAAATAAATATAGCTTGTATTGCAGCTGAGAATCTACCAGGATCCTATTTTGCATCTGCCAATCCAACTTTAAAAAGTTTCTCCCAGTGTATCTAAACAGTCTCCCAGTGTATTTAAAGGGGTTTTATGATCATAATGAACTTTTAACTTAGATGATTGTACTAACTGAGTTATTTTCAGATGTTTGTGTTTAAAAATCATTAACAATGACTACATTTTACCATTTGAAATGTATGTACACATTTCTGCCATCCACTGTAATTACACCATAACACAACCAATAGTAAACTATGCACAAAAGGGTACATATTTGTTAACTAGACTATGAACACACCACGATTAAAATAATATAAATGTGCACTCCCACTGCAGTCTACATCCTGCTCATGGTTTGTGTATAATTCTGAATTGATGTCTGAAAGTATGCTTGAGTGTTTCTCTGTGGCTGAAAAATGATAACATAAGACTTTGGAATGAAGTAGCTCATTAGGATGCCATATGAACTGGACAATTGGGCCCCAGCATTGAAGAACTGGATGTACAACCCTAGAGGAAACTTAGTCACTGTGAAGTAGAAAGACCAGCTGATAAAAAACAAAAGCATGCTGAATGTTATAGATTTGGCCTCGTTGTAGTTTTTTGGTAAATCTGTGCTCATATAGGAAAAGGAGAAGCAGAGGACACTGAGGGACCAAGTGAAGAACACACTGATGAAAAATGTCTGTTGATTCCCTGGTGAACAGCCAAGGATAAGTGTATCATCTACATAAATATTTTTAGGACTGGGTGTTTTCTGACTTATCCATAAAATGCAAACAAATGCTGAAACAGCTGAAAGGGTGCCAGTTACAATCCATTGGGCGTTATATTGCACCCACAACCTGTTAATCTTAGGAAATTTGGCAGACATTTTAAAAATGCAGAATATCTGAAAGGAGCGGACGGTCATGCAGGAAAGGCAGACGGAGTAGAAAAAGTAAAACATTACATTTCTGAAAATACAGTGCATCTCTGTTGGCTGTCCCAGGAAAAAGAACACACTTATACTTGACAAAGCCAAAGAAGCGAGCATGATGAAACACATATTGCCTCCAGCAGATTTTACAACTGGTGTATTATAATTGTATGAGAACAGCATGACAACTGCAACACACAAAACTAGAAGAATGGCAGCAAATACCGTAATTATAATGGAAAGAGGGTTTGTCTCCTGAAAATACAGAATGGTGCGCTTTTGGCACGATGTGCTGCCCTCTTCTGACCACTCGTCGAGATTACACGATTTGCAGGTGTAGGGGTCTTCTAAAACAATAAACGCAAAAAGAGAGGAGTCAGATGAAGAACATCTGATCTTACTTTTCAGTTTATGTCAACATTCACCCAAATTTCTCAGAATTAGATCTTTAGCATAGTTTTCTATGTTGTTATGCTGCCTGACAAGGTCACTCAATGTAACTTAGGATTAGTTTAGAGAAAACAAACACATCTGCGCAGAATTGCAACATTGTTGCCAAATAATAGATTAATAAGCAGAACACCAAATAGTGTAAAATAATTTATAAGTGCATATACGTTTACTCACGTGTGTAGTTTACATAGGTGTTTATTTCACATATTTTACACACAAAACAACATGCATAATTTTTGTCCTTTTCCATTCTGTATCCTGGTGAACATTCAGTTGAGCAGTTTGCGAAAGGAACCTTATTAAGACAAAAGGGAAATATATATATATACATATCATGAATCTCACTGTATATATATATCATATATATATATATATATATATATATTTTAAATACAGTGAGATTCATGATGTAGTACATAATAAATTGATATTCAACTTACAGATGCATTTCTGCCCCAACTTATAAGGGAGTTGTTGATGGTGAATGCAATTTCTGGATATGAGCTGTATGTGCCAATTCTTTCAAACACTGGAGGACTGGTTTCAAGACGCCAGAAAACCACACTATAAAATACATGTGGATCTCCATGTTGATCATACTTTACTTTACGGCCATTAAGAGGAAAATCCAGCTTCTTCATTTCCTTCAAAAGCTGAAGAATATCAGAGAAAAATAGTTTGTGCAGATTTCATCAAAAAAAAAAAAAAAAAAAAAAAAAAAAGAAAAATATTCCATATATATATATATACCATATATTTTGAATATGTAAATATAAATTTTCAAAACTTCATACCATGAAGGGGTAAACTGGAATGCTTTTGTTGCACCCATTTGCATTACACTGTAGAACTTTGTGCAATGCAGTGGCCATGGTGTAGATCGCAGCATAAATAGGAAAAGAAAATGTGGGATTTTCATTGAAAATTTCCTCTGAACTTAAAAGTGAGCAGTTATTACAGTCCTGGTTGCACATTTTTTTTTCTTTTTGAGAAGCATATGCTTTGCTATTTCTCAGGTATTTATCATTGATGTTACTCTGTCTGTTGTAGATGAACTGCTTAAATCCAGGAAAAGACACTTGCTGTTCTGTAATGCCAAAAATCTTTCCAATGTTTTGTATTCCTGGTTCACTCGGGAGCTGCTTATTCATAGACCATACCTCACTAGCAATCCAAACTTTATTTACAATTTTGTTCTTTATAGCTGCTCTGATTAGGTTTGTTGCTACTTCTTGGGATGAAAAAACCACTATGATTTTAATGTTGCGCTTTTCAATAGTATTCAGTGTGGAAATGTAGTTAGAGGTTTGATTAAGCAAATCCTGATGGGCCAAGCAGATGTTGTTGTTTTTGGCATACTGGATAAAGAAATTCAGGCCATCTTGGCTGTAGTCATCCTGGCTACCAATAAACGCAACCCAGTTCCATCCAAACCATTTAATAATGTGAATAATTATGTCGACCAGGTTTTTGTTGTTAGGCACTGTTCTTAAAAAGGAAGGGTAAATGTATTTATTACTCAGTTGATAACTTGTTGATCCATAATTCACCTAGAAAATGAAAAAAAAACAACCTTGAATAAACTATAAACTATGGCAGTTGTCAATGTATTTAGTTTAAAGTAAGGCAAAAGAAAAGTATATCCTCACCATTGGAACAAGAGCTAGCGTAAATAAAGGCGCCACTGTAATGGTACTAGAGCTGCCGTATGGCCCTGTCACAGCAATTATTTTAGGCTCATATTTGTTAAAATATTTCAGAACTGGAATAGATCCATTCTTGGACATAAAATTAAATACAGAGGGAAAATTCTGCATGGCCGAACAATAGTCAAAGATCTGGTAGCCGAGAGAGACATCAGGAAGGAGAGTGGAAGAGTTATTAATCTCTTCCACCGTATACCTCATCATCTCGAACATCCGATAAGAAGACTCATCAAAACTGTATCTGAAATAAAGAAACAAGGGAGAGATTTAAAGAAAAGATTTAATCCTTAAGAAAAAAACCATTAAACCTTGTTTGTAAATATGAACAGAAGATTTATATTATGTAATTAAGGATATAACACATTTTTGCCAAACTGTTTCATCTGTGACCTCGGAGAATTAGTTACAATTGGATTTTGAAGCCTTGCATGTGGACAATTTGTCCTTTGTGTTAGCAGTGCCTATATAAAATAACCAAATTGGACTTTTAATGTCTAAAGAGAAGGTGTAGGTACATGCTAGTTTCTAGAGTGTGTCTTCAAAAGTGAATATCTGGCACTTTGCAGAGTACAGGTTTTTGCAACTAAAACATTAGAAAATAAAGTATATCACTTACCTGAAACAATCAAGGGCCACTGGGTAGGAATGGCGTACTTTAGTAGAAACGCTATTTAATGAAAACAATCCGCCCAACAAATAATCTCCCTGCAAACTGAATTCAGATGAAGTGCCAATGACTTGGACAAAGACTTTACAAAATTCCAAAAGGAAAACATAAATGGTAAGCCACTGCATCTTGCCAAGTGAAACATTTCAGTGACAAAGATGGGTTTTAAAAGTAAAAAAAGAACGAGGGGAAGTTACATCCGTGTCCACTTTACATAGGTGAATTTGAGTAAACCACTACATGCATCATTACACCATGAGTTTTTGTCAAACACAATATTACAATAACAAAGTATGTGCTGTACATTGTCTAAAATGGCCAATCATAAACATTATAATCATACTACAAAAGGTGGATACTTATTCGGTTTTTGCAAAAGTCTGTATCTAAATGCTGATCATCAGAAGAAAGTATCCCAGATACTTGTATACAGGGAAACCCTGAATAAATCAGTGGATAACAAAATGAGAGCAGATGTTTCTGCATAATCCAATCAAGTGATTAATATCCTACTATGCTTCATGGCATGTGTAAAAATAGCAAGTGGATTTGATAGAGAATTCATTATAAGGGTAAGAATGGAAGTTTCATTCACTTAATCTTTGGCAAGACAAAAGTAATATTCTGCGTTGTTCAGTGACCATAAAGTATGTGCAAGGTGTGATATATGAGGAAAAACAGAAGAGCATGTAAGATGTTTGTCTGGTGACTAAGAATGTCAGTACTGGAAGTAGGAGTTCATGAATGTATAAATCTTGCACTTTCATTTAACAGATGAACTTACGTTAGATAAAAACAATAGAGAAGATGTTAGCAGACTGTCTCACACCCACAGTCAAAAATGGAGATGGAAGTGTAATGATTTGGGGTTGTTTTTGGAGATGGAATTTTGGAGACTTATTCCAGTTGAAAGGAATTTTAAACCAACATGGCTACCATTCCATACTTCAAGAGCATGCAATTCTGTTAATTCACCTATGTAAGCATTTTTTTGTAAAAGTTTTATATATCTTGGGATGGCCTGCCCAGTCATCGCAACTAAATCCTATTGAACTGCTCTGGGATGGGAACACATTTGGCAAGTTTTACAAGATACATGGCAAGGTATTTCAGCTGAATGTTTGTAGCGTACTATCTGTAGTGTGTTATACTGTTATTCAATGCACAGGAATTGCAGTGGAGGTGGAGTGAGATGAGAAATATTTCAGTGATTGGTACAGGCTTGTCAGCTTTTATACATTTTGCATAGAAGCTTCATATTTTACCAGTGGAACACAAAACAATCTCTAAAGAGCAGTCTCCTTTGTTCCCTAATAAAAGCACTAGAGGAGCCAATGGACTTGTGAAGCCAGTGCATTCATTTGAGTGCATTAGTTTGATTGCATTACCTAAAAAGTATATACAATCTAATTACCTAAATTTATTAAACATCCCATAATGATATCTTAGTTCAAAATGCTTTCTAAAAAAAAGGCATTTTCTCTCATTTGGCATTTGAATAGTAAAAAAGAAAATCATATGTCAGCAACAAAGTTATGTTTATGTTTATGTTGTTTTACTATAATCTTATTTTATTGTTAATAATAGGCAGTATTTTTCCTCTTGTGAATGGGAGAGGCATCTTGCAGGAGAAAAATATCACACGGCACACAGTATTCCTGGAACATTGTTGCACAGTTCATTTACCATCAACAAAACACAAACGGAGATGTACCTTTTGCATATCTTTTTATTGTACATTTGCCAATAATTTTGTAATTTTCTGTATGTTACAATAATAGTTTATTAAGAAATTGCAATCAACAGAAAAAAAAAATATTTACATCACTATTTTAAATCTAGATCACAAAAAAAGCATTAGTTTTTTATTAATGTAACTAACTATTGTTTGACTTAATTGTTTGGTACCATGAAAAAACAAAAGAATCTTAAAATAAAGAATTTTAAGGATTTTGAATAACTTTTGATATAATGATTTCATAATTACTTGGCAAAGAAGACAGAAAATGTTAACTAGAATTCAGTTGGTGTCGATGTTTATAAATCTACATCCTGCTAATAGTCTGTGTATATGTCTGAATTGATGACTGGAAGTATGCCTGGGTGTTCTTTTGGGGTTGGAAAATAATGATATACGCCCGTGGCATATAGAAACTAACAATGATTCCGTATGAACTGGACAGCTGTGCTACTGCATTTAGAAGCTGTATGTAAGCTCCTCTAAAGACAATATATGCAGTGAAATAAGCAATCCAACCCAGGTAAAAAACAAGCAAGCTAAACGTAATAGACTTTGCTTCATTGTAACTTTTTGGAAGATCTTTGCCCATGTAGGAATTGATGACTGAAAGTATGCCTGGGTGTTCTTTTGGGGTTGGAAGATAATGATATACGCCCGTGGCATATAGAAACTAAAAATGATTCCGTATGAACTGGACAGCTGTGCTACTGCATTTAGAAGCTGTATGTAAGCTCCTCTGAAGACAATATATGCAGTGAAATAAGCAATCCAACCCAGGTAAAAAACAAGCAAGCTAAACGTAATAGACTTTGCTTCATTGTAACTTTTTGGAAGATCTTTGCCCATGTAGGACAAACAGAAACAGACTACACTTAGAAACCAGAGACAAGACCAAGCCAAGGTGGAGGCCACCAGATCCCCCATATCACACGTTAGAATCGTCTGGTCTTTAAACGATGTGCTGTCATTGTAGGGTTTGGGTCTTCCAGTTAGAAGCCATATCCCACAAGCAACCAGCTGTATAAAAGAGTACACATTAATACAAAGCCACTGACCATTGTTCTTCATCCACCAGTGGTAGACGTCTGGGAACTGAGCAGCCATTTTGAAGACGCAAACAATTTGGAAAGAACGTACACCCATGCAAGAAAGGCAAATAGTGTAGAAAAATATGAAAAAAACATTCCTTAAAGCACAATTCACCGAGTCTGGAACCCCAAAGTAAAAGAAAACTCCAATGTTGGCCAGAACCAAACAGAACAACATAAGCAAGCACATAATACCACCAGCAGACTTTACCACTGGAGTGTTGTAGTTGATGGCAAAAAGGATTATGAGTCCAATGGAGATGGTAATTAAGGTCACTGCACATATTAAAAATATCATGCTCAGTGGGTCGGAGAGCTGAAGATAGACAATGGTGCGCTTTTTGCAGATTATGCTCTGTTCATCAGACCAGTAACCCTCTTCACACGGAGAACAAGTGTAAGCATCCGCTGAAACAGATGTAGCATTACTTAAATGATTATCAATTATTTTAATTATAGTTTTAATATAATTAGATTCTCCTTAACTTTGCCCTGACAGCACCTCGCTGTCCTTAGTATTCCAGTTTCTTCCATGAAAACTATTGTTTCATTTTGTTGGTTTGGTTTTATCTCATCTAGTCCCTGAGTTATAGAAACTCTTTTGATTTTGTCTAGTCAGTGATCCAGAGGCTTGGTTCTTTTGCCTTTAATGTGGTGGCTCCACCTAGTGTACAAGACACTACTATACTACTAGGTACTATAACAACTTATTTCTTCAACTTATTTGTAAGCACATTTAATGAAGCATCTAATTGAGAATACTCCTGCATATTCTTGGTTCTTCATACTAGTGCTTTGCACTGTTCCAGATCTGTTCCTTGCTTATGAGTTCTGGGTATACTTTATTTACTCTTGCCATACATATTATTTCTTGCATGTGTCAGGATTGTCCCCTTTTCTAGTTCTTCTTATGTTTTTCCTATTTTTATAGTCTCAATCTTGGATTGCAATCTATCTTTTGAAGGTATAGAAAATCCTGTAATTTTTTTGTGGGGATTTCTGCAATCCAGGAATTTATTTCAGGAGAATTCAGATTAAATCAGATTACTCCTGCAATTTTGGTGAATGCCAGACTTTAGACAATAATAACGTTCACCATTAGTTACCATCAGTTAATTGTGCCATAACAGTAACATTATTAGGTGTAGAAATTAAAACACCTTTATTTCAGTTCCACTGAATTTTTTTAATTTACATGCTAATAATATAATCAAAATGATATCTTACAGATATAATGTAAAATTGTTATTTGACATGTACAGTCTGGTCCCTAAGTATTGAGACAGTGATATAATTTCCTAAATTGTGCCTCACAATTTGACCACAATAGGTCCCTCCATTGTCCCACCATCACAAGCTCAAAGGTAACAAACATAAATATAAGAATTCTTTTTACTACTTTGATGCAAATCCTATGTGCCATTGACTGCCATTTAAGAACTTTGTTTAGGTTGAGCCTCATTATGGTGTGATATGATGATGTGATATGCCTTGTATATATGCCCTTTCGTTCCTTGTATGTACACTTTTCTTCTTATAGTTCTGGTACTAGGAATCTTGTTCCAGAACTGGGCCAGGTTTAAGATGCATTCTAGCAGTCACTTAACAATGTAGGCAAACTCGAGAACAGAAAGGACAGAAAAGATATGAAAGATCAAAAAGAGCTGTACATATTGCACAATTCGGTTCTTGATAAAGAAAAAAAATCCAAGCCAAGTCAAGAACTCACTTAACAATGTAGGCACGTTCTTGACTTCGCTTGGATTTTTTTTCTTTATCAAGAACCGAATTGTGCAATATGTACAGCTCTTTTTGATCTTTCATATCTTTTTATTTTCCTTCTTTTACATTTTTCTTGTTACATTTTGTAACAAAAATTGTTGATTGCCTTCTTTACTTGCATTAACATCTATTTATAGAGAGAGTTCCAATGAACAGCTCCCAAATTCAAGACTTAAAAACAACTTCAGACCTTTAAAGGTCCCGACAGACTAATAATCTGTTTATCAGACAAGCGTCCAAGTATTTTTGAGCCTGTGAAAATGGAGGGACTATTTAAAAACAACTGCAATGCCAACATTTTTTTTAAACCCAATGAATTCAATCACATCTTGATAATTGCTTTATTTTTTATGAAAATGTTTCATTTAACAACCTATGAATAAACATTTGGAATTGTCATCAAAGGGGGTTTTAATCCAGAATCCCCACTTTGGCTAAGACACATTACATCCCCCATTACAGTTACAACCTGCTGAAATGGATTTCACAGACATGGTTACACAGACTATATTTGTCCCTGATGGCACACATTAATAAAAGCAAGATATCAATTGTTTGCTTTTCACTCTTTCAGCCTAATGACTACGAATATAGACTTCTGGAAACAAGTATATATAAAACTCAGATATTTTCTTCTAAAACCTACCTGTGGTGTTGATATATGTCTGGTCCATGCACTTCTCACACTGGAAACAGCATTTATGTATTGAAGTTTGTACTCTTTTATAACCAGATTCACATTCAATGGAGCAATTAGAATAAGGCACCTGGGAGGACAAAGAAACAAATACAATTCAGATTGGTTGATTATATTCTTATAGTCATGTTGATTATAAAATGATATAAAAAATTTTGCTGGGGTTTTTTTTTTTTTGGTGTAGAGCTAAATTCTCTTTTCCATGTAACAATATTTTAAACAAGCTTTATATTCTTAAACACAAAGTAATTACTTACTGTGCTATTGTCAGACCAGGGAACTAAGTAATTGTGAAAGGTGAATCTAACAGTTGGGTAGGTTTTATATGCAGCCACTACAACAAATAATGGATTTTCTTGTGGCCTCCATAGTACTACTGCAAGACTGGCTGGAGGATCCCCATTTTGGTTATACTTGATATCTTGGTTTTGTAATCTGAAACGTGTTTGTCTCACATTTTGAAGAACCTTGAGTGAAAAAAAAAGACAAAACTATTGCATTAACATTGTATATAGCTCCTCCACAAGTACATGATACTTTTGAGATGTTAGTGATCCTGTCCGTGTCCTCTCCCTGTCAGTCCAAATCCATCTTCCCATGAAATAAAATTACTATCCTGCTATTATGGCTATAAACTTTTTTTTTTTGCATTTAACTGTGAATAGATGATAACCTAAACAATGATGGAACTATAATGACACATTAGGATGGGTTCTTTTTTGAGTTTGGTTTCTCTCAATGTTTCTTGCTCATACCATCTCAGGAAGTTTTTTCCTTTCCACTGTTTCCACTGACTTGCTCATTACTTATAGAGACTGATTTTATAAATGTTACATTTATACTCATAACCCATACAGATAAACATTTATGTTTTAAACTCCTTTGTATGTGTTTTATTTGCTAACATATTGCTTACCACATATGGGGGTATATCTCGAGCTGGGTCGCATCCCGACATGCTACAGTTGAGGACTTGATGGAGTGCGTAGGCAAAACTGTACACAGCTGCCTGAATGGAGAACGAGTATGTGGGGCTTTCCTTTATAATGTCTTCTGCTCTTTCACTCAAGCAGTTCTCACAATCTTGATTACACTTCCCTACATTCTCACAAGTCACACAGTTATTTTTTTTATCGCTGAGTCTTGTTTGGTAGATAAATTCATCAAATCCAGGCAAATTTAGTGTTGTTGCTGTAACACCGAAAATAGTCCCGATTTTTTCAATGCCAGGCCAAGTGGACAGTTCTGCATCCATTGACCAAGCATCACCTGCTATCCAAACTTTATCTCTTACGTTGATTTCGATGGCTGTTTTCACAATCGCTCGAGCAGTGTCTTCCAGTGTGAAGACTATGATTACATTGATATTGAGTGATTCTATCTTTTTTAGTATATCTGTATAATTAGAGGTCAGTGTGATTTCATAAAAAAAGGCCAAGCAGATGCTGGTGTCTTTGATACTACTGCGAAATAAATCGAGGCCATTCTGACTGTATGAGTCATCGCTACTTATGAAAGCTACCCAATTCCATCCAAATTGCTGAATGAGCTTAATGATGACCATAATTAGATCTTGGTTGGTTGGTACAGTCCTCAAAAAACTTGGATAGACCCACTTGTTGCTTAGATCATAGCTTGATGAAGCATAGCTGATCTGAATGAATAAAAAAAAACAGACATTTATATTAATACACAGGTCAGAGTATAAAAATGTATTAATTCCTTAATTAAGAATTGCATACCATTGGAATGAAGTCCATCATGAATAAGGGTGCAATGGCCAAAGCTTCTGTGCTCCCATAAGGACCAACAAGGCCGATGATATTATGTTTGTTCTCTTTTCCTGACACATTTATTCGTCCATTGTCTGAGATAAAATCGAGGATTGAAGGAAAATTTTGATTGTGCAAGCAAAAGTCGAAGATCTCATATCCAAGAGAGACATTAGGCAGGATGGTGCTGGAGTTATTGATCTGCTCCACAGCAAAACGCATCACCTCGAACATCTGATAACCTGACATTGTAAATGGCTGCCTGTGAGGAAAAGGAAAAAAAAAAAATGAATTCAAACCCCAGTACCATCTCTTATGATATCCACTATAGGAATTGTGATATTATTCTAATTCACTAGACTGCATTGTTTATTTTTTTAAAGCTGTAGCATTTACAGTAAAATACATATAATATACACAAGAAATACATCACTACTCACTTGTAGCATTGTAGTGCCATAGGAGCAGCTGGAATTATGGTCTCACTGGCAGTATGTACAGGAAAAATCCCCCCGAGTATATAGTCCCCTCGTAAATTAAATTCAGTTGCCTCACAGACATGTATGTTGAAAAAGTGAAGAGCTAAATTCAAGCCAAAGAAGACACTGCACAACATTGCTCCTTTTGATGAGAGCAAATGAAGATGATAATCAGAGTAGTAGTTATGATGAGCAATAAAACAGTACCTGTAGGATGATCTGGACAAATTTTACATAATCTACTTTGCATTTTAGAGGCAAATGTCATTTTGCATTTGTTGCCTTCCAGAAGTATTAGCATAACACTTAAGAGGAAACTTGACACTTACAATGATGCATATATAAGCAACTGGTAGATTTCTTCTGTCTAACCTTGTAGCTGTTTGTTGAGCATGTGAGAGGATACTCTCATTTGCATTTTGCAGGCAAATGAATTTTGTGTATTTTGCATTACCGAACATCTGACCTAATGCTTGTAAAACTTTCGACACACTCATAAATACATGGCTCACGTCATACTGTACATGAAGCTTTTTACATGACAAAATATGCTTATATTGTGAAAAAACTTTTACTATGTTTGTTTGTATATAAATTTCCTTGCTGCGTTGCATAACCAGGCTTGTCTGCACCTAAATCGATTTCCAAGATATTCATAATTTTGTCAATCTATCTTAAACATAAAAGGTTTGAAAACCAGCTGCCTGCCTTGCAAACTTTCTAAAGACAAACTTGAAGATTAAGTGAGACCAAATTTTATTTAATTTTAATTGATTTTATTTGTGTATCACTTTTAACAAATTACATTGACACAAAACAACTTTAAAAAAAATACATAGATCAATTATATACATTTTATTTGTTTAAATAAAATAAAAAATAAAAACTCCCTGAGATGATATGACGATGAAACCTTGAGAGAAGCCAGACTTGAATGGTTATTCCTGCTTTGTTGTCATTATATAAAATTGTGTTCCCATCAAGCTCCTTTGGTTAGTTGACGAAAAAATGGGGCCTCATTTTGACCAATCTTGTGAAGCCAACCGGAATCAAATGAAGCCAGAATTGTTAAATGCTAATCATAAATAAAGCGCAAGGGGCAACACGTGCAAGGTACAGTTCCAACCAACCTCCATAAAAGGTAAACCACCCTGAGGGCGGGAAAAAAAATACTCGGAAGCATTCAGTATGTAGATAATAGCAGTTCTGTCATAAGTGTGGCTGCAGTGATCACATTTTCTTTGTGCATAGCATTGCTTTTATCTATCTATCTATCTATCTATCTATCTATCTATCTATCTATCTATCTATCTATCTATCTATCTATCTATCTATCTATCTGTCTGTCTGTCTGTCTGTCTGTCTGTCTGTCTGTCTGTCTGCCTGCCTCCCTGCCTGCCTGCCTGCCTGCCTGTCTGTCTGTCTGTCTGTCTGTCTGTCTGTCTGTCTGTCTGTCCTTCAAAATAATTTGTATAAACAAACTTACAAACTATTCAAGAATGAATGCATTTGTATCCAGCTTGATAGATGGGGGCCATTAAAAAACAAAACAATATATACACTATTTCAAATTACTTGTATCACTATTAGTTGCTTAAATAGTTTTATGAATCTTTTCTCTATTCCTTTACAAGACTGTATACAAACATTATACAGCTACAGCATACATTATACATATGGAATGCTCTGTCTGTCTGTCTGTCTGTCTGTCCTTCAAAATAATTTGTCTAAACAAACTTAGTATAAGTATTCAAGAATGAATGCATTTGTATCCAGCTTGATAGATGGGGGCCATTAAAAAACAAAACAATATCTACACTATTTCAAATTACTTGTATCACTATTAGTTGCTTAAATAGTTTTATGAATCTTTTCTCTATTCCTTTACAAGACTGTATACAAACATTATACAGCTACAGCATACATTATACATATGGAATGCTGATCATATGTGTAGTCAAGCTAAGTTAAGTCAAAAGACTTTTATTGTCATTTCTATTATACACAGTGGTACACAGTACACAGTCAAAACAGGACAACGTTCCTCCAGAACCCTGGTGCTACACTAAACAACATAGAGCTATAACACACAACATAAAGCTACATAAAGTGCATCGAGTGCAACCTAGTGCAAACAGTGCAGACGAAAAACAGAACAGACAGAACAATCAGACAGACAGACAGACAGACAGACAGACAGACAGACAGACAGACAGACAACACAAGTATACTTTGAATATACAGTACTGTGCAAAGAGAGCTATAAAGACTATAACTGAGGGTATATGTAAACTAACAGTATGTAGTGCAAAAACAATTTAAATTTGAAGTTTAATGAAACAAGTAAATCCATTCAAGAACATGTTGTAATTGCACAGTGTTACAGAAAAGAAGATATCACAGTGATGAACAATGAAATTCACCTAAAAAAACTGAATTCTGCATTTTAAAAATCAGTAATTGGTTGATAAGCACCATGTGACGGTGCAATTTAAAAGAAGAGGTACTGCATCTGTCACAAAGACAGATTTCGTGACAGAACTTTGCTGTGCATGTCAACTAGGAAGGATGGAAGCAACGTCCATGTCCACTTTACATATGTGAATTTGATTAAGCCACTACATGCATCATTACATGTGCACTTTCCATAATACAATGAGATACTCTCAGACATTGTATTATAAGCATGGTTCAAAGCATCTTCAAAATATCAAGTATCAAGTCTTTCTAAAAAACAAGATCCCTCCCAAATAAGTTACTTAGAATTATAGAATCATACATCATACAATATTACAAATTTCGTATTGAAATCGCAATGTACAAAATAAAGAACAATTGATGGTGACAACAAACAACATTACTTTTCTTCCTCAGTTTTTGATGATTTGTGATCCTATATCTGACATTATCATTATTTTATGTTGAAATACAATAGTCAGTTAACAATGGTCAATTGCTATACAATTGTAAGTAAGAAACTCTCAATACATGGGGAAAGACTACTAAGACAAACATCATGAAGCCAGTTGGCAGAATGGATTCCTATCCATGTCTCCCGAGAACAGTTTTATCCATCTACAATAATGAGCAAATATGCTGTTGGTCCACCTGTGTTAGACCTCACTGTAAATAGTCCTGTTTCTATCTAAAGTCTCACTCATTCTTCGATGGTTTCATTGTAAGCCCTTGCCATGTCTTAGTGCTGTCAGTGTCTCAGCACGGGTCCCTATACCATAGTCCCTGTCTGGTGTTCTTTCATTCTTCCTGTTTGTTGTTCTTATGCTAGTCACAATCTTGATCCCAGTCCAGTCTCTGGCTTGTTTCGGTTTCAAGCCCCTGTTTCACTGCAGACACTAAGGTTGTCTGTGTAGCGATAACCTTAACCCATTAATGTAACTGCACCACCTGGTGTTTCATCTAGTGCATTACTACACCCATAGTATATCCACAGTAAATATTTTTTGCAAAGTCTTCAGTGTTATTATTTATTTCACTACTACATACTGTGATTTCCAATATATTCATACTTTTCTGCCTTCTAATTTATTTAAATTCTTGTTCTGACACTGAGAATATATCATCTACATCCTGCTAATAGTCTGTGTATATGTCTGAATTGATGACTGAAAGTATGCCTGGGTGTTCTTTTGGGGTTGGAAGATAATGATATACGCCCGTGGCATATAGAAACTAAAAATGATTCCGTATGAACTGGACAGCTGTGCTACTGCATTTAGAAGCTGTATGTAAGCTCCTCTGAAGACAATGTATGCAGTGAAATAAGCAATCCAACCCAGGTAAAAAACAAGCAAGCTAAACGTAATGGATTTTGCTTCATTGTAACTTTTTGGAAGATCTTTGCCCATGTAGGAAAAACAGAAACAGACTATACTTAGAAACCAGAGACAAGACCAAGCCAAGGTGGATGTGACCATTGATCCCATATCACACGTTAGAATTGTCTGGTCTTTAAATGATGTGCTGTCATTGTAGGGTTTGGGTCTTCCAGTTAGGAGCCATATCCCACAAGCAACCAGCTGTATAAAAGAGTACACATTAATACAAAGCCACTGACCATTGTTCTTCATCCACCAGTGGTAGACGTCTGGGAACTGAGCAGCCATTTTGAAGACGCAAACAATTTGGAAAGAACGTACACCCATGCAAGAAAGGCAAATAGTGTAGAAAAATATGAAAAAAACATTCCTTAAAGCACAATTCACCGAGTCTGGAACCCCAAAGTAAAAGAAAACTCCAATGTTGGCCAGAACCAAACAGAACAACATAAGCAAGCACATAATACCACCAGCAGACTTTACCACCGGAGTGTTGTAGTTGATGGCAAAAAGGATTATGAGTCCAATGGAAGTGGTAATTAAGGTCACTGCACATATTAAAAATATCATGCTCAGTGGGTCGGAGAGCTGAAGATATACAATGGTGCGCTTTTTGCAGATTATGCTCTTTTCATCAGACCAGTAACCCTCTTCACACGAGGAACAAGTGTAAGCATCCGCTGAAACAGATGTACAAAAATACAGTTTTCAGTCAAAATTGGCTAAGGCACTGTTATTCATATTAGTACTACATCACTGGTGATTATTACTTATCAATGGAGATTATTACTTTTTGACCTTTTTAGCCTAGTCTTAGCAAAGTAATAAAACACAGCAGGACATACATTTATAGGGAAATAAATAGCAGGCCAGTGTGATGGCCATACACAAAACAAAATATTTAAGTTCAATATTCCCAACAACTGTGCATCCAAAAGTGTTTTGTTCTCTTATACCACAGCAATTTGCCAATTATTAAAATTCATAAATAAAATTGTTGCACTTTTATTACACAATTATAGTTGTGTAATGCAGTCTAGATCATTTAGTTCTAATTATAATACATTATAGAACTTATATACATAGTTGCATGGGATATCAGAATAGGTTTTTATTATTTAATCTACAGCAAAAAAAACAAAACGTTGTTATGCTGCTAAGAAACCAGAAAGGGTAAGATCAGATCTGCTGAGAACTGTCATATGAGTGATTGTATCTTACTTTCTTACTTGTTTATTACCTTTAAATAATATATAATATAAAATTATAGTATATTTAACAACTTGTGGTATATTTTGTGTAACTAGCATTAATCATAGTAGTAATATTTGAAAATACTGGACTTTTGCAAAATTCTTTAAAGAAACATGCTTTTATATGGTTACCTGTGGTATTGATGAACGTCTGTGCTTGGCATTTTTCACACTGAAAACAGCACTTATGAATTGAAGTTTGCACTCTTTTAAAACCAGTGTCACACTGGATGGAACAATTAGAATAAGGCACCTGAGGTAAAAAAAAAAAAAAAGATTTGTTTACTTTTTTCTTAACTGTTGTTTAAAAACCTATTATGCAAATTACTAGATCTGTACTGGAAATTGATCACTTACTGTGCCATTTTGGGTCCATGGTACAACACGACTGTTCAAGGTAAACTGAATAGTTGGGTGTGAATTATATGTAGCAGCCATTACAAAAAGTGGAGTTTTGTTTGGCCTCCAGAGTACTACTGCGAGACTGGCTGGTGGATCTCCATGTTGGTCAAATTCAATTTCCTGGTTTTGCAATGTGAAGCTAATTTCTCTCAGGTAACCCAGAAGCTTGAAAAAAGGACAAAAAAAAAGATAAGAAATGGCATAAGAAATGTGGACATCTGATCATCACAACCATATGTGGGTCATCTCCAGACTGTTGCTTAAATGTTGGAAACACAAAACTGGAGGGTGAAGCTTTATAATTTCCCTTCACTGAAATCAAGAGACCCAAACATGTTCTAGTATGACTATGCCCCTTATGCACAAAGTGAACTCCATGAGAGATTTGCCCAAGTTGTTGTAGAATACCTCCTGCATAGAGCCCTGGGACCAACCGCAGTGAAAACCTTGGGGATGAACTGAAACATCAGACTTTCTTGCTTGACTTCACTAATGTCATTATGGCTAAATCCCAAAAAACCATCCATCTCTGGAGTAATAATGTGTAATATAAATATGTTCAAAAAGTCACTTTGGGAGCAAACACACTTTTGGACCTGTTGACACTTCATATATTACAAGATAATATTTTCAATAAAAAAAAGTAGTAGACATAATAGTTTATCAGTTAAGAAGGAAATTGCATATGAGCACTAGCACAATGACTTACAACATAAGGTTGGATATCTTGAGATGTATTACATGCTCCCATGCTGCAGTTGAGTGCCTGATGGAGTGCATGTGCAAAGGCATGCACAGCTGCCTGGATTGAGAACGAGTATGTAGGGTTTTGGTTTATAATGTCTTCTGCTTTCAGCATCGTGCAGTTCTCACAAACTTGATTGCATTTCTTTCCATCCTTACAGTTCACACAGTCGTTGTTTTCTCCACTTAGTCGTGTTTGGTAGACAAAGTCGTCGAATCCAGGTAAACTCAGAGTTGTTGCTGTAACACCGAAAATAGTCCCGATTTGCTCGATACCTGGGTAACTGCTAAGGGCTTTATCCATAGACCATGTATCACCCGCTATCCAAACTTTGTCTCTAATGTTGATTCTGATAGCTGTTTTGACCAATTCTTGGGCAGGGAGTTCCTGCGTGAAGACTATGATCACGTTGATGCTGAGTGAGTCTATCTTGTTTAGAACTTCGGAGTAATTGGACGCTGAATTAAGTTCATAGAAAAAGGCCAAGCAGATGCTGGTGTCTTTGATGTTACTGCGAAATAATTCAAGGCCGTTTTGACTGTACGCATCATTGCTGCTAATGAAAGCTACCCAATTCCATCCAAATTGCTGAATGAGCTTAATGATAACCATAATTAGATCTTGGTTGGTTGGTACAGTCCTCAAAAAACTTGGATAGACCCACTTATTGCTTAGATCGTAGCTCGAGGATGCATAGCTAATCTGAAAGGGGAAAAAGTAGACATTTACATGGATTTTTATAGAATGTTCTTGTATTTAGTTTTTTGTTTTATCTAAATTGAGACATACCATTGGAATGAGGTCCATCATGAATAAAGGTGCAACTGACATGGATTGTGAGCTTGCGTATGCACCAACGAGACCAACAACGTTATGTTTGCTTTGCTTGGCCGACACATCTATTTGTCCTTCGTCTGAGATCAAATCAAGGATTGAGGAAAAACTCTGGGTCTTCAAGCAATAATCAAAGATCTCGTATCCAAGAGTGACGGTAGGCAGGATGTTGCTGGAGTTATTAATCTGCTCTACAGCAAACCGCATCACCTCAAACATCTGATAAGCTGACATTGAAAAGGGTTGTCTGTGGAAAGGTTACAGGATTTTATTTTTCCAGGTTAAACAAAACACCATATCTATTTTGACTGGTATTACATTTACTGCTATTTATCAAAATCTGAAGACTTTTACGCAGAGCAAAGTAAACTTTAGTACTTACGTGTAGCACTGTAATGCCATAGGAGATTTTGGAATCACGACATTGCTTGCTGAATGCACATTAAAAATTCCACCGAGTATATAATCCCCTGGCAAGTTAAACTCACTTGCCTGGCACTCATGTTTGGAGAAAAAATAAAGAGCAACCTTCAAAAGACAGCCTACCAGCACACAAAAACGTGACATTGCTTCTTGTGATGAATGTACCTCAATATGCTGAAAAGAGCGATGGTTATAGCAGGCAATTAAGCAGACGCTGGAAGATGATTTGGGCCAACTTTACATAATCCACTTTGCATTTTAGAGGCAAATGACATTTTGCATATGCCGCCTTCCAGATGTATTAGCCTAACACTTCGAGGACACTTGATACAACATGTGGTTCAAGTCATATATGCATATACATGTTTTTCCTCATTATCTTGCAGCTGTTTGATTGTGTGACAATGTAACCTTATTTGCATTTCGGAGGCAAGAGCTGTTTTGCATGCGCCTGTACTTGGAAGACACAGTACATTCATTAATTCATTTCTAATATTAAAATATACTTATATATAGACATATGAGGTATGTTTGATATGTAGCTAACTTGACTGTGGGAGTACACTGAACATCTGGATGTTGGCTTCTTTTAAACGTCATAGGAATAATCAGTTTTAAACAAGTCCAAACCTACTAGATAATAGACTTTGTATAACAATAAAAACTCACTTTCTACACCATGCATCAATGTAATTACAATGCATAATAACTTCTAATATTTTAAATCACAATTTATTTATGGATTAACTTTCAAACAAACAACTCAACATACATTAAGTTGATGTTTACTGAAAACACTTGTGATGGTTGATATGGTATGTTTTCTGTAAGGAGACATTTATTTAATCGCCTTTTTAATTTAATTTTTTTTTATTTTTGAAAGGAGTCTCCAGTGTCAGTGGTGCAAGACAGAGGAAACATGTTTTAGGAAAAACATTTTCCGCTCCTAGTTTAAAAAAATTCCAAAAAAATGTTTTTATACCAAATCCCTGGATAATAATGTTCCAAGAATAAAAATGATCCCAAATATGGATTTAATGCTGATGAAGCATTATTTGCTTGCAGTTATTTATTCTGCTGTTTTATTCTTTTTTTTTTTATTAGCAAACATACCAATCTCAAAGAGAACTGCTTGAGCAATGCAAAAGGAATGTAATTTAATGTTGTAATGTTCCATAAAAGAGAAATTCATAATTTGATCCCTCCTAATGACATTATTTCTAAATGAAACTCTGCAGGTTTAGATTATAAGCCCTAAGACAATATTTTCTTTAATCAAGGTATAAAATTAAATTAACATTATATAAATTATATTATACTGTATATGTACGTTTAACTTTTAAACATAGACAAACTTGGAAACTGGAAAATATCCATCAGCTTGCATTGTCTCAAAGGAATAGTCTTTTGCTATGACTTTAGTTTTTCTCCCAGATTTAGCATTGACTTTAATTTTAAGTGTCTGAAAAGGCAGCCATAAGAAATGTATTATGATTATGATTAGTACCAAGTGGAAATTTTGCAAATACTGGCATTTCCTCCTAGTGAAAATATCTTCAACATAACTTAAAGTACACAGTATTTCCTATTTTAAGATTAAACCATATACACTTTTAGTTTAAAAGTATTAATTAGTATTAATTTTACTAAATGAAAGCTTGTTTAGGTTTATTTATTCGGAGGAATGAATGACTTTGACTGCAAGTAATTTGCTGTTTTTATCATATTTATTTTTTATATATTGTCTTTATTGAGTTTCAGATTGTGGTGAAATATATTCCTCTTATTTTAAGAGATGAGTGAGTCATTAAATTCTGGTGCTGGTTGAAATAGGATCATTTTCTTTTATGTATGGAAATAGCTGAATGTGCACTTTGGCCATTTCTGGTTAAAATAAAGACAAGAAACAAGGAATCAACAAAAAAACTTGTTTCCAGATGTATATACACAAAGTTTGGTTATGCATATACATAATATATAATTTAGCATATACATGTGAGTTATTTAAGGAAAGATGAACAGATTTTCATGAGGGTTCAGAGGTACGGCTGATCAGTGGACAGTGGGAGATCTTTTGGCTGAGGTCCAGGCAGGACCGGACGCTTGGTGTTTCCCGGACCTTCACTGCAAACACACAAAATCAAGCATTAATTTAGTGTAATATGACCGATCTGAGACGGATCGATTAGTGCTTGCAAGCTAAAACACATTCCGATCTTCAATGCACAATTACACAGCATTCCCCTGAATTTCTTTATGCATATGAGAGACAAACGCTCTTCCTGTCCATTCCAAGTATGGATTTGGAAAAGACCATATATGCAAATATTACTTTGGTTAAAATATTTGAATATTCAGGCCCAGGTACATATGAAAGAAAGTGACGATAACTATCATACATATACATCTCTCTAATTAGAGCAATAAAAACACCCTGAACTGAACAGCAAAGCTGTGAAATAATGTTATCTAGCAAAGGGAATTAATCACAGCAAATTAATGAAAGGTCCATTTAGTATTAGAACACACTCCTGTTTCTCTGGCCCTCTGTAAAGCTCCCGCTTCTAATGCTTCATCAGATCCTTTTATCCTTTTAGTGCATTTATAAGACTATGAAAAGGGAAACATTTATGAAATATGCATCCACCACACATTTAAATTAAATATAAAACAGGAGCACTAATATTTCATTATGCAGAGCAGTAAGATTTCTGTGAGAGTTCCTACAGTGCAAGAGGTAATGACAAGGTAAAACAACTAAAAAGCAAAAAAAAAAAAAAGGCCTTAATAGTGATATTGGGTGAAGGATTTGTCTGCAATGGAGCTATTCGTTTTAGAAGGTACAACTCTAAGAATTTGCTTACCTGCCAGCTGCCAGGGCCTTCTGAGAAGACATAATGACAGTCGGAGGAACAGATTCACGTCTTCCATCTCTGGTAACGTAGTAGTTGTTGGCAAACTTATGGCTGGGACCAACAGGAAGTTTTGGTGGAGGTTGAGTCCTGGAGTCAGAAACAATGTTAAACATTCATAACCTAAAGTAATAGGTATGTGTTATAAATACCTTGAGGAGCTTTAAACCAATATATCGAACCTGTACGAATACCTTGAAGAACTTACTAACAATGTGTTAGTGATTATAACAATGTCATAGTGATTACATTTAACAGTTGACTTTTGCTGTTAGATATTATGTTCCTTAAATAAATAACATGAAGCTCTTAGTTTATATAAGCACAAGAACAAGTCAAGCCTACATCAGAAAAGATCTAATCAAGCTTAATAACGACTGACAATTAACTGCTCTAACAGACATACCCAGACTCAGGAATAAATGTTAATAAGCTGATTAGACAAATCAATTGTGTTGAAAGCAGGTGAAACACTCAACTGTATAGTACAGGAGAATTCAGCAGGGGTAGGCTTGAAACTTGGTCATTAGTGTATAACTGAATCAGACTGAAAGACAGTTTCGTTGGTTATACAGTGGTACCTCGACATACGTGTGCCCTAACATACGAGTTTTAGGGATATGCAGTGTGCAGGAGTGATTAGTAACACCCCCCATTAAACTCATATGTTGAGGTACCACTGTACTCTATTCTTGAGGTGCAAAGAGTTGTTTTGGTAACCACATTCACTAGATGTCAGTATAGAGTTGAGGCTGGGGTGTGTTTGGGTGCATCTAAAAAAGCAATGATGTGAAATGAAATCAGGCAAAGACAAAAATTACCTTTTTGCGATTTCTTCGTAACGCAGCTGAAGCTTTGCCTGAAGGTTCCGCTGTGGAAAGAGCGATCAGAAAATAAAATAAGAACAAACTCACATTAAAGGTTCTCAGTAGACATTATTTATAGGCTTGATGCAAGCTTGGCCTTCCCAACTCCCACCCAATCATTGTGCAATTCATACATTCGTTGTAAACCGGCAGAAATTAGAGTATTGTGTTGATAACATGCTTATTTACATTGCACCAAAGAATAAATCAGTTTCTCTACAACAGTGATCTGCAGCTTGCTTTATATAGGACGCTCTTTGTTTTAGAAATTGTTATATTATGATTTGCTGCTAAATATATTTAAAAGATAAAGTCCCCAAACCACTGTTTTATGATAGTTTGATTCAGATTCTCTTTGTAGCTGTGTTGGTCAGATTAAAGATCTCTGATCTGATGTGGGGTCACCACTAGCCACTTCTTTTCTTGGTGCCAATGCCAGTCAAGTTTTGATGGTTGTGTGTTTTGGCTGACCATAAAATCCTCAGTGGATGTGGAAAAATGCTTCTTTCCCAATTCTGGATTAGTGTTTTGAAAGCTTTGGCAGGGTTGTAATAAACAGTGCTCTCAATGCCAATGCTGTATAATCACTGAACATCAGATTTCTACCTGGGGATGTAAACTGGGAATTAAAGCAGTACTGTGATCTGAATGTCTCACATTCTCCTGCAAACCCTAAACAAAATAAAGTGTTTGCAGGAGAATTTGGGACATCCAGAGCACAGTACTGCTGTGGTTACCCCATATTCTTTATATATATATGTAACATTGTCTTATACATGATTATACAGTGACAGCAGTGAGAGTGCTTTTGACAGCACATTCATAAACACCTGGAAAACCACACGTATTTGTTATGTGTAACACTAGGACGGCGCTAACGAACTGCAAGAGGGTTGTGGTGTTCAGCAGAAACTGTGCTCAGATTTAGAAATTACACACGTTTGTAAATATGTGTAAATTGTCTGTACACAGTCAGATAGCACTAATTGTCGCTTACCCCCGCCAGAAAGTTCCTTAATCTCTGAATAAACGTTGTCGCCGTCGCCATAGCTGATGTCAAGGTGAAAATGAGCTATTCTGCACTGCCGCTGTTCCAGGATCAGCTCTGCTTTTAAGAGTTGGGTCTAACCAACAAACGTGTTACCTTACAACTGACCTGACATCAGTCACAGAGACTTGTTTTCCCCCCTCTCGCCAAATAGATGGCGGAAGTAGAATTTCTTCTTCGTGCCTATGCGCGGTAAAGTTCGGGAGTAATCACTGAGTATATCGCCACCTATCGCCGAACACGCGAACTGAGCTCGCAATCTTTACAAAGTCACCTATGGACAGTTTTAGGGGGGAAGAATGAGAGGTTTTAATGACCCATTTTATTTCATTTAACAGTAAAACTGTTGTGCATACAAGAAAAAAATACGACATTGGTCTACTGATAAAAATATGCATACATTTTATACATATTTATGTTTTGCAAATAAACCGCATTACTTATTATTCCATCAGAAGTAAAGCAGTAAACCAGAAAAGGTTCAGGTGAAGTGGGGAAAAAATCCACATGGAAATGTTTTATAGTTATAACTATAAATAAATTATTTTAGTGGAATCCAGTTCAGGAATTACATTTAATAAAAATAATAATCTGTGACTCCAATAAGTAGTCTGAACAGACGCAGTGATTAAAGCTCCGGGATACAAAGCAAAAGGTTGTGGGTTCACCGCCAAGATACCACTGTTGGGCCCTTAGAGAAAGGCACTTAACCCTGTCTACCCAGGGGTGGCGCTCTGACCCCAGCTTCCTGGCAAGCTGGAACATGTAAACGTTACAATTTCCCATAGGGATTATTGAAGTACTCTAAAAAAGGAATAGAACTGTGTACATCCGGTTGAATGTTTGTAAAAATAAATCTGTGGTGAGACCGGTCAATGCAATACATTTTAAAAACCGATCCGTAATTGCACGCAATTGCTTGTAGACTTGTAATGTAGACCTCAAAATTCAGTTTAAACAACAACGATATCATTATCCTACACATAGTTTCATAATAGCCATGCTGTGTTATTTAGTGCAGTTCATAATTAATTTTCCATAATTAAAGCACTGATACATTGCTATCATGGTATTGGTACATAATGTATTGAGTGCATCACCCTCGAATCGATATATCGTCCAGGTCCTGCCTGTATGCAGTGGATTTCACCAGCAGCCCAATGCTATGTGCTCCTGCTGACCCGATTGGATCTTCCTTTGTTTTTCCTCAGCAGGGGAGTATGGTTTCCTCATTTCAACCCTCAGTTCCAGCAGGAAAATCACACCGTTCTATGCAATTGTTTGTTCCAAATGATGAGACAGAATACAGTCCAAGCAGTTCTTGCACCAAGGGCCGAACTGAGGAGCTGATGGGATTTCACAGGAGTGATCACAATAGACTTTCAGCAAACAAAATTTATTTGGAGATCTGCTGCGAATACGGGCAGCAACAAAATATGATATTGCAATGCTAAGATTCACTATGATTAGTGTACGTTTTCAGCCGAACAAACATGATGAAATAATCCTACACATTTTTTGTTTAATAGTAAACGTTTTTTTTAATTCGGTATAATCATTTTTTTTCAACAACTGAAACATTGATATCGAGGTATTGGTATCGTCGGTGTATCACCTGGAATCGATATACCGTCTCAGCCGTGCCTGTACGCCGTGGGATGCACCAGCGCGCGCTCCAGCTGAACCCATTGGATCTTCCTTCGTTCTATCACAAAGCCTCGTCAACACAAACGCCTCATGCACGCCTAGAAAACCGAAAACACACATTTCCTTTGGTTTATTGGGCGGGATACGACTCACATCGTGGGTAAGACTGAATCTTTTATTCCTTTACATTTTAACGGCACGGGGAGTTTTATCTTTCTTTTTTTTACGGAGAAGGGCTAGCTTGTGGCTAACTTGAGGAACTTTTTTGCACAAGCGCGCGAGCTCGAACATGTTTGCCCCGCAAACTAGTCCTCAGTTCTAAATTATTCAGTATGTTATTCAGGCTGAAAAATAGTTTTAAAAGTATTACAGTTCTTCACTTGGAATCGCTTTTTAAATGGAGGAGGTGTCGGGGGTTTTCTAAATGTCCCACCACCTCCTCATCCGAGCTGGACCTTATCAACTACTTGAAAACTCCAGAAATAAACTCGACCGCCGTTATAAAGCCCGGTATCCCGGTGAAGCGGAACAATGTGTCCATGTTCATAACGCGGTCGTTTCGGTGTAAACCGTTTACTTTATTACCAACTAAAAAAAAAGTTGCAATTTAATTCATATAATGTTTACTGTTGGGTTTGTGAGGGGACCGGATGCCACGGGACACTGGGATATTAGTGCACGAGACACGCCCTCGTGACAATTTAATAATCCATTAGAGTCGGGCGATACCACTACTTTCCATATCGATTCGATATCAATAGACAAGCCGATCCCAGTACCGATATCAGTATTTGTAAAAGCCAACATTAATATTAAATAGACTACAAAAGACATCTAAGGACTTAGCTTTTCTTTATATATGTAAAAAAATAATAATAATTGCATTATTCAAACAAATTGCATTCCTTCTCCTTTACATGCTTTTCTTGTTTGATCAGACCTGCTTTTAAAAAGAAAAACATCTTTCAGAATGTACAGATCATGCAGTGATGTATGGCAGAGTGATAGAACATGTTTGTACGATGAACAGAGGCACAGCAAAAGAAATAGTTTCCAGAAATTCTGTCAGCTCTTCTTGCTGTATGCCGTTCTAGAGTGTTTTCAAATATGTTAAAAAAAACAAAAACAGGAAAATGGAGAACTGGCGAAAGGAAAGAGGATTCGATGCTCAGGATGTTTGGGATTAGAGCCCAATAATATGGCGATTCAATCCTGTGCACTTGGCAGGCATTTACGGTAAAAAGAACAATGTGTCACGTTATTTCTGGAAAACAAAGAGCGCAAGTGTGTGTATTAATGTGGTTAAGATGTTGACTTGGAATTGCCTCCTAAACACTGAGCTTGCACATGCCTCATGTCCTGTGATTTCTATTTATGGTTCCTTCTTGGTTCACTGGCCTCCTACTTTGCGTTTCCCCTCAGCAGGGGAGAACGGATCCCTCATCTCAGGCACCCCCCCTCTCTATACTTAAGCGGTTCAGTTCCAGCAGGTTAAACACACAGCCATTTGCATTGGTGTGTTCCAACTTAATGTTGAGACAGGACACAATAGGAGCAGTTGAAGATCTACCATCATGAGCCAAACTGAGGAGGTGCTGAGATTTAAACCCCACATTCTTTAGGGGTGGTCACACTGGACTTCCACCAATTGCATGACTTTTTGTTCGAATGGAGGTCAGTGGAATGAGAAATGTGGTGTGATCGCTGGTTTATTTACAATCAGTAGCGCAATGATTTAACCTCTGAGTCACCATGTCAACACTGGGTGTGAGGCAAGGTATACACTCTGGATGGGATGTCGGTCTGTTTCACGGCACCATGTGCACACAAACACACATTGCACCTCCATGCAATCTATTTATTCACTGTGTTTTCAGGGGGTGGAAGGAAACCATGTGTGGAAGATGACAGTCTGGCCACTGTTTCCTGCACATTTAAGTGCTTTCCTAAACTATTCTACTTATTAGCCCTGCATCCAGAGTCGGGAGTGGGTGTTTTTTTCGAGGAAGGAAAATACTGAACTTTGCATGATCTAAATTGCACCAAGACCAAAGTTAGAAATCTGTCCAAGATTTGATATAAAATGGGATTCCACCAGTTTACTAACAAAACGGCAAGAGTTGTGTAATGAACCCATTAAAAAAATGCAAAGCCTAATACTCCAAAGTGCCACATGCAGAAGCCGTGAAGCCGTCAAGCTGTTTGTTGAATCAATCCTACAAGCAATAAGAGCAGTGTAGCAATAGCCTGCCAAGAAATACACGTACAACAGGGCTCATGAATCACATCGGCAGCTAACAGCTCAATGAAAGCAACCAAGCCTAAACACAAACGTATTCAAGTAATCGGGTCATTAAGACTTTTAGTGGACCTGGCATATACCACCAGAAATAAAAGAAATCGACTCTTTCAGCTCTTTTTGCTGGTTACCATGCTCACAAATGGCCACTTTCACATTTATGGAAGTGACCGTGTTAACTTATTGATTTTGTAGGTATTTAACTCTGTTTAGTATCTGTGCATTGCCTAAAAACATCATTTCCTCCTTGCTTCAGCTCTGTTAATAAGGTGGCCGCTCAGCAGGCTAAGTACCTCGTATCTTTTACTGGAGCCACGTTTTAGATTGTTCCAGAAATAGTTTCCACGCTCACTGCTGTTGCACGACTCATTCTCATTGTTTTCATCTTTTATATTATAGAAAATTTGAGAAAAGCACTTATGTGAATTTTTGGGCATCTGAATTATTAGTAAGGATGTTTTTTAAAGGTTTTAGCTATACGACGATCACTTCTTAAAACCTCAGTCCTGTTATTGAACTAATTTTATGACTGAATTCATCACTAACATTTGTGGTCACAAGGTGTTTATTACAGCTGTGGGAAAAAGATAATTTCCCTGGGAATAGTATAATAGGATATTACTACACAGTTTAAAAACTCAGATGTAGTGTAGTGTAAAACACAATACACAAATGCACAAACTTCTTAGCTGTATTTCCGTCACATTACATCTGTTCTTGTGCGAGTCTGTGCTTATAGGTCCGATAGGTAGTCTGTGTTTTTTTTTTATTATTTTAATTGTTTTTGTAGTGGTGTCGAAAGTGTATTTCACAAGGGTTCATTTATTGATTTTGTGGCTTTTAAAAACAATTGAAGCATTTAAACAATTGTGTTTCTCTGGACAATTTTTAATAAATTGAATGTACATGGTGTACATGAATCCAGTTTAAAAAATGAACAGAAATGAATCTGAATAGCTTTAGGTTTTATTTAGATTTTTAACCTATATCTTACCCACAGATATATTTTTCCATTGTTTATACATTGAATTAGCTTATTTATCAGGCACACAAACTCAGCATTTGTTGAAGTACATAGTGTTTTTGTATTTTTAGTGGAACTCATTTTATGGATTTGTAAACCAGCAAGCATTTATTTAGATTCTTCACTGTAACTCAAACACTGGGGAAAAAACAGTCAGTTTAATATAAGCCCTTTTGTGTCCTGATTTAACTGCTGTGACTGGGGGTTTTTCCTGATCTTCTGGAATTTAGGGTGAAGGGGTATTTTGCCCTTTTATTCCTAGTTTAATTCTCATTCTTGATTCATATTTTAGTCATTTGAATAATTAGTCATTCACAAAACAGTTCAGCGAGTTCAAATGTCACAGCCGTAATGCTAGAAATGCCTGTGTGCTTGGTTTGTGCCCACAGACGGTTCTGTCTAAAAGCATGCTTAAAGTCTGCTGTCTGACGTGTCATTGGCTGCATTCTGTGGTTTCTTGTAGCACAAAATTACAAAGAGCAACACTCATAAGAACAAGAGAAAAAAGAGAAAAGACTGGTGATATTTGTGTAGGAAGAACAGTTCGTCCTGAAAGTAGATGTTTTGTCTTTAGAATTCCAGTGTTACAAGGTTACGAGCTTGAATCCAAAATACACCGAGCATTTCTTTAAACATCAACAAAATTCACTTTGTAATATTCAAATAGACACAGAGCATAGTGAGCAACACGTTCACTTAAATAATAATGTTTTGTAATGTTCTTGTACAGGTTTTTTTAAAGACTGTTTTGGATCTTAAGCTTTCAGCATCCTACATTTTCTTTTTAACTTAAACATATGTCATTATCAGCCTCATTTTAACTTGTATACCATGTGTCAGAAACATAAGTGTGTACCGTAACAATGTGTTCTGTTGTTTCACTGACTCGGTCACTCTGTGTTGTCTAGCAGGCGGAAGACGAAAAGTAGAAATTATGCAGCATGGCTGAATAGAGAAAGGAACAAAAATAGCAATTAAATGTGGCTTATTTGTTAATCCAAGTAACAATTTAAAATACTGCAACATGCCACAGTATATCCATCATAGTTAAATAAAATAAGAAACTAAATAAATAAATAAAAAATGTCATTGGTTTCTCTCAGAATTGCATTTGTCAGTCTAGAGGCCGTGGGTTTGGTAAGATCTTTTATAATGTACTCACAGATTTACAAAATATTTATAGTAAACAAATTATATACATTTTAAATTCATACACATGCTAAATGAGTTTTAAACCCTGGATTCCTTTTAAATGTACTTAATCATTCCAAAAACTAAATCTCTTTTGGTATGCTTTAAATATACAAAATATGCATGTACTAATCGTGAGACAGAGTTCTGCTTCTCAGAGGTGTATGAGGTCATTTCATATTAATTATGAGCTCTAACTTTACATACTGGACCGGAGGTAGTACCTTACAGACGCAGGAGTTCATAAGTGGGAGCGTAATTGCCTCAAAGCATGCTTACAACCTTAAAGCTTACATGGGTCACAAGACAGGCCTGCAGTCATGTTTAATTTGGCCCTCCTGCACATGGAAAAAATAATATAGCAGCAGCACATATTATACTACTGCTCAACATCTTCACACTATCCAAATGTCACAGCAAATCCATAGAGAAGCAGTCTGGAGGCACTTACCATAAATCTCTATATCTACAGGCACTTAAGTTTCTTTTGGGGCATGCTTTACTGTGCTCTGAATCATGGTTAAAATCAACACCTATGTACTGCACGTCATATGTCACACTCGCAGCAATAAATTAAATTGTGTTGAGTAACCAGAAAATTATTTTGGTTGGATGGCGAGCTATAAAAAAAAAAAGAAAAATCACAATTATTTTTTATCTATGTACAGTAATCCCCCACTTTACTGCAGAACTGCATTTGCCACATTTGTTTGGCTGATTTTCCCGGTCTCTCACGGACAGCACGATAGACCAAAAAACTTATAGGGAATAGTTTTTATAGAGTTTTATGTTCAAATAATGACATTTATTAATATAAATATAATTCTTATTTATAATGTCATAATAATAATGAGTCAAATGTTAATACAGTACAGACAGTAAAAAATGCTTTGACGTGTATCTTTAACTCTGCCTCTTTTTCGACTTCATAGGACACTTCACGCCAATAAACATGCAGAGAAACTACACATAGGCTACGCTACTGCAGAACTGTATACTGTACATGTACTCATTATAAATGTGATACAGTGTACACAAAATTCATCTCGCTATATTTTTGCAAATGTTTTCTGTTAAAAGTGTGTGGGAGGATAATTTATAGTAAGCCTTAAATTTTGTTACTTTTAACATGAAATACAATTTTGACCTGCTATTATAAAAGTGGTATGTTAAAATATCTTGTAACTATTAGGGGAAAATTCTACTTTGTTTTGAATCATGATCTACTTTTCCTACATTGTTATTGATTGATTGATTGACAGTGGTTCGATTCGTCTCAGACAAAATAAATGTTTTTATATTTCAATTTGGAATTTTATTTCAAAAAGCCTATATCTACATTTCTTGTTTCATGGTGTTGGTGTAACATCTTGTGCCGAATATATATACAAGAAACTGTATAATGTACTTGTTTGATATGAGAGTGTAATCATGTGATGATCAGGGTCACTCTCCTCAGCAGGGTCACAGAAAGAAGTAGCGCTCATTTTTGTTGATTGTGGATTAATAACCTATGTTTGAAATAGAAAATAGAGCTGGTTTCCTAGAAAACTAGAATAGTCCCACCCTCGTGGTTTGTTGAGAAGAATAAGAAGAATGTTGCTGTTATGTCTACAGATCTTGCTCTTACTCTTACATTAAGGTGATGTGCAAATGTGCTTAACAGCATTATCCACAATATTCAATCAGTATAAGTGGGTATTTGAAGCAGGAATTTGTGTGCAGCCTGTTGCATGCATTTAAGCATGTCTGGACCTGAATTATGCCATGCTAAATATACCCAGATTAACCAACCAGAAAGAGTTCTCATTGTGGGCACTGCCTCAATTGTGCTTTTATTTTAAGATTTAATTTAAAAGAAGGCATCATTTTGCTGAGTAGTTGTTTTTGTTTTTTTTACGAATAAAACCCAGGAGATCACAAAGCTCTTTGAACACGAAAAGGAAAGAATGTTTTGTAAATGAACATCTATTTAATGTTTAATTAAATGTATGGTATAGATTTATATATTAGAGCATGCTCACTGCTAGAGTGTTTGTAAGTGAGTGTTATGTATGAGTTCCTCTGAGTGAAGGATTTCATACTTTGTGTACATTGGATTGTTGTTTGATCCCTCTGCTTGAGGAGCATGCTGAAAGCTGCTGGCTTATATGTTCTGATTAAACTGTTGTTTTAATGTCGTTATGCCGTTATGTATTAGCTAGGAATTCGACTTTTATATAGTTTCTTGTTGGTACTTGAATCTTATTTTTGTTCGCTCAGTATTTATTGACTGAGGAATATTATAAAGTATGTTCTTACCAAGTAAATCTAAAGCCAACCTCTACTTAATCTCTCTGTACTGCTTCCAGCTCGATTTTAAATGGAGGACAGAACTGAAAAAGAGAACAAGGAGACTTTAGAACATTAGTCACTGAAAGAGCATAATGGTTCATTATATGATGTTCAGTGTGTCCTTTTGTTTGGTAAAAAATCAAGGGACTTTTTAAAAAAGTGTGGAAAAGATTTTTTTATGACGACTCCATGCTGAAGGCATTGCTTTTTTTATTGTCGGGCTTACAAAGAAATATGTGCTAATATTTGTTCATATAAAAGTATGTAATTGTATCATGTAACAAACACTACAAAGGAGTTTCACTAATGTAAACCCATCAGTTTGAAAGCTATTTTTCAAATACTCCATGGAATAATTGGAATTCAATACAGGGATTTTTGATGGAAAGTCAGCTGATCTTGGGGTGTGACAGTATGCAACTGTGATTTGTGTGCTTCATTTCCTTGTTTATGTATCCTTCTGTGTTTTTAAGGAAGCAGCTTGTGGTCCATTGATCATTTACTTGTCTGTCACAGCGCTATAAGACAATGGGGGGCGCCCCTGGGGCCTTATCAAATCCATTTCCCACCAGGAAGCTGCAGATGATGGTGTTGCTGTGCTCTGCTTAAATAGGAGTATAAAAGACTTTTAAGTATTCATCCTTCTGTTTCTGGGCTTTGTACATGTACACAGATTAAGACTTTACGACTCTGACTCGTGTTCATGGTCAGTCAATGTGTGTTCTTTTCAACTGTTATGTTTGATACATGCCCCAACCCATACTGTCCCTTTAGGGGAAACAGGAGAGAGGACCATGAGGTCATGTTTTGAAAACATGACTCATGTTAAAGAAATACTCTAGCCGAATATGTGTAATGGAGTGACGTGTCAGGAAATATAAAAATGGTGGGCTTTTGTTTAAGGGCCAACCTGGTCGTTCTGCATTGTATTAATGCAGTAAAGCATAGATGCTCTCAGGTACTAAAATAACTATTTCAGTAATATTTGGAACACTAACATCTCCTGGCAGTATATAACCAACCCACTTACTGGTAGTAGTAGTAGTAGTATTTCAGATTCATGTTCACCTTTAACCCAAGTTGGTTTAGAAACCTGAATTTAAATTGGCCATTGAAGCTGTGGAACACTTTTTGTTGTTTGTGTGAAACTTCCACCCTTCTGTGATATTAAATGGGGGGCTGAGAGGAATGTGTGTCTCCCCCCTCTTCGCTCTTTTACTCTTCCCTGTAATTACACACTTATCACCACGCTTTGTAAACACCATGAGACGTCTCCTCAAAGATTGTGAGATTGAATGTTCAGCAAGTTGATAGTCCAGGAAACAAGCTGACACAGTAATGTAGTCGAGCATGACCGACTCTACAGATTTGGAGCATGAAGGGAGGTCATGAACCCAGAACTACTCAAGTATCAAAACATAATTCTTTGTCATTACATCCGAGAAAGTAGAGTTGTTATTATTATTTTGATTTACAGTAAATTTAGGCTGTAGTCATCTGAAGACCATTCAAGATTTTTTGTATATTATCTATATAGTCACACAGTCTTATACTCACTGCACAAATTACAAGTTGAAGCCTGGTCACATTAGCAGGATGTAAGAGGGAAGTAGTAGTGGAATGTGCCTAGGGCTCTCCAAAAACACATCTGCCTGGATAACATGCTCCCCCCCTTCCTATACACCTCTGTTTTTCAGACTGTGTGGGTGGGGGGTTCCATGACTGGCTCTTTCCAGCTTTCTTAATTAGAGTTCTGGTCCTGTAAAACACACAAACATACATAAAGAATAACATAATGAAAACCACTTCATAGCATTAATATGCATGACAAAAATCTATATGAAAGGAAATTTATGTTTACAGGGAAAAGGTGAGGAAAAAAAAAACCCTTGCAAGACTTAATAAATGACTCGTTTAGAGCGATCTGCCCACAGAATACAGATTAAAACACTGTGGGTTATTACATAAACATATACAGTATTACATAATGTAATATGATATAACATAATTTGTTATATGGCAAATGTTAAATGTATAGAGTGGTATACAAATACCCTGTATGAAGGTAAATGTCTACAAGATCAATTACAAATAACATGATGTGTCCTAGTTGAAAGTGGTGGTCATACCTGTGACTACACAAAAGGCATTGCTTTTTAACATTACACACAGAAAAGCAAAACCTTCATGCACTGAATTCCAGTCAATGTCCAATCATAGCCGCATGCAGTTCTCAGGTGTTTTTAAAATTAAAGCACGGCTTTGTGTCATTTTCTAAGTGGTAATAAAAAACCATATGGAGAAAAGCTTTGTCGAATTATTTCTTTATCATTGGTGTATTAACTGTTGCATTTTATTGACAGCTCTGTGCAATATCTTGTACTTAATTCTAGTGAGAAGCAGGATAACTATTTATTAATTAAATTTTTCTGTGTTTTAGTAAATATTCATCTATAGCTCAAAAAGCAGTTGTAGGAAAAAAGGTACATACTGCAGAGAAAAAACTTAAAGTACACAAACTATCATTTAAAACGATTAAAATTATGTTTATTCCGCAAGCTCTATATCCTGGTCAAGGTCTCAATGGATCTGCAGTGTCTCTTGGGAAGGCAGGCAGGTATACACCCTGGATGGGACGCTAGTCTGTTGTGGATTACAGTTGACCATTATAGTTAGTTTATGGAGTAATTTCAGGACACATTGGAAATCAGGAAGTTTGGGAGTTTCCCAGTGGGACATTCCGTTTTCCTCTCTCTCTCATTTGTACTCACTAGAAAGTAGCACAAACAGTCTCACATACTGTACATGCTCACAAAACCTTTCACACAGGAGTAGAAAGATCCAGCTTTAATTTGGTCAAGCTGTTAAGTTTTTATTATTCATTTCCCCTGCTTGTAGGTGTGTATTTACTAGTGAGAGATGTGGAAAGATGATGTAGTGTATTTAGTTATAAGCTATATAAATTAAGTTGGATAATATAGCTAAATAAACAAGGCTGAGCATTCTTTGATGTACATTATTTGTGTTGTCCTGTTGTTGTTTTGTTTCAGAAACTTTAAGTCCCACAAAGTGAAATGCTGGCGGGGAGGATATGACTTCATGGAGGTGCGAATTTAGTCCTGGTGTGATAAACTGATACTACCCAGTTTAACATTAGCTAGCTAGGCTAAATTTGTAACATTTATTGCCTCCCTCTCTGCAGTGCATGTATAGCAGACATGCTTTGAGAGCGGAGCGTATCTGATGACGCCTAATTTTGACCCACCATTCATTCAACAAGGCCTTTGTTGACACTGATGTTTAAATGCAGTTGGTAATTTATTCATTTCTTCTTTAAAGGTCCTGAAGTGACTTCTGGAGGGGCACCAGAAAATTTCAAAAGATGACTCAGTCTGTGCACATAAGCCCCAAACTGAGTAAGTTTTTTTTTTTTAACCTTATAATAAAAGATGGCAGTAAAAATACAAAAAAAATATTTTGAGATGCTTTCTCAAGTATAAAACAACAAAAGAGCAATAATGACCGGTCACAAAAGTAACAAAAGACATTATGTTTTCTGCAGATTTGGGTTCCCCATTTCATTGTGCCACTCAAGATGAAATGGATCCTGGTGCATCCTATTCTGTACAGACTCCATATGGATTCCAGCTGGACCTTGATTTTCTTAAATATGTGGAGGATATCGAAAGTGGTCAAACATTGCGCCGAGCTAACATGAGCCCTCGGAGAGGATCGCGCAGTGAAAGAGTCACTCAGAGGAGTGTAGGTGGTCGCACCAGTGGTTGGACTTCTACGGAGTCACTGGCATCAACAACCAGCGAAGATGGTCGTTCCCTTCCCCCACCTGTTCCTCGAAGCATTGTTACATCAGCCAGCAGGTCACAGCCACTTTCACCGTCTATGGTGATCAGTCCCACATTACCATCTTGTTCGAAAATGCCACCTCCTCCACCACCACGTAACCCCAGGGTAGAGAGAACGTTATTAGAGACAAGCCGTCGACTACAACAGGAGCAGAGTCTATACCCACATGGATTAGGCTCACCTCTTTTAGATGTTCCAAAGGAGTGTGCCAAAGATTGTGGAACAAATAGCTGTTTTTCATTGTCTTCCCAGATGGCTACAGATGGCCACCAATTACAGATTTTACCAGCAGTGCAGAATCCATCTACTGGTGGCTGGACCAGATTTAGTCCTCACAATTCTGGACTGAGCACCCCAGCCTCATGCTCTGGAATGCAGTCATTGAACTCAGGGCAGCTTCAGACAGTGCGGGAACAGATGGCCTTAGCCCTTAGACAGCTCCGGGAGATGGAAGAAAAAGTAAAGGGAGTACCAGCACTTGAAAGAGAAGTGTCCCTGCTACGTGATGAAAAGGATAGGCTGCTTGTGGCCCTTCAAAAGAAAACAGAACAACTTGGTGCTCTGGTCAATGCAAAAACCTCTGCTCTTGTAGAACCTGCACCCATGTCATCATCTTTAGATCCCAGCAGTGCAGGTATAAATAAAAATTCCAGTGAAAATGGAAAAGCGTTGCCTGTTCTGGAGAAAAGATCCATAGCTGTAGGTGGTGATGTTCCACTTAAACTTGTGGTGGTTCAGGATGCAAAAGATGCAGCTGTAGAAGCTTCTGTTGATGTTTGTCACAAAGGAACGGAAACTGAGCCAATGGCCGTCTGTGATGAAGGAGTTCAGGCTGAAGTCCCAACAAATGAAGTGGCAGTCTGGGTAATGGAATCGTTACTTGGTCTGTCAAGCGAGACTGAACAAGAAATAGACAGTCTGCAGGAGACCATTAGGTGTCAGCAAGAGTCAGTTCATCTCCTTGAGAAAAGACTAAACCAGGCCAATCAGGACCTTGAGGAATTAAGGGCTTTGGAGATGGTGAGAATGTCAAAGGTCATGTTAGAAAGAGAGACACTTGTCAAACCTGAAACAGCTGATGTGCTTGTGGAAACTGAGCGTTGTTCCAAAACCTCTGTAGGAGTCGGAGTTTCCGGTGCAGACTTTCCAGCAATGAAAATTGATCAAAGTATTCAAACAGACTTTGTGGAACCAGCAAATAAAAAGATGGCTATAAACCAGGTCAACACGGGTATTCAGTGGGAAGATCTTTTTAGCACCGACAAAAAAGACGATCAGGAACTGTCTGTCTCTGCCGATGGTGAGTATGAACAAAGCATTTTTTGTCAAAAAAATTATCATCCGAGTTCTGGTTGTAGTAAAAAGGTGAATGAACTGTTTCCATTGAAAGCTGCAGGTCCCCTGAAATCCATCATGAAAAGAAAGGATGGGAGTGGCTCTAGTGCTGCCTGCAGCAGTGGCAAGAAAAGCCTAAAATTTGTAGGGATACTTAATGGAGGGTGAGTGAGTTATTATGTTCTGATAGTTTGCTACTTGACACTATTAAAATAAAGATGTTCACAGTACTGAAAATTTATTTTGTTTAGCTATGAGTCAACATCTAGTGAAGAGGAAGACGAGGAGGATGAAGAAAGCTCTTCTGATGGAAGTGCAGCTGGCAGGTGCTCAGACAGCAGTGAGGAAGAAGTTGCTGCTCTAGAGGATACTTCTGATGAAGAAAGGAATATAAATTTGGATGACAGTGATAGTGATGAAAACGGACCAGCTGAATCGGATGGAGTCAATGAACAGGCTGAATTACTAAAGGAAAAGTAGGTTACTATTTATAATTCTTTTGCTTTGCAAATTAATGTGGCATAACAGTTAGTAGGAAAAATCATCGAAAAATCTAATTTTGGATCATTTGTCAGTTATCTTGTTCTTGATATTATCCAATATTTTGCTCACACTTACAGTAGTCACAATTTATCTTTGTTATATAATGCACAATAAATAAATATATTAAAACAAACAAAAAAAACAGTTAGGGGGAAAACCCATAATTTAAATACAATGGTCAAAATTTACATAATTTTTGTTCAAAGAAAATAAGTGGAAACTCAAACCAATTTTGACCCATTTATGTTTGAGTGAAAATTATGAGCCACACTCAAAAATATAAGACACAGTTGTAACTGACTCTAAAAGTATTTATAACTAGTGGAAATATTTATGTGCACCTTTTTAAAATTCATAAATGGAATAAAGTGGACCGATCTAAAAATATTGCCATTGGATCACCGTGCTGTTTTTGTCACTAAAGTGCGATCGAAATGTAAGCAATCTGTTCAGGCCTGTGCTGCTTGATAAGCACCCATGTGCTGCTCTGTAATCCATATAAGACAAGTAAACTTTGATTTTTTTTTTACCTTGTTATCTTCATTGTAAACATGCCAGACACTTTTCTTGCAGGTTTGAACTGAGTTCAAAAATGCGTGAGGCTTGCCTTATTTTAAAGAACCACCTTAATGATGGTGCCAAAACAACAAAGAGTAAAGAGCAGGTAGGACTGCTATAAATCCAGACTACATACAGTCACAGTGAAATTCCTTTTTTTCTATTCCAAAGTAAAGAATTAAAGATATTATGTAACCTCATGCAGCTCTCCAGCACCCATACTGTGCAACTGGAATGGTTCAGAGTGTCCAGTGCTAAGACAGCACACCCGCCTCGAGTTTCCAACTACCTGATGGCTTTCTCTGAGCTGTCCCCTGCCCTCCTGCGGCACGTGGTCAACATGACCGACGGCAACGGCAACACAGCTTTGCATTACAGTGTCTCCCATTCCAACTTCACCATAGTCAGACTCCTGCTTGATACAGGTTATTATGTTTGCAAGTTATGAACATGGACTTTTCAGGCATGTTTGTGGATGTTTTTTTTTTTTAATGTCATGCATGTTGTTTAGGTGTGTGCAATGTGGATAAGCAGAACAAGGCAGGATATACTGCTGTGATGCTGGCAGCATTATCAGCAGTGAAAGAAGAGGAAGAATTGTTGGTAGTCAAGAAGTTATTCAGTCTGGGCAATGTCAATGCCAAGGCAAGCCAGGTGAGTCTCATGTCTTGTCTGAATCGGAACTGGTGCTCAAAACCTGTTATCACTGTCTGAATAAGTTCATTATAAAGCGACACATACCCGCTTGTTATTGTCAGTGTGGGCTACATTACCTTTATTTGAGTAAAGTATATGTTTTTGTGCTGCATCTTTTTTGCTTGACTTCGTCTAGGCCGGTCAGACGGCGCTCATGCTGGCGGTGAGCCATGGAAGGCAGGAGATGGTGCGAGCTCTGCTTGAGTGTGGTGCCAGTGTGAACATACAGGATGACGAGGGCTCCACAGCCCTCATGTGTGCCAGCGAGCACGGGCGTGCCGAGATCGTCTCTCTTCTGCTTGAACAGCCTGGCTGCGACATTTCCATTGTAGATAATGTAAGTACGCCAGATGACATAAGACTGCTTTGCAAAAACCCAAGGTTTTTTTTTGTTTATCTAAATGGGCTTCTGATCAAATTGACCAAATGAGTAGAATATATCAGTTAAATACAAACTTTCTTGATTTTAGGATGGCAGCAATGCCCTTTCTATTGCTCTGGAGGCATCCCACAATGACATTGCAGTGTTACTTTATGCCCACATGAACTACTCGAAAGCTCAGTCTGATGTAAGTATCTCATCACTAAATATACACATTTCTCAATTGTCTCAAATTACATAAAAGTGCATTAGACGCGTCAAACTGTATGTTGACAGGCCTCAATATGCACCACAGAACAGAAACACAGCTACCAGTTGTTGGCTGTAATGAGACTTTTTGTAGTGCTTTAAAAACTAGCTGTGCAGTAGGTAAGGATTTTAGGCTGTTATAGGAAATAATCCAAGATTTGGGGGGGGGCACACCCTGCGGTGTTTTATTTGTCACGCCCCACAGCAAATTAGTACTGATTACAATTTATTAATTTCTTAATGTATGACAGTAACCATTTATACATTCATACATAGTCAATTTTCTGTTGACTGAACATCTGCAAACCATCATGTTATTGCTTCTCTTTTGACCGTCGTAATGATTGTGGTATATTATCCTGTTCGGTAAAATGTGGCAAGAAACTTTGCTTTAATTAGTTCAATTATGATCTAAATGATCTAATCTTGCTAATCCTTTGGATCTTTAATGTTTAGGATCAATTTCTAATCAATAATAATTTTGCAAAAGAAGACCTGAGGCCCTGAGCTAGACACGACAATGCAAAGATGACCATGTGGACTGAAGACTGCATGAAAGTGTTAGGTTCTTAGATTTTCAGGTTCTGTTCCATGCCATTAAATAATATTTTTTTTTACACTGTTTTAGGTGTCCCCCAGGGCAAACCATCCATCTAGCCCTAGAAAGACATGGCCCTCTGAGTGATGAGCCACTGGCTCTAAAATGGGCAAGAAGTAAATATGAGCAGCTTTAAATTCCTTTAATGAAAAACTAACATTGTTCACATTACAGGTTTATATTTAATAGTTATTTTTTTCCAGATATTTTACTTGGTGTTATGCCATGTAATGCATTACATTACAGTAATTATTTTATGTATTATTGGGATTGTAAGACATCTGTGGATTTTAGTCTTGTGCAAAGAGGACAATCAAGACCCCTGTAGCTGACACTGACTTGAGCAAAGAATATCGTTGCGTAGACTATCATTAAATGATTTCGGGATTGATGCACAGGCCAAAGTGAGCTTTGTTTTGTTCAGACTGTAGCTTTAAATCTGGGTGTGGGGATCACTCGTGTACATTCGGGTGATTCACACTGTTTTGTTTATAGTTTCTTATAATGAAACCTATCAAGCAATGCAGCACTGATTAGCTAGAATATCTGTAGACTTACTTGATCTGGTGCAACATTTCCTTCTGGTGAGAACAATGTTTCCTGGACCACATCAAACTCACAAATGCGTATGATCATAATTAAACTGTATCCATTATATGAAAAAAATTCAGTGCCTTCAAAATGAGAACATTTATATATTTGTATTATCATATTTACTTTATGTGGGCAGGTTTAAAAAAAAAAAGAAAAAAAAGGCAACTTAAAATTCCCTGTTTTATTCTGGTATGATTTTTTTTTTTTTTACTTTTCCTACAGATTAGTGATGATCGATTGCATGTTTTTAATGCATTTGTAACTGTGAAGAGAAAAAAAAAGCAACAGTGAAGAAAAACTAACAGGCCACAAATAGCAGACATCCGTACAGTATTTAAGATGCCTTGGAAAATGTGGCCTTTTGTATACAACTGGTTTTAATGTTGCTGTATAGGTTTATTACAGAGCACACCAACACCAGATCATTTACCAAAATTATAAATCAGATCAAACGTATATTTGAGCTTTGCATATAGGACCACAGATGGTCAAATCATAAAATTATGATTTCTTCTTGGGGATTCTATATTCTATTTAGTTTAATGCAGTTTGTTGCACCCTGAGCAGAGATAATCGCCAGCCCACTTGGTGTGTTTGTGCCACCTAGAGGTGAAAATGCACATGAATCCTCATAGATGTGGAGTGGAAAAGTTGTAATGTTTTGCTTACAACTAAACTAAAAAAAAAAAAAACCAGCATGATTTAAACGAGCTACTCATACTTTATGTTAAAGATCAAACCAAAGATAAATTATCATCGCATTCTGGGGTATTTTTTGTGCATGGAACAGAGGAAGACAGCAAATAAAATAGTCCATGGACAGTTTCACTGTTTTTTTTTCTGCTTATAGTATCAAGTAAAGTACAACTGTACCAGAAGAACAGTGTTGAAGTTCATATGCTTATGTACTGCTTTGTATTTTTTTTTTTTTTATATTAAATATTTGCTTGTTTATGTTCCTGGCCTAACCCCTCCCTTATACTGTAATATATTATTGCAATTTGTATGTTTCATTACGTGCCTTGGGATACGTAGACACCTTAAAACATGAAAATAAAGTTTATTATAAAAATGTGGCTGCCTGTTTTCTCAGTATACCAGCAACCTTAGAGGTTTTATATTTTCTGTTTTTTCCCCCGAAACATTTGCCATTGGTTCTATAAATGATTGTGTGTAAAAGCACACAGGATTAAGTGCTTGGTAAATTAGCCACTTGGATAATAAAACAATAAAAAAACTGGAAGCTGTTATGTAATGAGTTTGTACATAATCACACAACTTATGAAAGAGTTGGAATTCATAAAAAATATGTTCCTTTAATAATACACACTTAAAATAGGAATCGTATGTAGTAGTGTGAGGTGTCTTTATGCAAAAGCCACATCATTATCCAGGTTGCACATTACCACAAGTGTATTTATAGAACAAAAGAGCTTTAAGTTAAAATGATGTGTTAACCCGGAGATGAGAGGTTTCTCCGTATGTGAGGGGAGAGGAAAAGAAAAATGTCTGTTAGGCCACTAGGAAGAAAATAAAAAAGATTGGCAGCTTCTTTAAATTTAGAAGGGGAGTGAATGGAGGGGAGATACGTTACCTAGATGTGGCACAAAATTTACAAAATCAAAAAAACATAGCTTTAGCGGTTGATGAGTTACACGGTTCCTTTTGTTGAAAGGGTGTCGTAAACCCCCTCCCTCACCCTCAAACGTCATTTTTAGAACTGCTAAAACTGGCGACATGCTCAAAATTTTGGGAACACATCTTTTCCTGGGTCTGAGTCCCCAGAAGAAAAAAAATGGATGAATGAAATTTTAGGGAAACGAGTTCCACCCTCAGCTGTTCGGAGGTGGTGGACTGGGATTAGTTGAGTGGAAGTGGGTGAAGACTGGAGACAATCTCAGCAAATTGCAGCTCCTATCAGAGATTTTGCTGGAGGAAGTGTAGCAGCATGATCTCGTAGTGCTCGCCGGACTCCGGGCAGCGGATGCTGTGCCTCTCGTTGGGATAGATCTAAGAAGAAAAGCAAGAATTATGGTGTAATGTTGAAGGAATTGATCGAATTTGATTTGGGACAGGCTTCACATGTTGAATACTTCTAGGGGGCACAAAGTTTCAGCAATAAAATCATTTATGAGAAGCAGAATCAAATCTTTTACAGAAAAACAACAGTTAAGGATGGATTCATGCAAAGTGCCCTTTGCAGTTACCACACAAGTTCATTGTCCAACATGTGGAAAGTTCACAAACGCAGATACTTTTGCTTTAGGTATAAACTGATATTCCTTCACCAGCCCCTCTTTTGACCACTCTCGATTTAAAACCAATACGAATTCTGTCCTGTCGCTGACACTTGAAATTCCCTCTATAAATAATCAATATTTAACTAAGATTATATATTACATAACAGACATTTCTGAGCCTTTCTTTATGTAGCCACCATTTAAATCCCTGTTACTACAGAAATATCAATGTATTTCCTGCAAACCTTCAGAGTGTTAAAGATAAAGACTCATTCTAGGAATATAAAATATAAAAATCATTCACATTTGATTTAGGTGAAAAAAACTTTGCAGTAATTTAATGAAAAAAAGCAAACCTGTAACTGATACGGCTTTCCTGCACGAATAAGCTGAGACACCAAGAAGTTGGTGTGGAAAAAGTGCACGTTCTCATCGAGGAACCCATGTAAGATTAGTAATCGGTTTGGCCTGAAAAAGAAAGAAAGAAAGAAAGAGGCTTTATACTTGTTCCAGGGAAATTCTTCGCATATCCCAGCTTGCTAAAAAGATGGGATCAGTGTGCAGGGTCAGACATGATACAAGTGCCCCTGGAGCAGAAAGAGTTAAAGGCCCCACAGTGGCAGCTTGTTTACACTAAGGCTGGAACCACGCTACCATTCGATCAGAAAAGTGATTAATAGCATTAATGTAAATATTCATGGGTGTAACAGGAATACAGGCAAGTAATAACTTTAATCATGACATTTTTTTTTTTAAAGGGCAGTTGTTAAACAAAGCTTAAATCGGATTTATTTACTCGCGGTGGTGAATCAATCATATGTGATAAAGGCTGTCCATATGTTGTGAAAAGCACTGTCCTCTGTTACACAGCCCTGCTTTGCAAAAGTTTAAAAAAAATTAAATTGCTTTGTATGGTATTACTTTAGTGTTTAAATATAACGAGACTTTATATCACATCTCCCTCATCCTAAAACCTTCATCAGTTATGGTTCCACTTTTAAACTATTATTTATTTATTATTCTTTTTTTTTTTTTACTCTCAGAACAGTTGATAGACGCGTGCTTCCATTGTCAGAACTCACTCATTTGGAAGTTTGTCCACGTGCAGAGCCACAGAACCTGCTTCATAGCCCTGCTGGTTGTTTTCCGGCACGTCCATGTAGCGCTCGGTGTAGCCAGTGTCATACGCCATCCACACCGTCACTGGAGCGCCGGCTATAGCCACCTAAACAAACAACACTTCAGATTAGCTTGTTGTTACAATCCTACAGATTAAATTCTTTTTGAAAGATACAATTGCAGTGGAATCAGTTCACAATGATGTTCACAAAAGAATTCACTCAAACAGTCTAATTTTGGGTGATGTACATATGGTATGTTTTTAACAGGAAGCATTCCACAGCCTGCACAAGGCTGCGCTCACCTTGAACACGTTAGGACGGCGAATGAGGCCCATGAGGGACAGGAATCCTCCATAAGACCAGCCGTGAATTGCCACACGACTTAAGTCTATAAATTTGTACTTGTCAGCTACATGCTGAAGACCTTCCACTTGATCCTCAATCTCCACCTGACCCTGAAGACAAAGGAAAGAAAGATACAATTGATCAGATTTGATTTCCCCCCCACAGTGTAGCCCTGGCATGAACTGATAGGACAGTATTAACGAGAAGTTATATATATTTTTTCTAACAATTATTTGGACGCACCATTTTGTTTTTTAGAGCTCCCTCGAACTTCAGTCCCCTCTGGCATGAGCCTCTTCCATCAATGACGACCACCGCATAGCCTAGAGATGCTAAAGTGTTCAGACGCAAATACTTCACCCCCTTGTAGGAGTTGTTCACTAACTGTACCTGGGAAAAGCAAAACATATTCTTTGATTTAAAAAACATAAAAAAAAAAAATTTTATACAAAAAAACGTAGCATCAGGGGCATTCATAAAAAAAACGATCAAATTGACTGCACCTTTAACAACAGCATAATAGCAAACCAACCTGAGGGCCACCATACACAAACAGGATGGCAGGGTGTTTTTTGCCTGGCTTCAAGTTGTGTGGTTTGTACAGCATGCCATAGAGGTCAAAACCAGACTTTGCAGGAAAGCTAAATATCTCGGGCGGAACGTAATCCGCTGGGCAACCTTCGGAAAACAAACAAGCAAGCAAACTACCTTAAACTAAACAAACGTCTGAACCCTAATATTGAGGAGTTTAAGGCTGGGGGGAGGGATTATCCAGTAAAGCAATCACAAAATGACACCGTTTATAGCAGCAAATATTGATGCTTCGTCGTCCGTACCTGCTGCTTCCATCATGCTGGCCCAAAACTCGGGCTCTTTGTGTAAAGGGTCGCTGTCAGAACCAACCAGCTTGTAGACATGAACACAGGGAGGAGTGCTCACATTGCTATAATGGCTGATGAACATGTCAAAGTTCTGCAAAATAAATAAATAATTAAAAAAAATGAATAAATCCCAAGGAGATGGTAAAAAATAAATATTTGGACATTTTCATTTGATTGACTGCTTTTGGTCGTATAGCTTCTAGAAATCTCTGCATAGTCAATGAAAATAAATGTGGATTCACTTATTCGATCACAGTCTGATTTACATTGTTGTATGCTACAGACTTGAAGATTCTTGTCAGCAAATAATGCGAGTCAGTGCTCAAGTTAAACAGCAGGAACTGAAAATAAAGGACACTTGTAGAGAACTAATGCTCTATCCCATGAAACTCATTCCAAACTGTTCCTGAAACTTACCTGGCTAATAGAACAGCTATGTGAGAAGCCTGGCTTTGTCAGTCGGACAATGTCTCCTGGGGACTCATAGCTTACTACGTACAGGTGATGCTCCAGGGGTGTGTCTTTGGTGCCTTGGAAATACACCAACTTTGTCTCTTCATTTACCCAGATCTAAAAAGAAAAAGAATAAAAGGAATTGAAGCAGATACACAAGCTAAAGTGTGAGAAACTATTAATCAAGCAGCACTACATAGATATCAATAGCATTTGGGGCTACACAACTGACCTTTGACCCATGTCTAGCTAGCACCTCCCATTCTCCACTGGTTACGGTCAACTCTTCTTTTATTTGACATTTGAAATCATCTAGGGGTATAAAATGTCACAAACAAAAAAAAATTTATGTTATAGCTTAAAAAAAATATATACAATCCTACAAGCAAAGCAAATGTAACTGTAAAAATGTACCTTCAGAAGGACTGGAGTTCCGACTCCACTGGTGGCAACTGGGCTGGAGAAGGCTTGTTACTTTGTACAAATGGCAAAAGCCTGTCTTTGACTCATTCACCCACAGGAAGGTGAGCTCATCATTACTTGTTTGAATAAAAGGATAGAATATATCGTGGACCTGTTTTTAAAAAGGGAAGGAAAAATAATAAAGTGTATGAGCCAAACTAAGATTTTTGCAACTCCAGCAGGGTTCCCTGTTTCCTTTTTCCAAAATATCTTCTGTGACACATATACTTAACAGCCGTGACTCACTGAATGTCCTCTTAAGATGATTCACACCTGCCGACTTCTTTAGCATTCAAGTCAACAATATAAACACAAACACACTCTCAAAAGCATTATTCTAATTATATGCTATTCCATTTGTATAGCAGAAGATACTGTCACAAAAGTACCTTAACAGAAATACAACAAACATATAGATGCCTAATTATGTGACAGTAGGAGAGTACCGTCACATGATACAGACAGTAGTGGAAAGGTGTTTGATGTCACAGGATGGTGGGGTTATAAATCACTGCTCTTCTCCATTTGTATACTATTAAGTCAAAAAGAGCGGAGTGTGTTGAAAGGATGTTTTGAATAAGAGTCTCGGGATGAGCACATGACACTTTATCAGATGAAGCTAAAGTGAAACTTGCTTTAGAGTCATCAAACACACCAAAGATCCAAGTATGAGTGTTCAAAGCTCAAATATTTCCAGAACTGTACCAAAGACTTGAGGAAAAATAGTGACCCTGGCATGCAATATACTCATTTCAGTAAACAGGGTTTCTGCGTGTCTCACAAAGTCAAATTGAAGGCCTTTCTCATGACATCAAACACAGACAAATACGTTGTTAGCAACCTTAACCAAGCCCTAAATTTAATTGTTTAAAGGCAAGTTTCGCTAAATATGCACTCCCCTGTCCCTAAAAATTAAAATTTATTTTCCAAGTGTGGTACAATCCATGAGAGATTAACGGCAATAACAGAACGCTGATTGGCTTTTGCATGATGGTCTCATTTGTAGTCGTAATACGCAAATTATATATGAACTAGCGAAAGGAAGAAGTACAACACCACGGAAACTAAAAAAAAACAAAAAAATTCTAAATGTGCTGCGTGGGCACTAGAGGTGCCGTTACATAGAAGTCGGAAAATTAAGACTGGCTTTTGTTTTTTTTAAGTCCTTAATTTTTTATTTTAAAATCTCAAAAAAAGACGTTAGACCCTGTGGAAACCCTGGTAGAGCAAATTAGGTCATCTTATTTTATAGTGAAGCCTAAAAAAAGTGTTATGCCATATTAAATCCCCACCTGTGATGGCTTGCTTTATTAGCAACTTCGCATGCACCAAGCGTGGAGATCATCAACTCCCGCAAAACCCACCCACATTACCGTTGAAACATAACTGTGCTTACATTGATCCAGATATCTGTCAGCTCCTCGTAAATGATGAAGGGCTGTACTCCTTCAGGCATGGCTGCCACATGCTCCTCCCACTGTGGATCCTCTGGGCTCACAGACAGAAACAGAGCTGGAGGCAGTAAAACCAGCTGCAGCTTCTGCTGACTGCGATCCAGCAACACTGCCCAAGCGCTGCCACGACACAAAGTAACGTCATCAGTTTATATGTCAAAACAGAGGACAGAAAGTACGCCATACTGCCCACGTTATTTAATTTTAGTACCCGGAAAACATTGTGTTGGCAACGTACTATTTGCCATCTCGTGTCCAGCCGGCCCGTGCAATGTACTCAGCTCCAGGAAAGAGAGTGGTGAAAGGCAGAACGAGCTCCTTGTTTTGTGTGCTCACAATCTGAGACCCAAAGCAAAACAAACAGGTGCTACAAGTTTAATGCATTTTAATACAGTTTTAATTCTCTCTACAAATTTCCGTTCTCATCTCACCTCAGATTCATCAACTGTGCCACTATGGAAGGATATTCCGGACGGTATTCAAAAGGAATTGCAAATTGTATTTGTTATCCATATGTGGACGCACAAATTGTGACATAATCCAAATGCAAACCCTAATTCGCACAGCGACGGCCTAATTTCAAATAGAAAAGCGAAGTCCATTTGCAACTGTATTTTCTGTCTTAAATGTATGACCTATCAATCAAGTGTCAGGGGTGGGACTATATTACTGGGCATGTTTGTACTGGGAAGTGATGTCACTCACAGTTGACGGCCAACAGGGGAAATGCCAGTAATAGACGATTTCGCAGAATGTTTTGAACATTGGAGGTAATCCGTGAAATTTTGGAGGACGTTATGACTGACCCGTTGCAAAAGGTTTGATTGACAGGCCTACTTGTCATGGCAGCATGGCTTGTCAGACATAGCAACAGTAGCTAGGAAGGGTGGGTTATTAGGAAAGGTCAATTGCTTATGCATTTATGAAAACTATGTAACTTATTCCATGTAGAGTATGAACTGTCATCAAATTGCTCTGAGCACCATAATGTCCTCCACAATTTCACAGACTCCAACGTTCAAAACATTCAGCAAAATCGTCAATTACTGGCATTTCCCCTGTGAGTGACGTTACTTCCCATCACAAACATGCCCCACCCCTGACACTTGATTGACAGCTTTCAGTGCAAAACAATGCAAGGCTTTGGAAATTCAAACGCAAAAGGAAGTGCGATTCCTTTTCAGTTTCGGCAGGCTACATGCAGAGAAAGTGAAAAAGCAAACGTGGTAATTAATATACTATTTAAATATGACGTGTTAAATAAAACTCGTAAGACACGTGAAATAAGGTTGGAAATGGACTTTGCTTTTCCATATGAAATTTGGCAGTCACTGTGCGTTCGTGAAAAACGGTAATGCAAAATATGCATTTGAGTTTAAATGATCACAATTTATTTCCACATATGGAAAATGCAACTGCAAATACAATTTGCAATTCTTTTTGAATATTGTACAATCCATAATGCGCATACACCACTGTAATAAATCCCCAAGAATAATATTGTTGTGTTCATGCAGTCAATCCCCCAAATTGCCATATATTGGTAATAACTTCTCTATAAGTAGCCACTGGCCAGCTAGCAGAGCTGCCTGGCAATAACGAATGTTAAAATGTCTAAGAAAACAAATGTGTGTGTGCCCTCTGTGTATAACCGAAACCCCATCTTTAAATTGAAATGAAACAAAGAAGGGAACTCGATACTCACCTCGCCACCAGCATCGGTTCGAATTTCTACCAGTTTTAAACTGATCTGGGGGTTTTTACTCCCTTAAATTGAGGGAAAAAAATGTAATCAGTGCACTATAAAAGTACTAATTAGTTCAGCAAGAAAAAAGACCGTAAATGCAGGTGCATGAGTTATTATATTAATCTAATTCTGATTAGAGAAAACAGCAGCAAAAAAGATTGCATTCTATTTCCCATCCACATATTGCGCCACAGAGAATCTTAAAGTGTACTGGATATCTGCATTGATTAAACAATATAATAAAAGTTAGCTTGGTTTAAATAAAATGAACACAAAGAGCTGCTAAGTGTTCCAATTATTTCTTGTTCCCTTGCTAGTTGACCCTAATCTATGACTTCTGCACAATGTTCCCCAGACAAACTATCACAGCATTGACATTGTATTAATTATATGGAAATATTCTCAAAGGTTGTTAGGTGTATTCATGAAAACCTAACACACACAATACAGTACTGATTCTCTCCAATATATGGTGTATGATATAAAGAATTACCAGTGCGCGGGTATCTGTAGACATCTGCCTTGCGCTCCTCCAATGCTGGGGAAGGCACATGAATGATCTCAACCTCAGACTCATCCACCTCCTCATAGAGCAGCTGCACGATTTTCCCGCCATCTTCAGCTAAAGCATGTGCAGAAAGATAAAAGCTAATGTGTCTTTCATTCAATAAAGACAAACACTAAAGAGACTGCTACTACTTTTAATAAACTTTGTGAAAGTGAATTCTCAAACAAACCTTCAGAAACAGTTGGACACCACCAGTAACCGGTAAAACGGTCAAACTCCTCCTGAATCACAAAGGTCGCGACACCCGCCGACTTCGGGTCATCCTTTACATTATTTAAGCCTACACCGAAAATGAAATGAAATTATGAATTAATCAGAACAGATGTTTATATTGTTTTATTAACACGTATATGAGCACTACGGAGTAATTATTGATGACAAAACTATTTCCATTAGGAACTGTACTTGCATGGTTCTACTGTCACTTTAAAATGATTCCATATAGGCAAGTTTTAATGTGTGTGGGAATCCGGGCTGCAAAATTTAGCCCACCTTTATGACAAAAAGTCAGCCTTCGCTCCTCTCTGGTTTCGAAATTAGTCACCCACAGGTCATTGTTGTTAACGAAAGCGATAAAACTGGGGTCGCCCGGGCAGATCTTGGGGTCCATGCGAATCCCTGAGCACTGGGTCTTAATCTCTACAGGCTTCATGGGCGCTGCCTGCTGAACAGGTAGCAATTTATAAGAGAGTAAAAATAACGTTATACTGTTACAGCGCGGTTGTACAGAAAGCGAGGAACTACGAAATATTGCGATGACTCACAATGAAGCCGTTATTGGCACCGTCGTGGCAATAGAAAAGGCTGTTACTAGCTTGGAAGAGGAAAAGGCCGCTTTGCGCATGGTAGTCGTAGGACGTGATGCCGAACACACCGAGACGCTTTCTCTCGCGAAGGAGCTCCTCCTCCCGAGAGTACACACCATGCTGAGGAGTTGCCTGAGCAAAAGACACACAAAAGAACAACAACACAAAATTACAGATTCTCTGCTGGTTGTGTGGAAATTGATTGATAAATAAATAGATTGATCGATCGACAAAATACTTCATTAATTCAACTGCAAACAGTAGATTGGACAAGCAAGATAAATCAAACACATTCATTGCAAAATGATAAAATATAATATTGGCTATTAAGTGTACATAGTCTTGTTTACACAAGTACATACATATAAACTATGTGGGACTTTTCTCCTAGTTGCTCCATGTTCTTTAAGACCACAATAAGTAACTATATTGGAGCCTCAAATTCTTTTTTTCCAGTCTCAAAGTCAAGTAAAGCAAGGGCACATTTGTGATTCCTGCAAAACTATAACATTATTAATAAGATGCCAGCCTGTGTGCAGTACTCTACCAGTCAGTGTAACAGGAAAATGGTTTTGGTTGAGTCACTGATTGGTACATATTCAGCAAAACGTATAAGACCAGAGATTTGTGCACAGGAAATGAAAACAAGATAAACAAATGAGGAAAACTGAACATGCCTTGGCAGACATTTAATATGTATATGACACAATTACTATTATCCCTCACATAAATTTATGTAAGACTTATGTAAGATGATAAAAAAATAAAAACCAAGATAGAAAAACAGAAATGAAGGGATAGCTAGAGGCGGAGGGAAAAAAGAGAGAACTCCAAGTGAGACTCACGTAGAAGTGCTTGTTATAAATGCTGTTGCAAATAAAACACCCTTTTTTGGTAGCGCCAAGAATCAAGAATCACAAGGTGAAAACAAACATCGAGAGATTTTTACAGACCAAAAGTGGTTAAAGAATTAAACAGTACTCTGACCTCAACTAAAAGTCGTATGTATTTAAGACTATTCCCTTACTTTAGGAGTCAACCTGGTAAGAATGTATTGGTCATCTTTAATTAAAGCATGGCTTTCATTGTGAACAAATCACTCATTGATAAATAAATCAAACCAAAATAATTCAAAATGCATCTGGTGTGTTTTAGTGGTGATATAAAAATTATCAATAAAAATATGCCATGAGATACGAGAGTAGGACCATAACCTTTATGCGCATATGCTACTTGCACACAAACATGCCTGTTATTCAGATAATATCTACATTTTGATAATTACACCTTAAATATTAATTATACCTTACAACATACATTTAGGTAAAGGGTTCCAGTGCACACAAAGAGTGTAATTAGTGTTTACACTTTCCTCCTTACTACATAATTATACATTATCTTGAATTATTTTCCATCGTTAAAATGGACATTCACCAAACCAGACCTTGTACACACATGCAAAAAAATTATATTAAGGACTGCTGGTAGAATTTGCCCGTTCTTGTTTTCATGATCTGATGCCAGATGATGCCACAGACTAATTTGCATTTACACTTTTCTATTTCAACATGATCACATGCATATGCGTAGAAGAATGTGAACGTACTAGAAAATGAATGATTTCAAGTGCTTTTGTATAAAAAAACAAACAATAAAGTCATTGGTCGTTGCAGCAGGAACTATTCATGCCAAACCTTGATGTACTTAAGAATGAAAGGCAGCTATCAGGAAGTAAATTACCTGAAAATGATCTAACATCTGCTTCCAGGACAAAACCAGAAGAGCTTCTTTTCTGATCTTCTTTGGAATTTCAGAGTACAATAATGAGTTTTCCCTGCTCCCATAGGGCATACCTAAACCATAGAAACAGAACCAGACAGAGTAGAATAATTAGTTCATCAATAATAGTGATGTTAGTAATGTATATTTATAAATTATAGTTTATATATATATATATATATAAAATGTATATTAAATGTTAAAGCACCCTGCATCTATTATGTTGCCTTAAATTAGTCTTTAGGGAATAATTCCTACTGGGAGCTGAAATTAATGATTGATCCCTTCATTCTATATATATATATATACATTCTGTATATTCTGAGTTATACTCTCTCTCTATGATTCAAGAGAAAGATTACCAAGATAGTACAGCCGATGGGAATGAGGGCTAAATTCATCGTTTTTCTGAACAAACTGGAAGTCGTGGGGCGCCTTGTTGATGATCATTCCAGAGTATTTCCGACTTCCGTGGATGATCTCGCGCAGGCCGTCCCACGAGTGCTTTTCCACGAAAAACTGCGAGGGTACGTCTTCCATCTCCACCACTTCGGTGCTGTCTGAAAGGTCGTCTACCGCGGTCATCTTGACAGCTGCAAAACTGAACACAAAAACAGTAAGTTGGTCAAATTAGGAAAAAACCCACCGATTATACCTTATTATAAATTCTTTCGCTAATACCTTTTCCAACTTCCTTCGTTTTCTTCTTCAAGTTTCACCCTTTTTACTCTATACATTAACTGGCACACAAGCCTCCACAAGATCTGGCAACCTGCACAAAAATAAGGGACACTGGGTTAAGGTTATGCTTCAGAGCACTTCACTTATGCGAGCACTGAGATGCACAAGGCTTTCTTTTGCCATCAGTTACTAACATTTCTACACAAAACCCACAAAAGATGCTTCTGATCGCTTATTACGCAAGTTAATAACCCAACACGAACACCTTTAACATATTATCTTGCCAGTGAAATGGCACTATGGCATTCCTGATGATCCCTGATACCAGCATGATATCAATCTCCTCCACTGTCATATGAAACATATATATATATATAGCCATGAAGGAAGCCACACGTTTAAAATGACTGAGTCAGCAAAAGCCATTGGTTTACAAAAAGCTGGATCATTTGCTTTTTAAATATATTTTCTAACACGAACGGGTTTCACAAGACATCTAAATTAAAACTGTCCAGGCTACAGCTACAAATGAGGATACAAATAATTGATAAAATATTTCTAACTGTACACGAATATTTTATAAATAATATTATAATATAAATATTTTATTTGTATTTTTTTTAAATATATGTAGCAAAAATTTCGAAAAATGTGAACGTGTATGTATAGCTCTCAACATACTTTTAACAATAACTAAAAATTATAATAAAATCATAATAATTTATCAGTCTAAAAGTATATTATTTAGACAGGAAGTTGTTACTTTAAATAACTGGACTTGACCACACCGGTGACATGTAGCAGGCTAGTCAGGCTGGATACATTTGACTAACCGCTAATTATTCCGCTATTATACAAATGTTCAATCATATTATTTGAAAGTTATTAAGAAAAGATTTTACATTTTGTAATTCTGAATTATTGTAGACTGTTAATTAAATAAAATAAAACAAATACAGACGGGTGGACAAGCTATCATGTCTTACACGGACTCGCTAGCTAAAGCTTAGCCGTCCGACCTACCGACATATAATCTTGCCATTTCCAGGCTCATGGGTTCATGGGCACCGCGTAAAAAAGCGTTTACATGTTTGACAGGTGGTTTTGCTAAACACCAATTTAAAAGGCTGGTTTTTTTTTTGTGCTAACACGACAGGCAATGACTAGGCAAGCTAAAGCGGCTAGCCGGGGAAGCTAACTGCCCCAACGCTAAGTGGCGAAAGTGAGTAGCTGTGTACAAAAAAAGCACAGGTGTGGTTAAGGGTCTTGCTTTTGATTTCACTACAATCATTTTTAAAGGGAAAAAAAGACAAAGAAAAAGGAACAATCGAGGTTACAAGCATTAGGGTGAACCCGAGAGCAAACTAGCACTAATATAACACTAATTGATTATAGATATTAAATGCTAATTCAGCCATTGTTTGGTGTGTTGGAAGGATATATTGATCCTAAGAGCCCCGCAGTCCTGCCAGTCATTTGGCTGAAGACAATATCATGCTAATCTCACCAGGTAAAAAGCTAGCTAATGATAGCTATGTAAGTATAGTGAAATAGCAGGCTGTGGCTGTAAGGAAGCAGGCTGCCATTGTTGTAAAGCGAATCAATCAACGATCCATACAAAGATCACGCATTTACAATGAGCAAGATTGTTATCTTTTCCGGAACAGATTCAGACAATGGTCTGTGCGTGGATTTTATGAATGACTGGTGTACAGGACGTTAGCATCATTAACGCTCTGTAGATGTACTCGCTTCTCTCTCCCCCGTCGGCCCCAATAACAAAAAAAAGTGAGAATGAAATGACTGCTTAGGGATCGGACTCTCTCTCTCTTTCAGCCATTCCGCAACGAGCTACTTACAGGGATACCCTTAAAAAATCTCTCTCATCTGTGACCTGCTGGTTCTTTAAGCGATTTTCCGGATTATTGCAGTCTCCATAGCCTGTGAACAACACAAAGCACAGGCGCTCACGAAAACAGGAACAGACATCCAAGACCATCCTCACTTCCGGGAGGACCGGTTTACGACAAAACACTTCCTGTTTTGCGTCAACGCGAAAGCGTGTATTAAAAAAGGATTATGTAAAAAAATAATAATAATAATTTCTAAGCTTTTTTTTTTTGCACTAATATTGAGCATTACGAGAGTATCTGTCCTCGCAGGTGTGTAGTGTTGTACACAGTGCGCAGTATACAAGATTGAACGACGGTCACGTGACCGGACCGAGCGACAACAAGTGACCACATGTGACCACAAGATGGCGACATTTATTAATACAGTATGTAAAAAGAGAGTGAATTATAGAGGATGTGACGTAGAGTAACGCGGTAATTTTGGATATTTGGAAAGAAAATTCATATAGACTTTTCTTCTTCTTCTTCTTCTTCTTATTATTATTATAATTATTATTATCCCAGTTCTGGTCCATGACTACCATCAGCATCCTCAGAGAGAGTTTGGAGTGAACATAAACATCTTTTTACAGTGCACAAGCTTTGACTCTATGCACAACACTGATGTTTAGCAATGTTGAGCACAAAGGATCTTTAATACACCTTGATAGAAGAGCAAAACAACTCTATATTCATGAACTCCTCTTCCCCAGTTCATACCCATCACTCCCTGTTCTCCCCACTTCTCCTTCTCAAGCACTTCTGATGCGTAACTGCATATTTATTTTGGCTCAGACAACTTCTTCCCTGGAGCCATTAGGATCCTTGTCAGCAGGTGTAAACTCCTGGTGGCTCTGCTTATTGTACCTCTATTGCACTACTTGTGCTACACTTTATGCTCATTATAGATTTGCATTGTATTACATATAAATCTCAATCTTTTACCCATTTTCTTGTTTTAATGCCATATGTGCATTATGTTAGATGTAAAAGTACAAGTATTATAAGAATAATACAAATAAAATGAAAAAATAAATATTAAAAGAACAATATCTAATATCATTACAAGAATAATAAGAAGAAATGGTTTGTCACATCTCATGTTTGTGGCATATACTTTATATAATTATATAATTAATGTATATAACTATATAAACAACTCATCATTATACATACTTTGGTACAATCCACTTTTTGTACATTCCTTTTTTCCACATTGCTCACATCGCACTTATTTGACTTTGAACAAGTCATCATTCACATATATTTCTTCATACTGCACTGTTTTGCCCACAGTCCTCACAAATACTTTCATTCAAAACCTCCTCCTTGGCTTCCTCTTTTCCTCCTTCCTCTTGGCTCTATCCTCAGCATTATATTACCGATAGACCCCATGTCCCTCCTCTGCACATGTCCAAACCACCTAAATTTCACCTTCCTTACCTTGTCTCCAAAACGTACTACATGTGCTGTTCCTCCAATAAACTAATTTCTAATCCTGTCCATCTTCGTCACTCCCAATTATAATCTCAACATCTTCAGCTCTGCTACTGTTGTAGAAATGAGTCACTGGTTTTGCTTCCAGAAGATAATGGCCTTCATCATCAATCTATAAAAGCCGGAGTTTCTCTGCAGAGCTACTATATCCAGTCTCACTTCCACTTTATACAGCTGCATCTCAATAAATTAGAATATTATTTAAAAGGTGATTTATTTTAGTAATTCAATACAAATAGTGAAATTTGTATATTATATACATTCATCACACACAGACTGATATATTTCAAGTGTTTATTTCTTTTAATTTTGAGGTTTTTGTCTCACAATTAACAAAACCCACCAATTCAAATCTCAAATAAATGTAATACTTCATAAGACCAAACAAAGAAGGCGCTTCTTTTGCTTTATTTACTGCCTAAATTTGACGTGGCATGGAGGTGATCAGTCTGTGGCACTGCATGAGGTGGTCTGGAAGCCCAGGTTTCTTTGACAGTGGCCTTCATCTCATTTGCATCTTTTGGTCTCTTGTTTCTCATTTTCCCCTCGACAATACTTCACTGATTCTCTATGGGGTTCAGGTCTGGTGAGTTTGCTGGCCAGTCAAGCACACCAACACCATGGTCATTTAAACAACTTTTGTTGCTTTTGGCAGTGTGGGCAGGTGCCAAATTCTGCTCGAAAATGAAATCAGCATCTCCATAAAGCTGGTCAGCAAAATTAGCTTTTTGCTCTAAAACATCCTGGTAGACGGCTGTGCTGACCTTGGACTTGATAAAACACAGTGGACCAACACCAGCAGATGACATCATGATCCCCAAAACACCACTGACTGTACAAACTTTACACTGGACCTCAAGCAACTTGGATTATGTGCCTCTCATCTCTTCTTCCAGATTGACCTTGATTTTCAAACAAAATGGCAAAATTTTCTGTCCTTTCATCTGAAAAAACGACTTTGGCCCACTGAGCAACAGTCCAGTCCTTTTTGTCCTTTGTTCAGGTAATACAGCTCTGACGTTGTCTCTGGTTCAGGAGTGGCTTGACACAGGGAATGCATCAGTTGTAGCCAATGGATACGTCTGTGCGTGGTGGCTCTTGAAACACTGACTCCAGCTGAAGTCCACTCTTTGTGAATCTCCCCCAAATTCTTGAATGGGCTGCATTTCAACTTTCACTACCACATTTTTATCTTCCATGTAACTTTCCATGAATGTGCTTGGATACAGCACTTTGTGAACAGCAGCTTCTTTAGCGATGACCCTTTGTGTCTTACCCTCCATGTGCAGGGTGCCAATGATCATCTTCTGGACAATACCTGTCTGTAACAATACCTGTGGCGGTCGTTGGTAACCTGGGACTCGACCGATTCAGTATGAAATTTTGGTTCGTTATCCGTATATTTGATTTGGCACATGTTTTTACGCTGGATGCCCTTCCTAACGGAACCCTCCCCATTTATTAGCATTTCACTGTATGTCATACTCTGTATGTATGTGTATGCAACGAATAAAATTTGATTTGATTTTATTTTATTAGGGCTTAGGACCAGCACTAAAAGAACACTGACTTGTGCAACCCTAATAGCTGTTTCTTCTTAACAATGTCAGTTATTTATGTCATACTACCATATTTTGTGTACAATAATTGAGAAATAGTAATGATTTAACCATGCATTTATTATTTAGAACTTCCATATTGTATAAAAGTAAGAAGTCTTGAAGCATTCTTATATTTGACACAGTCCTTTAGTTTTCTCATTTCTAATACATTTTAAACCAAATGTTATTTTTTTTCTACAGTAAAAAAACTTCAGCTTACATAACTAAAATGTTTAAATAGACTTTACTATATCGATTCTGCATATACCATTAGTGCAATATGAGTACATAAATGATTACCTTGTGGCTTTTCAAATCTAAAACTAGTCAGTAAACATAAAAGAACATTTTTCAAATGAAACACTTGTGTAGTACATTAAAATGTTAACATGATGGTTTTCTGTGAGCAGTTAAAACTAACCTTTCCTAAAGTGAAAGCAGGGATCTTTTGTTCGAAAGACAAAAATAGGCAGATTGTATGAACAGAAAATTTTTTTCTAATAATGATGAGTGAATTTAAGCTATGCTTTTCTCAGAAGGATCTGCCTGAGTCACCTCCCTTTTTCCAAACCGCTGACCGAGTTCAGTAGTCAAAACGGAACAACAGGATTTCTGAAAAACAAAATGAACACAAATAAAGTTGAAGAAGAAGCCAGTCATAGTACAACAATTCTAAAACTGGACAGCAGGGAAATACTTTGCAGAAAGACCTGAAAGCAGTACGGAAAGCAAGGACCAATGAACTGTACTACAATTTTCTCCCTACTAGACTTTCCAAGCAAAACTCACCTTAGCATTCAAACAATTCATTCGGAATAAAATATTTAAAACATGCAAAAATAAATCTTTGGAATTAATACAGTATGTCATGTTTGGGAGAAAAAGGGGTGCACATACTGTTCAATCCCCAGATCCCTACACACACAGGGAATTTCAGAGGTATGAACATTATATGTGGGGGTATTTAAAGAAATATAAAATGCAGCAATGTATTATGATATGGACCTCAAAACTATCCTCTCATCATTTTTGCACTTTATATGTAACACAGGGAAAACATATCCAGTTCAACTCTGTGACCATTTTTTTTTACATAACTGTAGTATATTGGTATGCATACAAATTCATTAGGATCAGTTTCTAACTTCAGAAATTCGGTGACTTTCAGATGAATGCAGATGAATTGTTTAAAAAAGTCATAGTATGATAATTGTACTGTCACACGTCTTCTAATTAAACATAGTATTTTTAAATGAGGACAGGATCATTATTATTGTTATTATTATTAACAATATTCACCCACCTGCTGTACGTTTGCAATGTTTCGTGATTTGACAGACAGCTCAATGAAGGCCAGAATGAGTCCCAGTCCTAAGCCAAGTGCCAAAAGAAGGAAGACACCCTTCAGGCTGCTTGGTTTCATAGATGAGGCCTGTGCCTTTTCTGCCACGCAGCTGTTTGCCCACCATTTATTACGCAAATAATCCAGTTCTCCGGACTCGCTCAGCTGAAGGATGGCTACACTCAGGTTTTTCAGCATGGGAAAGCCTTAGAACAAATGCACATACAAATTCAGCTGCAAGTATGAGCGGGCAGGAAAGTGCCACAATTGAATAATCATTACTTCAATATTCATACAATCATAACCGTTCAAAGGAAAAAAGGTATTGAGATAAAACTTGTAAGAAAGCATTAATTGACTAACATTCTGTTTTTGTAAATACAAAACAAAAGATGGTTGTAGTTGTGGTCAAATTTCTATTGTCAACATAAAAATAAAGACTTGAAGACTTCAAACTGTACTAATATAAAATCAATGAATATGGCTTGAAAAGTGGGGACTAGGTAAAGACCATCAGGGTTTTGTATTCACCACATTGGTTATGTTTATTGTTTAAATGATGTGTACTTGCCCAAAGGAACTGCAATGCTGTATCCTCTCATGCCAATGACCTCAGGACAACGTATTAGGTTGCAGTAACGTGTCGCAGCCATGTCCAGAGACACAGACTCTCCAATGAAGGCATACTTTCCCTCCAGAGCCATACGGATTCCTTCTTCCACTGTCACAGCGTAGGACTGTTTTCTCTCCATGTTTTCAAAAATGCGCCGGTAGGTAGGATTGTTGGAGTTCTGTTAGGACCAAAGAGTTTCATAGTGAAGTGAATTCCAATAATCCAAGGTAGGGTGAGATGTAAGTATATAAGTATGGTGTGATAAGGATTATGGATGTTGGCCATTCTGCTTTACCTTGAAAAAGGCCAATGAGGAGGAACCCTTCATTGTGCCATAGTCAATGAAATTTTGGTTCGCCAGGTCTTCAAAACTCTTAATTGAGATCTGCTTGTTATCCATGTGTAACCAAGAGATAAGGTTGGCAAAGTAGCAGGCCAAGACAACTAATGAAAACAACCACCAGATGGCAGTAATTACTCGACCTGAGAAGGCCTTAGGGTGTGGACCAGCACCTGACACAAAAAAAGAAGAAGAAAATTAAGACTCTGGTCTTAACGATCTAAACAATTGTTTACATCACACCACAATAATGCTTTCTAGTATATATTATAAGATGTATGTGCACCTTGAAGTGATAAGGCTTCAATAGTGTACCAAAAACTGTGTGAGATAGTAAAGTGATTTTCCTCCACTTGTGGCTGGCTCCATTCAGATGGGCTAATTCTATATTAAACACACACACACACACACACACACACACACACACACACACACACACACACACACACACACATATACACACACACACATATACACACACACACACACACACACATACACACACACACACACACACAGACCACAACTAAATAATGCATTACAGTTAATTCTAGTGTCAATTTCAACCTGAATCTAGACCTTATTTTAAATAAATTTTATCATTTGATTGAAAATAAGATTCATATCTTACCGAGCCACCAAAAAGATACAGATAGAGGTAAGTAGATAAGCAACCAGGAGGCTGATCCACATCTCACTAGAGAAAAGGTTTAAAAAGCTAAGATATTGAGAATCATCTGAGACAATGTCTTTTCTCATGATAAAACTAAGGCCGGTCTGCATGAATGGTTTGGTCATGTCCACAGCTTCCTCCCGAACAGCAGTGACGGTAAGTGGAGCCAGGGCCAGGTCTGCTTCCTAATAAAAATACAGGCACATGCATTACACTTGCACACCCGTTTATGTACTGTAAAGTTATTACAAAGCATAGTATATACTATATTGACTAGTATTGTGATACTGGACACTTTTCCAGTCATATGTAAATCTTAGCCAAACTGGGAGGCACACAATTGTATAGAATGTGTTTGGATGAGGCAGTATGAATTTTTCCTTTAAATTAAACTAGGAGACTCAAAACTGTTCCAGCATGACAATCCCCTGTGCACAAAGCCGGCTCCAAGATATGGTTTCAATGGGTTGGAATTAAAGATCATAAATGGGCTGCTATAGAGCTTTGACCTCAACAATACTTAACTGCTTTGGGATGAATTGGAACGCTGAATTCCGAGGCTCCTTTACCCTACACCAGCACCTTGTGTATGAATCAGCACAAATCTCTACCACCACAATAAATTCAAGTGGAAATCTTTGAGCTACTAAATAACATTTTTTTTAAAACCAGATTTTTGCCATATTGCTGCTGCAGACATAAAGAAAATATGTTTTCTTTCTACCTGCCATTAATTGGCTTCCAAACAATAGCATTAATGGAATACATATGCAGAAAATGTTATAAAGAAAAAAAATAAAATAAAAGGCTTATTTCTTGTTAGCCTAGAGAGCAGCTTAGTAGTAGTGCCAGTTGTTTTTCATTAGCATTGACAGTTTTCATTTGCTCTACCTCATCCTTATTAGATGGTCAATACACATGCATAGAATGATGCTAAGATAATTATTTTCTTGTATAAACAGAATGTATTCCTTTTATTTAAAAAATGGAAATTGTATTCAGAGCTCACCCCTCTCACAACCTCTCCAACCATCCCAGCCCAGTTGCCGCTCTTGTCCTTCAACCCATATTTTCCATCTTTCACCAGGCGGATGTTGTACTTGAAGCCCAATTTGTTTGCAAGTAAAGATAGCAAGTCCATACAGAATCCTTCAAAATCTGAGCCTTTGGGCATTGTGTATGGTTCTTCCTGAAAATAAATGTCAGTGGTTCTTAAAACTAGTATTTAATCACCAGTTAAAAGCAGGCAAACAAAACAGTTCAGTTTGGCGCTTATCACCTACCTTGATGGTGGTCACCTTTAGTGGCTGTTGTTCTGATGAAGAAAATGTACACCATTATATTAACATCATTTTTTGAGACCTTATAATGACAATTTTCTATCAGACTTTTAAAAATATTTGGAAATAGTATTTGGAAAAGTATAGAAATTATGAAATATACTGAAAGTTGAAACCGCAATCAATGCATTACTTTGCAATGTTTAAAAATAACAGAATTGTTGCAGATAACATTATCATTCATAGATTCTACATTCTTTGTATGAATTCATATAGATTACAAGTCATTAGGCTGCCATTACATATATATCGTGCATTTTTTTGACTATTTTAAACAGTAAAGGCATTGTTTAGCCTTGTTTAATCTCCTCAAAAAGGAGGAGGTTTATGGATGTGGTGAGAGAAGACATATGGGTTGTTGGTTTGAAAGCGGCAGATGTAGACAACAGAGTAGTATGAAGACAGATGATATGCTGTGGCGACCCCTAATGGGAGCAGCCAATAGAAGAAGAGAGAGAGAGAGAGAGAGAGAGAGAATGAGAGAGAGAGCACTCTTTGTTTTAGGCTGAACTTGAACTTTTTTGAAGCAAAAACATTCTTGGCAGCAAATGAAGCGTTTCACCCTGCTGTGCCGTACTTTGTACTGCTTTTCAAATTGAGGCAAATACCCCCAAATTTAGTAGACAAGGACAAAGTTCCTGTTGTTCTGCTGGCCCTTTTCGCATAGTACCAAGCTTCATGGCCACTAATCGTTTTTAAAGAGAATCAACTGCTGAAAAGGACATAGAAGGAGATAAACTGCGGGTTCTTGTTGTGCAGCCTATAGTACCTCCTGTGGTGGAACAGATGCAGAGTCCAAACTCTTAAGTGTTCCAAAACCCCGGAGAATGTGTAGCCACTAAATGCTGGGAAAGTGCCCTCCCTTTGCATGCTCTTGGTTAACTGATTCTTCTATCGAAAATACTGTTTTTAAACTTGAAGCTTGAATCTAAAATAAAATCATAAAATGTAAATTTTACTTATGCTGTGAAACTAAAGTATAAGAAATCCTGCTTCACTGATGCAATCCCCAAGATAAATTATAGCACTTTTCACCATTAAACCATGGATTGTGGGAAAGAAAGGTTCTTTTATTTATTTTCTATTCATTACCAAGCATGTTGTTAATACAAGTAAGATAAATGCTAATTCATGCTGCCTTCATAAATAGTATTACAGCTACTAGATATTATTCTAGCAGTCACATTAATAACACTATTAATTTGTTAGGAAATTTGATAAAGTCTGAAAAGTTACCTAATGGTATTTTCAAGTATAGAGTTAAAGAATGAAGTAATGTAGTAAAAGAAAGCAGATAGATTTCTTTTGAAACATAAAGTAAAGATTAAAAGAATTAGACTCAAATTAAATTCAACTTAAGTAAAAATACAAATACATAAAAAGTAGAATACAATTATTTCACATCTGCCGTGCACTTTGGTTTACTGTGATTCTGAAGATGCTGTGTGTTGGAAACAAGGGTCTCTTTCATAGCTTTATATATTTCTTTTTTGAGGATCAAATATATTAAAGAGGACTGACAGGTCTACAAATTAAGTGTAAAACAAATGTCATTCTTCCAGCTAGTTCTTATTAAATGTGTCATGTACATGTAACTAAGGCAGTTTCACTGAAAAAGAAAGCACTGCAAGAGTCCATCAGTCACATAGAGGAATTGACACCTAATATCATTTTTTTTCCTCCACATTTGACAAGCTTACATGTCATCAGAGCCACAGTTGTGTCATGGCCTTGTCCCACATCGCTGACTGCTTGGTTAGTGGGGGCAAATTGATTGCTCACAGTCATTGTTGGCCATGGCAGTCTCTTTCGACTGCTTTAAATGCAAATCACTCAGAGCAATGGGACACTCAGATGGAGTGCCAGAAGGCTGCTGTGACCATTGACCAGAGTCAATAAGATGTCAGATTAGCATTGGCCCTTCCTGCATCCTGCTGGAAGACTCACCAGAGGAAAGCCAAGAAAAAGAAAGAAGATGAAGTAAAATCAGTATTGATCTAATGTAATGGCAAAGGCTTTAGGACCAAAGCTGGAGAAGCTCTTAATGCTTACTGCTCATCTCTATTCTTGTGCAGAAGAATAGATAAAAAAAAAAAAAGATTACATAGAAAAATCTCAGTAATGGGAATTATATGTAGAATATCTAGCAATCTGATTATAAATGAATGACACTAGTGATTTGTGAATCATCCGAGGCAAATGCAGCTGTATCACAAGACAAACTGAGTGCAAAGAATTGCAAAACAGTTATACAGTTAGAAATGTGTAAATCGTTAACTGTGACTTAAAGGTACCTGCAGTGCAGAGGTGAACCACTGCTGCAACAAGCAAGAGAAGCCCCAGAGATGCCATGGTAAAGTTTTCTGAACTGAAAAATGCAACAATTAATTTGCAACACTTATAAGTAATATATCCTCACTAAAGATCTTTAGCAAAGCAGCATACTCTCATTTCAAAACTTTTCAAAACAATAATATTATGTTTCAAAGTTTAGTCTATTTAGCTCAAAGTTAACATAGACAAGAGAAAATGCAGACATAACATGCAGGCCAAAACCACCAATAAAGAGCAAATGCATAAAAACATGAAACTTACCCTGCTTTACAATCAATTTACTGCAATGTTCAGCGCATCAAAGAGCCCTAAATATAAAGCACATAGAAATACCCCCAAGATCAGATAATAGCCAATGGGGAAGAGTGGGCTGTTCTAAAATGTGGAGGGAAAAGGGTGAGGGACTGAGACCACAGTAACGATTTATGGGTTGGGGAGGTGGAATGTGGAGGAGTAAGAAACTTGTTTCCAAGAAAAACAACTCATGATGATATAAGAAAAGTTGAAGACACCAGATATGTAAAAATGTATAAAAATCATGAAATTGAGGTTTCAAAAGATACAAAAATAAAAATCAAGATTTGAAAACAATACAAATTGTCTAAAAAGGCAAATGTATTTTCCATTTATAATAGATTGATAAGATAACAACTAACAATATTGTTGGATTTTGCTTGTAGTACTCCAAACTTTAAATGGCAATTGTTTAAATGAATAATGCTTAAATATATATACTTTTTTTGCTCTTTAAGAAATGAATTGCTAAGCAAATAATTGCTACGTTTGTATTGCACCAGGGACTGGAATGGTATTTTTATTGTTGGACATAATCAAACTCTATAGCATTTAACAAGAGACACTACTAAATCTAAATGCATCCAAAGTCTTAAACCTCAGCAACAATTCTGACTAGAAGAGAGTTTAACTGGCTCCGTGATGGAGCCTGGAGGCAGAAACAAAAATCACTGTGATAAATACGGATCCAAAGGCCAGATTCAAAGCACCTCCTGAATGTTAAAGAAGCAGACTTTTGTATGAGTGACAAGAGCATACAATCTCTGTCACTCACTGAGCTGTGTGAGTCCTAGGGCGTTTTTTTTGCAAGCGCAGAAGGGCCCCGGTCTCTCACGTCCCACTAGAAACCGTCACCAAAGCAACTGCAGACCCAGGCATTCCTGCACTTTTGTCTTAAGTGTCAATCATAAGCTGAGACGAATGCTCCAGGATTTTATAGGCATCGTGCATGAAGAGGCAAAGGGTACAAAGCAATGAGCTAGTACTTATGACACGGGGCATGACAGTGAACACTTTGGGTCAAAACCAGCAGCTGGAATATTAAAAAGAGCAAACAGAGAAACTTTTATTTCTGTTTGAGTTGGAGATGTAATCAGCCAAGTGCAGAGCAAGAGACATTTTTTCCCAATGGGGGCTCTCTGTGAAATATTGAGGTTGAGCAGTGTGATTGTGCAAAGAAACAAAGCCACTTAAAAGACTACATAATGGCACTGAGAGGGTGACACTTTCTGGATGTGAGTTTCTGACCCTACTCTTTTCGTTAAATTGACCAGCTAAACAGCAAGAGAAGAATTTAATTAAGTATATATTTAGTAGTCAAGAGGCACCAGGAAGGTAAACATAATATAAAGGCAATGTATTTCAAATTCAAAAGCATAGAAGAAAAATTCCTGATAAACTATTAATAATGCGAAAGTTATCGTTTGTAATGGAATTTTATTTTTGTGACATGCAGAAAGTGTCAGGTATGAAATATGTGAAGAGTTTTGCATTCGCATTTACATGGACACTGAACTTCAGTCTAGGTCTCTTTATGAGTTTATGAACAGAAAAAAAAGTAGAAAGGAGGGAAAAAAACACCCACAATCTGTATGCACATATGTTTTTACTAAAAAAATTTTCGAGGCTCTTGCAGTTGACATAACAGTGCAATACAATACAGTACAAAGTGAGATATGTGCTCTTTCATTATCCATTTATGTGCCATTGAACAACCGTATCAGTGAACTTATATTCAACATAATTCCTAATTCTTAAACACTGACATACATACTGTGGACCATTGCACATGCTGAGTGCAAAAAAACATAAAACTTCAAATAAGAAGCAATAAAAAAATTTACAGTATATCACTGACATGCAAAAAAGGAGCCATTTGCTGTATATGTCTGCTAAAAATACTCTAAAAAGTTCATAAACTAAAAAAATCTAAAGTTTAAGCCTAATGGCAAAAACTGCCTGTGCCACATAAACTAAATGGAAAACAAACAAAAACCCCTCAAAATAGGAAGGCAGTTTTTTTTATTTCGCATAATGCAACTAATGCAAAGAATTTGAAAGAAGAGCACAAAGAAAAAAAAGTAACAATAAATTCAGAGAAATAATAAATTACTGTTGCAAGTACATTCCATGCATTTGTTGTAAAAATTTTCACCACTATAAACACCAACAAGATGCATTGGTATTTCAATAAGTAAACATGTCATTCGATTAAAGTGAGAGAAGTAAGATTTCATACATTTGAACATATAATCCTCTATTGCTACAGTAGGCCATTGAAGTGAAAATGACAAAATTTAAGACCAATATCAGTTAGAGAATGTTTGAAATCTGAATGACATTCCAGTTTAAAAGTTACATGTGCATTAAGGACAATACACTGACAAGAAATTCCGTGTGGCTTTACACCTCAAACTTTGGAAATGTTTTATTCAATTGAACATATTATAAAACTGCAGTATCCCTCTCTTTAAGTTTAGAACCTTTGGAATCAAACACATCTCATGCTCTTTGTTGGACCTGTTGTACAACCTTCTTGATAGCAGCTTAACCCAACTTGTTGATAACAAATCATTCACAAATAACAACATTAATGCATGAAACAGACTTCATATCAGATTTACAGGAGTGTCTTATTCAATAGCTGAACTTACAAAAACATAGCTTTTATTTCTTGCCCACAGACCTTTACTGCTTTGCCTCTTTCCATCAGAGGCGAAGCATAAAAAAGACCTCATTATCTGGTCTTTGAGTGCTCTGTTGGGGAGGTCCTGGTGGAAGCTGGTTCAGCAGGTCGAGGCTGGTACAAGGGCTTTGTGTGATGCTGCATGCTCCCTCTGGGTTTCCACGCTCTTCCATAGGGCTATTGGATCCCCTGAGAAGGCTTTGCAGCCGCTGCCTCTCCTGGGCTTGCCTGGCACGGTTGGCAATATAGCGGACCCGGCTCTGGCTGCGTGATGAACTCCTCCTCAGTGGTGGTGCCTCCTCTAGCTGATCTTGATTATCCTCAACCTCAGAGTCATGAAGGTGAGATGTAAAATCGCTGTTCGTCAGTGGTTCAACATCAGTGAGTTTCTTTAGCCGCTCCATCAGGTCATCCTGGGGCTTCTTTGGGGACCTCTGGCGGCTAGGCCTGACCACAAAACTACGGCTGATGCTGCGATACTTGCTATCAAAGTTGCATACAATGTCCTCTGATGTGAGGTCTCCCAGACTCTTAGACTTGGAGCCACCACTGATGTCTTTTGGTGCGGGAGTTGGGGCTCTTTTGTTAGAAGCAGATGATGACTGCTTTAAACCTTCTATGTACAGCCTGCTCCAGGTGTGACGCCGCTGAATAAGCCGTTTGCTGTCATGCTCACTCCCTAGCTGCCTTGGAAGGAGCTCATCCACTGGCTCACACATTTGACCATCCCGCAAGTTTGGATTGGATTTGCTCTTGCTGACACAAAGCATGCTGGGAGTAGTTGATGACCTAGATTGGCAGCTCCAGTTCGCTATTGAATCCTGACTATCATGACAGTCTCGAGCAGCTTGGAGGCAGGTCAGACTGTTCCTAACAAGGTTGGGCAGGGAGAGGTCAATCACAGTGTCATTTGAGGAAATGCTGGAGGAGGATGACACGCTGTCGCGATGGGTGCTTGGGTCAAGCTTGGACCAGAGGCGGTCGTTGAAGGTTGCATCGATGGAGATCCGAGGAACTGCTGACTGCTCATCAACAGGGCCCACTGCACGTACCTGGCCCTCACTTTTGGTCCTTCGAACTGGAGTCCTATGCACAGGGTACACACCTTGCTCGATGCCCCTGTCAATTAAAGTCTTTTTAGCCTGAACCTTCTCAGAGTTCTCAACTGTGACCGTCTTTGTCTCTAAAGTTTGTTCAATTTTAACAGTTGCATCCAGTAAAATGTTTCTATCAAAACTCATCTCTTCACCTACTGCCTGCACTGGTGCAAGGGGTTTATTGCTCCCAATGTCAAGGTAATTCATGGACAGGGAAGTATTGAGACTGTCCTCCCCACTACTGTGATTTGGGATGGGAAACGGAGTAGGAATAGGTAGTTTGTCCTCAAATGTTTTTACAGGGCTATAGTTGTCTTCCCTTGAAGTTGTTATTGCTGTGGATGGCGGAGACAAACTAGGTACATTTCTGGCGGAATGTTCTGAGGTATGGGTTGGACTGCACATGGATGTTAAAGAAGATTTTTGCTGATATTCTTCTGCAATGGATTCCAGAACATGCAGATATGGAATGTGTCTCTGCACTGTGGAATGATCTGAAAGGATAAGCAAGCAAACAGTATAATTACTATATTTTAAAAGCATAATATCATGAATATGGAAATGGCACAAAGACAGACAACAACATTTATACATATGTGAAGCAAACATGCAGCATGCCTCTATGTAACACAGGGGTAATTTGCAATTGTATTCAATTTATATTAATAAAACATATGCACTTTGACAAGCTGGTAAATAAATAAAATACACCTCTGCATCACAGATGCAGCCATGCAGTCATTTTATGGGACCCATTTACTAAATAACAACATTTATCACATTTAATTATACTTAAAAGTATATTTATGGTCTAAGAACTGTGAAACAACTGATAGGAGAATTATGCATTGCCCATAGTAAAAAAAAAAAAAAGACAGAAAATATAACCTATGCTGTGAAAACACAGACATATGGAAGGCAAATTTACCTGAATTTGATCAGCCCCTCAGTTTTGCACTAAGGAAAAATAGCATGCAAGAAGGAAGAAGGAATACAGAGGAGGTTTAGTAAAAGCATAGGAACCCTAAATAGAGGGGATCAATCAATATAAAGAAAGCAATTAATTAAGGAGGAAGCTTTTGGGCATATAAACATTTAACTATTTTAGAATATTGGATGCTACACATATATATATTTCGAGAATGTATTTTCAAAGTGTGCTGTTGTATGTTATATACAAAAAAGTGTATAAAGTAAAAAGAACATAGGTAAATAAAATTACAATGAAGTTTAAAGACTCAAGACTGAGATTTCTCTTTTAAAAAATATTGTCACAAGTCTATACTACTAATAAAAACCATATGTCCTCTTGCGACTCAAAAGAATGACTGTTCTAAAATCCCATGGTAAAGCACTTGTGATCACAAGTCTGAGTTCAAACATTTCCTGTTTACATTATAAGTTGGGTTATGCAATAAAAAGGAAGTACTTAAACCTATTCCACAGTCTTGTGATTTGACAAACAATTCACAAAGACAAGAAAAAAATATATAATAGATGAAATTACTTATCTTCTCTGCCTAACTGCTATCTAATTTCGAAATACAGTGGAAGTTTATATCAGCTGCAGAAAGTTTTTTCCCCTCTAAACATGACATTATACATAAATATTTGTGATAAATTCATGTAGATGATCTGCAGAAAACACTAAAGTAACTCATGGAAAAATTATTTCTTGTGGTAACCCCACCCTCCGCCTTTTTTAAAGTGCCCCTGAGGGTTAAAGAACAGATGGATAGCATCAACCTACTTACGTAGCAACTTACTACAATAAGGACCCTACAGATGTCGATGATTTGACTTTTGTATTGTGTAATATATTGTGTAATGTGAACAAATCATCCAAGATGATCCACAAAACATCCACAAAACTTTCACACTGGTGCAAAGAGTATAAAGAGTTTTCTATAAACCTACTGGAAAGTCTGTTTAGGAAAAGAGCACCAAACAGTTTGGGAAATCTACTAGGTCTACTAATGTAACTGATTTGGTTGGCAAGAAGTATGTTACATTTATGGAGTAAAGCTGAGGTAGAAAATGTTTCTGACTGAATTTCGCCACAATGCTTTAAAATGTGTTGCAAATTTTGCCTACACAGCATCAATTAAATTTTACCTCAGTGTTAAAAGTACTGCTACCATAGTTCTCTAATGCTAAGGTAAATAGAATTATTCAATTTTTTTTTCCAAATCACTTTTTGTAAATCATATTTCCAGGTTTGGGTCTTTCTTGTCTGTCATCCATAAATGTACTTAATCTGAAGTTCACTCACTGAAGTCATCTGGAATTTAAGGGTTCCACTACAGCCTGAAATAGATACCTTCAGGGTGCTACTATTGCCTTACCAGTGAAAAACAAGGGTGATTTACTGCGGATTTCCTCCATTTTCTGGGCAAACAGAGTGTTCATCTCTCGCTGTAGAGTCCCAATAACCCGCTTATGTTTGTCCGTCAGCTGTGCTGGAATTGTGGGAAGCAGTTCCAGACTGTCCATGCTACTGCTCCAGTTGCTTTTAGAAAGACTTTCATCCCCATTCATAAAACTAAAGTCTCTACAATTGCTACAATTGGTGGATACAAGATGCAGCATGCTCAAGCCAGTTTTGCTTTCTGGTATGGTTGGAATTGGAGCTTCAGATGGCTGAACTTGTCTATGTAGAATGCTGTGTAAATCTTCATTCATGGTTAACACATTTGGAGGTGCAGAATTGTCAAAAAAATCCATGGTCTGTCTAGCTTTTGATCGAACCCTTGGCATTGGTGTAGGCTTGAAGGACTGGACTTTAGGCTCAGCTTTAGAGTGGGGTACTGGCTGCTTAGGTAAGTCTAAAGCTTCAGGTCTTGGGGCTGGTTCTGGGGAGGCCTTTCGAATAACTGTGGGTGAGTAAGACGCACAATGTTGTATTGAATCTGCGACCCCCTGCTTAAAGTTGGCGACTATTTTCCTCTCAAAGTCTGGACTCTCCTTAGTCCCAATCATGCATTTAACACAATTGGAAGTCATTCCTAAACGACCAGATCTGTTCACTGTGACACAGGCGAAAACACCCAGCTTCTCCAATGAATTCTGCAAATTAAGCTTGTTGGCTCTCCTTAGGGGTTCGCTCATGCCCCTCCTATCATGCAATAGTTTGGCCCCAGGCTCAGGATGAACAAACTTGACCTTACCTGTACCATCATCCGGGTCAAGCTGCCCGTTGGTGCCGTGCTCCCACGGTCGCGCTGATGCTGCTGTGTCCCCGTTGGCATGGGCAGCTGGGCCCTCCTCAGACTCACGCTCAGAGCTGGCTCCCTCCGAACTACAGTCTTTGGTGTCAATAGAGATTTCTGGGAAGCCACGTTTAACTTTGGGCTGGCCCTTGGTGGGTGCGCTGGCCGTGCGGCGAAGCAGGTGGGCTCCAAAAGCGGGCTTACGGCTGTGAAGCACAGCAGCATGGCTGTCCAGAGAAGACTGCTTTGGATTTCTGTGAAACAACCCTTTTATGCCGCTGGCTTGCCGTGCCTGCAAATAAACAGTGGACAACAGCATGAATCTCACAAAAAAGGAGGGGATAAACAAATCTCAGGAAGGCTTTTGGTTAAAAAAATTTGAGGCCAAACTTAAGAAAATAAAAAAATCAAGCTGGCAGGTTTTTTTTGCAAAGCTGAAAAGATATCTGAAGTCACACAGTGTGTCTTTCATAATTGTTTTTTCATGCAAACTCTCAATTTAAACCTTAAAACTTGAAAAAAGACAGTTTCAAGGCATATTTTCTTTGATAAATTTTCAATTAAAAAAGTGAATTTATACTAGATATAAGTAAATTGGGCACTGTATCAAATGACAAGCAAACACAAAATACAGAAAAAAAAAAGTTTCCATCAGTTTCTTAAAAAACAAACAAACAAACAAAAAAACCTGTATCCACAATGTTACTAATATACAGAGAAGGTAAACTCTAATTTCCAATTAGCATATTTTCTTTCCCTCTTTCAATTATCTATCCTATTTGTTTTAGAATTGTCCACTGAATTTTCTTTTCTTTTTTTTTGTGCTGAAGGTGACAGGAGGAAGCACAGACTTAAAACATAAAAAAAAAAAAAACGCAAAATGACCTGTTAAAATGTGGAATACATTAAATCAACCTGAGTCTATGCACAGTCCTATTATGTGATATACATTCAACAGAGTTGAAACACGAACAATCTTTAGTGAAATGGAGATGCAAGATTAGGATCACAATGTTACTAATATACAGAGAAGGTAAACTCTAATTTCCAATTAGCATCTTTTCTTTCCCTCTTTCAATTATCTATCCTATTTGTTTTAGAATTGTCCACTGAATTTTCTTTTCTTTTTTTTGTGCTGAAGGTGACAGGAGGAAGCACAGACTTAAAACATAAAAAAAAAAAAAACGCAAAATGACCTGTTAAAATGTGGAATACATTAAATCAACCTGAGTCTATGCACAGTCCTATTATGTGATATACATTCAACAGAGTTGAAACACGAACAATCTTTAGTGAAATGGAGATGCAAGATTAGGATGTAAATGTAATGAAGACATTTAATCACAAGTGACACTGGGTTATAACCTAAGAAAAATAACTTTTTAAGCCTGTAAAAAAATATTATACTCAACTGAGCAAATTTCTTTTATTAATTATAATTTAGAAAAGCATGTGGAAATGTGCTCTGTACATCCCCCCTGCTGTACAAGTAACAAACCCAGTGTCATTTCATGTCATGTCAAAGTTGATCCACAAACAAATATGCTTAATATGTCGTGCATCTTATCCACAAATAATAGAATACAAATGGCAAAGAAAAAACATTAACATATCCTCTTTGTATTGTATTGCAGCATTTCCAATGATAAGTCTATCGAAGATGGAAAGACTAAAAATACAGAAGTTTTGCACAAGATAACGTGAATCTGAATTTAATAAGTCTAAACAACAATAAAACACACTACTGATAACCCAATTCTCATCTGGCAAAACAGATTATTATAAAGAATACCTGGCAACCTTCGGCTCTTCATTGTCACAACAAAACAACAAACTGGAAGTGAATAAGCATGGTCCAATGTCCATTCTGTAATTACAGATATACAGGGACAATGTGGCCATACCCTTCAGCTCTGTCAGATGAAAATCCTAGATAATGCTAACAGGGCATTTGAGAGCCTATTGCAGACTGAGAATTTCCTGAGTTAAGTGAAATAAGAGGAGACGTTGTCGCCCATGGAATGCAGTGCCTGATGCAACCCCTCTGATGTGCCTGCAGCAGCGAATGGTGACATTGGAATTGCTTAGGGGTCGAATGAGAATGCTGGCGAGGTAAAGGCAGTCACAATTATGTCACAACTCATTTTATCATGAGTTGGCAAGACTGAATGCTAGCACAGGCTCAGTCGTTTGCTCGAGAGTGGGTAGGGGTGTTAGGGATAGGGCAGGGAGGAAGGGTCATGTGGCACATGCAAGGTGCTGATTGTGTCTCACTACACCTGAAGGTTTGTGTGACAGCATCAGGGCTCCTAACAATTTCTTGCCTCTAAAGAGAGCTTTTGGACTAAGGTGGTTGCACTGAAAGCAAAAAGAAAGAGAGAGAAAGAAAGAGGAGTCAGATAGAGAGGCAGAAGGAGAGTGAAAGAATGCAGGGACACCATACAAAGATAGTAAAAGATAGAAAGGAAGAGCGCATGAGAGAAAGAAAGAGAGAGAGAGAGAGAGAAACAAAGTAGAAAACTATATAAAGACAATCATCTGAATTGCTGAGAAAAATTGAGACAATTTATGAAAGACAACAAAAGATAACGAACAGCCTTGATTCACAAATGTGACAACCTATTAGTAAAGAATATAAAATTGTGCTTTTCACAGTGTTACAATTATTTACAAATGTTGAATTATGCATTTATTTTTCAACAGCAAAAAAATGTGATTCTGTATATGGATTTGTTTTTTTAGAACATTCCTTAGGTCCAGATATTTGAAATAAAAAATTATGTAGAAAGCATTTTGTAATAAAAAAAAATATAGAGCGCTAAGAAAGAACACAGAATAAACTTGATTACTGTTTAATAACAGACATGCAATAACGTGTGTAAATTTCCACCCAACCAATAAAAAGCCATGACCTATTCATTACAATTCAATGTCAGTCTGATCACAGGAATGAAAAAAAGGTTATTGTACAAGCCCACCACTAGTCTCTTACAACAACCACAAGTTCCTGCACTTTGCTCTAAGTACCTACCTTACCAGTGATGTCATTCACAGCCACATGAACAAAAATGGATGCTTCTTCCATCCCTTCTAAATACACATGGCGGTAACCTGCATAACAAAATCAACACATCCTTTTACAGCCAGATTCAACCATTTCAGATCAGATACTACTCAGGTGGAGGAATCTTGTACAGAAAAATGAAGATACCTGGCATCATGCTATTAAATGCAATGGTCCTCTGGCCAATGAAGTCCTGGCCGATTGGATCATGATCCCAAACCAGAAAGCGCACCAGTGCAATTTCTGGCATTTGTACAGTGAAAACCAGGGTCTCCTCCCACATGGGGTTGAACCCTGCAGATGAGAAACAGGATACTTTGGTAGTTCTGCATAACTTAGGCAAAATAATCTTACATGCTACATTTGATTGCAGTAAGTATTATGCACCGCTACAAGATTTAAAGGAATCAAAAGCATTAAGATCTATGAAACCTGCAATAAAAAACAGTTTAGGTATAGGACAGTTGGCTGTCACTTACCATTGTCATCAACTACTCTGGTTTGCTCCTTACAGCAATCGATTGGCAAGCCAATGATCTCCACTTCCACAAAAGGATCAATGATCTGAAAAAACAAAAGAGATTCAGAGAGATTTAAATTGTTTTTTTTTTTTTTAAAGTGACTTTCGAATACAAAATGTAAGTATTTAAAGTTTATTACTATATAGTTACAACATTACAAAATGGAGAATTGTATTTTTTTTAAGTATAGAATAATGAAAAGAGGGCATTGACAAGAATTAAAAATGAATATTTTGGTGTAGACCTTACCTCTCCTCGGTCTCCCAGCATGGAGTCTTTGGGTTTGGGAAGCTGCTGGCCGCTAATAATTTTTACAACCAGCTGTTTTCTCATCTGTCCTGGCAATGGGTCCTCCAACAGTGGATTAAAAGGACCTGTCAATATAAAACAGTACTTGAGAAATAAAAAGAAACGTGTTCAAGAACTTAAAGCAGTTTAAATATAAACCTCTTTATCTTTTTCTTCAAGGTGACACTTTTAAAAACGGAGAAAAAACATTAAGGCTCAGCAAACACAGTAAGCATACACTGTAGGCTTTTGTTCTTTTTATTTTTTTTATTTTTTTTTTTTTACTGATAATGCCTTTTCACAAAGTTCAGTAAAAACCCACAACCTCACCTTCACACATGTACTCGGGTTTGAGAACGTAGCCACAGTTTCCATTTGTGTTGAACTTGGCCCTGTTCAGCTGAAGGACTCGGCCCTCAGACTGGTAGTTTAGTGCAACTGCACACACACACACACACACACACACACACACACACACACACACACACACACACACACACACACAAAGCCAAATGTTTGTAATTACTAATTTGTCAATATTCAGCTGTTTGTGAATACATGGTCAGATTCATAAAACTTGGATATTAGTTATACCACAGTGTATAAAAGCTGAAATAAAAAATAAATAAGAGCTCAAATTGCAGTCATTTTTCTTGAATCTGGGTCCCATAGGCATCACCAGAGGCTGGATTTCTTCCATTGTGACCCTCTGCCAGGCCTTTCCTACAGCTGTCTTAGTTCTGTTTGGTTCTTTTTGTTTTGCCTTCTGTTTGCCTTCAGCATGTGAAATGCATGCTCAAATGAATGAGGTCAGGTGATAGCCTTGACCATTAAAGAATATTTCACTTCTTAGTCTTCATGAAGGCTTTAATTGCATTTAGGCTGTGCTTCAGATCAATATCAACCTGCACAGTAAAGTGATTTTTTAAATATTTCTCTTTAAAAATGTGCACTCCAGTGTACACACTAAATAATATTTATGTATTTTGATTTTTGTGTGTCCTATGTAGGATGCAGTGTAACCGACAACTTTGTTGGCGTTCATATATTTATGACTTGACTTTATACATCGAGTCACACCAAAATTGTCAGAAGTTATTCTAATTTTCCTAGTATTTAGCATCTGAAAATTGGGGAAAGAATACCAAAGCTTCCACTCGGGGCATCATTAAACTTAAAGCTGACATAATGTTGCATTAGTCACAATACATTTAATATTGAATCACTGGACCAGATACCCTAACCCTCTTTATCCTCAGGTCATGTCCCTAAACCCCTCAAGTTAGCAGCTATTAAGCCCCTGATTAAGAAACCTAATTTGCAACCAAACACACTATCAAATTACAGACCCAAATCAAATCCCCCATTTATGTGTAAGATTTTAGAAAAGATTGTGTCTGCCCAGTTATGTTCCTACTTGCAAGAGAACAATATCTTTGAAAAGTTTTAGTCAGTTTTAAGGCCCCGTCATAGCACAGAAACTGCTCTAGTTAAAATCACCAATGGCCTGTTTTTAGCTTCAGGCCAAGGCTTTATCTCACTGTTACTAGATCTTAGTGCTGCATTTGACACTATAGATCATGATCTTCTCCTTGATCGCTTACAAAATTACATCGGCATTCAGGGACAGGCATTAAGCTGGTTTAAATCCTACCTGTCTGATCGTTACCATTTTGTAGACTTAAATGGAAAACTATCCAGGTTAATGCAAGTAAATAATGGGGTGCCACAAGGTTTAGTTCTAGGACCCCTGCTTTTCACAATATAAAAGCTTTCCTTGGGAAATATTATTATAAGGCATAGGATTAGCTTCCACTGTTATGCTAATGATACCAACTATGAATCTCATCGAAACCAGGAGTTATTTTAGACAGCAACTTGTCTTTTGAATATCATATCAACCATGTTACAAAAACAGCCTTCTTCCACCTCAGAAATATTGCTAAACTAGGAAACATGTCTTTATCTGATGCAAAGAAACTCGTCTATGCATTCATGACTTTTATACTGGTCTATTGTAATGCTTTACTATGTGGTTGTCCTGCATTATAATAAACAAGCTACAGTTGGTCCAGAATGCAGCAGCCAGAGTTCTCACAAGGTCGAGAAAATATGACCATATAACCCCAATCTTATCATCACTACACTACCTACCTGTTTACATTTTTTTCGAAGTTTCATATCGACTAAAAGCTACTGGTACTTACAAAACACAAAATGGTTTGGCTCCCATGTATCTATCCAGTCTTCTAACACGCTGCAATCCGTCACGATACTAGTAAAACTCCTAGTAGTTTTTAGGACTTCTAGTAGTTCCTAGAATAGCAAAGTCCACTGAAGGTGGTAGAGCACTCCCTCATTTAGCTCCTACACTTTGGAATGTTCTTCCTGACAGTGTTCAGAGCTCAGACACACTCAAGTGCAATTAAAGTGCAGATTAAAGATGTATCTTTTTAGCAAGTTCTCACTCTCCAGTGTTTTGTATTGTTTAAAAACTATAATCACACTCAATATCACCCAAATGAGGATGGGTTCCCCTTTTAAGTCTGGTTCCTCTCAAGGTTTCTTCCCTCATAACATCTAAAAGAGTTTTTCCTTGCCACAGACGCCATCATCAGGAATAAATGCACATTGTTCACCTTAACTCTTAAATTCTGTAAAGCTGCTTTGAGACAATGTCCATTGTGAAAAGAGCTATAGAAATAGACTTGACTTGACTTGACTTTATACTGCTTGTGATATAGATACAGAAAGCTTGTATAGATATAGTAAAGTGACATCTTAAACATAATATGAATGTTGCTATATACTGTAAATAAAGCAATTTTTTAAATCTATTACTAAAGAAAAGCATTTTGTTGGTTTTTCCTGGCCTTTATCTGAACCCCAGCTTTGTCCCTGGCCTACTTGCATACCCAAGTGGCATCCGGCATTCCAGAAGGGCTGTGGGTTGAAGTTGCTCGAGTCCACACGGTAGGACGAGGGATAAATCCGCGTCAGTTGCCGCTGATTAAAGCGCACAAAGTGGGCTGGCTTTTGCTGCATCAGCTGGTGTGCCTTGGTCTCACTTAGAGATGATACCAGCCAGCTGCTGCCACCTGACACACAAAAATGGCACAAAACCGTAGCATGTGTATCATTCAGATGTATGTGTATGTATATTGGAATATTAAATATGATGAATAACGTCCCAAAACATTGTTAAAAAAAGTATTGTGAATTAGTCGTCACATGATGTATTCATGCCTTGTGTACCTTGTGTCTCAAGATCCTGCATGGCCACAGACTTTGTGTATTTCACCAAATCAGACAGAGCCCTAGACAACTTCATTGTCTTCTTCTTTCTGAGAAAAAATAAAAGGGGAAAAAAATTAATGAATTTTTGAATACACTCAATAGACACACTCCAAAGAAATGCAGTCCTACCTGCTGTGATGCAATGGGGCTTTCGATGCACTGCTGGAGCTCTCCTGGTCCGTGTCAGTGTCCTCAAAACTAGACGTCTTTTTCATTTTACTTGTCTTCTTCTACAATACAACCAGTGAAATGAATAAACCACTAAATACTTTTGCTAAGCACTGTGGCCAATGTGAGGTGTAATTAATTGCACATCAAAAACCGACCTTACGTCTGGAGAAGCTGCCCATGAAAGACCTAGCTAGACGTTTATTGGTGCTGGGACTTGACTCGTCTCCCGTGTCAGTCGTCTCATCTCCCTTCGCCTGGAAACAGGGCAAAAACAAGATGTTTCTCTAGATTTTTCTTATCACTCTAGCAACATACATAATTATAAACCATAACCTTAATATTATGCTGTAATATACAGTAGATATTATACTATAATGTAAATAAGTGTATTATACGTTCACCTTAGTATTATAAAAATAAGATATATTATCTCTTTATGATGTGCATGAAGTATACAGCACCTCAGTATTACATAAATACATTAAAATTGAAAATATAAAATACATAAAATTAACCAGCACCTTGGTATTGATGTAAAGAACTACAGCATGTTATCTCTTTATGGCAAATGTACATAAACTGTAAAAAAAAAAACGGAATCAAGCAGACAGTAATTGGAGTTTGACTGCAAGGCCTTAGGGCAAAACCTTCAAAACTATAAATCTTCGGATACATTTTTGGGAATCGTGTGCTACACCTTTCAGCCACAAGGGGGCAGAAGCAGTCTGCAAAAACTCTAGAATAAAATAGAGTATAAGAGTCTAGATAAAAACTATAGACTCTGTTTGCAAACCTGCAGTCCGAGGAGTTGCTGTAATATTGAATGGCACTACAGATAAGAGTGACACATTAACCTAATGGATGGGAAGTCATTTAGTAAACCACACACCATCACTCATATTTAGTGAAGGCACACAATCAGACTGCTTGGAATATTCATTAAATGTTTGATTGCTAAGGTTTGAGGTTAATACGATGGGAAGTACAAAAAAAAATAAAAATAGAGAGACATAACCAGTAGTCTAATTCAGATATCCAGAGAGGAGAATGTGTTTAATAAATCACATGCTCACCCTGTTTGCTTACTGACTGTTGAAGAATTACATTTTGCGACTGTGTGTTATGACACAGCACAAGGTCTAAAAATGCTCATGGGGCAGAAAAATTAAAGAACCCCAAAAATGTATTGGTGTTTCAATCAGTGAACTGTATTTCCTGATTTTAGGTTTTAGTTCCTGCTCTATAACTGGCACTTTTTAATAAACCTGGGACCACATGAAAGGCACAAAAGCATGTCAAGTTTTAATGAGCCCATGCCCACTATGTTTAGATTCCGGTTCTTGGCTGATAGCACTAGTGTCCCATTCACTTCAAAGTCTCATGTGTTCTGAGATGCATTCGGAGATGCTTGTCTGCTCACTACAGTGACAATTCCTTCAGTCCTGTCAGATCAATCCAGCTGAGGCCATTTTCTTCTGACTTCTCTCAGTAATAAAGTGTTTCTGTTTCTGCCCACAGAACTGATGCAAACTGGATTGGTGTTTTTTATATTTGCTTTCTGGACCATTCAGTCTGTAATGTAGATTTTTTTGGTATGACGATCAGCATTTGCTTAAATACTCACACAAGCCTTTTTGGCAACACCAACCAGGCCAGATTAGAGACTCTGATGTTTTATGTGAACGTTAACCAGATTTTTGGCCTTGTATCAACATAATGATTTGCTTTTATGCTGCCACACTATTGTACACTTTTTTGTTTAGGTCAGTTTGACAGACTTACATTTTAAATGATTTTCAATTTTATAATCTGATTTGTTGCAACAAAAAAGATAAGAGATGGAAGCACTGAGTGAATACTAGCTTATACCACAGCACTGCCAAGCTACAAATATTGGGTCCTTGAGCAAAGACCTTAACCTTCTGCATCATAATTATAAGAGATGTGAAAATAAATATATAACAAAGAAGTTAACTGGACAATCACCTGCATGTATTTTGGATATTAGATGAATACCAGCTAATGATGGGGTATCTATCTATCTATCTATCTATCTATCTATCTATCTATCTATCTATCTATCTATCTATCTATCTATCTATCTATCTATCTATATATATATATTGGTATCTTCTGAATATAGCTGGAGCATTGGTATTTGCCAATATATAAAATTTCAAAGTATTTGTGAAGCTTTGAATCTTCCCTTTTTATTTTGTATGACTTGTATTATATATATCAGCAGAATGCTATACCAGAGTGGTGTGTCTTCTTTTTATTAAGGATATATTCAAATTTTTTAGTCCCTCTTTAGCCACTCTATTCATAAATCACCCAGTCATTCTGAAATGATATGTGACATCCTGTTGATAATTATCTCTGCATCTTTACATTATGAAAACTGAATGCTGTGCTAACCGTGTGAGCCACTGCTGAGTTTTGGATTGTTAGTCCCATTACAACATGTATGGGCAAATGCAGCAATTATCTCCTCTGACAGCAGAAGATGGCTACTGATCTGCTGGAGAGGGGCCAAAACATATTGGCTGGGGGTCAGTAAAATTCCCAGGAAAGAAATCAAAGGACTTATTCCTTGTTCTAGCATGAATGTTATTTCCTGTAATCTCTCTTCAGAGGTGCTCAAAGGAAAAAAAAAAGCATGGAGCCTAAACTCCCTCACCTTCATGGCTGTCTTTTCATCTCGCTGTGCTGATGGAGGCAGCGCTGCTATCGTGAAACTGTCCGGGTCCTCGCGATCACGGATCTTCGACTCCTTCATCAGGCTGTCCAGCTTTTTCTTGGCAACGTTCTCCACTTGCTTTCTATTCATAGAAGTCTAGATCATATACACAGAGAAGGAGAAATCACAAAAAAATCCCAATTTTAATCAATACAGCACTAAAACATGCAAATTTACACAGTCTGTGTGGCTTTTGAGAGAACCACATGCCATCTGGAATTATTTGCATCCTTCAAAAACTGAGCAAAGATGATTGTATGAAATAAACACAGTAATAACACAGTAATTCAGCTTACATACCATACAAATACATTACATACAAACAAGTGCCATTATATATAGAACTTCATTTCAGAAATGTAAAAAATGTATACAAAAATAATATATATTTATATATAATCTATATATGCATATAGATGCATATTTGAAAAACATTTATTTTGCTCCAGGAATTCTGCTGTTGCTTTTAATCATGTCTTGTTTCCCTGAGGTATAAATGTGAGGCTGCAAACATGTATACAGTAATACAATTTGTAATCCATCACATTTAAAACAAATCCATTCAGGAGTAAGAAAAATATCACAATAAAAAACAACATAATTATGTTAAAAATGTGACCCTTGATCCCACGGACCTAATGACACATTGACAAGATGATAAACGAGGGACAAAATAAGTAAAAATATTACATTTATATACATTATTACATATTGCACAGTTTGGTAAATTTATGAAATACAGTCAAATATTTATTGTCTACACTAAAAAATAAGAACAAAACGTTTTCTGGAAGCACCCAAAAAAGCTGCATCTGAACTTCACCATTCATCATAAGATCTACACTTGTTTTTTGCACAATGTGTTTATTATAATAAAATGATTTTCAATAGAAATGGCTAGTTCGTATCTCAGAGAGTCCCCAGACTTTAGGTTCTAATCTGAACTTGAACTTAACTTCAATTTACACTAAGTAAAGACACAAAGTGTGCAATTATGTTAATAAAATACAGACGAATTACACATGAATACACATGCCATCGCTCTCTGGCAGTGTATTTTGTGAACAGGTCGATCATTGTACTCTGGGTGTACGGTACATAATTCTCCACACAATCAGGTTCCAGGTTGAATAAATTATAATGTACCTGTACAAACCTGTATTTTGCACCTTTAGGGAGAAATGGTGTAGCTTTATGCTTTGATGTGCCATTTTTCCTCATGTGGAGGATACAGTATTCCACAGTCTCTTGTCTCTGGTCCCTAAAAATTAAATTTTCTTTTCATTTGTCATAAGTCTATGACTTTCTCTTGTTTATTCTCGCAGTTGAAAAACATGCACGAAGGTGAATTGGAAATCGGAAAAACACTATATTTGTGTCTATATGCAAATGATTGTGTAAAATTGGGTGTGCATGGCCATGAAGCAATGATGTCCCTAATAAAGACTTTGAAATCATTGCAATCCTGACCAGGATAAAACATGCACTGGCAATGAATAAACATTTCATTGTTGGTGAATGTATACCTTTGAACAATATTGTATATGATCTATGATTTATCTGATTGGCTTGTACAGTAGCTATAGCATTGGTCCACCAAGTTAATAGACCTGACCTTGCATGCTGCAGTATTATTTGAATATTAATTGTATCCAGCCATGTGAGGAGATCCGTTCTGGCACAAGATTAGTTATTTCCTTGACAACTTGGCAGAGCACGAATATGAGTGTGAATGAATATGAGAATCCCATCTGAGCTGCTCTCTAAGCTGGGCTGATTTACAGCTGAATTGGCCTCAGTGGCAATCTCGATTTAGGAGCGACCTGTTTCTGTGAGCTGCTACTTTTAGAACAAGTGTGCTTCATCACTGCACACTTTACAACAATTAAGTGCTTATTTCCTCTGAAAGTGTAGCCAACTTATTACAGGAACATGTGATTTGTGGCTATTAGCAGATTCCTGTTGTCATGGTCAGGCTAATTGAACCACATGCTCACATAATAGGATAAAACAATTCTAACTGAAATATACTTTCAAAAAAAGGTAGCAGATTAGATACTAGAGGCCTACTTATACTGGCCATGACATTGAAATATATTCAATTGATTCCTGATTTGAATAATTTAAATGAATCATTTAAATCCAGAATAAACTAAAAGAGCAGGAAACAATACAGTTGGTACTGGCAGTGCTTTCATAATTCATCTTTCTGACACCTCCAAGAAGATTCCCTCAGTTGTCACAGTGTAAGAAGAGTAGTGTTTCCTTCTGAAATATTTATCATATAACTGTGTCTTGCAGCTCAGAACTGGGAGGAGGGGGGGAAAATGAGAAAAGAGGGCTACAGTTCACTTTGAGCTGGGTTTAAAAGAGAATTGAACATTGAGAGAAAATTAGAAGCACTGAAGCGATTATTATTTTTGGAAATAAGATTATAAATACATAGGAAATAGTACTGTTTCTATTGTCTGTATTGTAACAAGCTGCAAAGATTTGCATTCAGATCTAAAATGCTAGAAAATTCAAAGAGAATAAGAAAACAAAGCCTTATATTGACAAGACAAGGCTGTAAATAATGTATGTTAAAATAATTAAACATTCTGCAGCAAAAAAGGCAGACAAAGTTAATGTGGGCTTTCATAACATAAAGAAAAAGGCCCAAATCATTTTGCTTTGTTATAATTGTGTGTGGATGGCTTTTTTGTAAGCTGACTTTTACTATATTAAATAGCAAGAAATTACGGTTTTGAACATGCAAAGCCACTGCATCATGCATTATTATACCAACACTAAGCTCTGATCCTAAAAAAAAAAAATTACTTATTCAGAGCTCCTTAAATATACAAGCTATTACATAAGCATCATTAGTCATGCGATTAACCATGAATATAAGTCGAAAATACTGGCCAAGTAAAATGGGAGAGAAAGCGAGAGATGGAGAGAGGGGTGATTGAGTGTGTGTGTATGTGTGTATGTATGTATGTATGTATGTGTATATATATATATATATATATATATATATTATATATATTAATACTTTTCAAATTTTTTTTTATAATACTCCAATCAACATGGACTTGAACAAATATTGATGAAACTGTATGTTTATTATTAGTGAAGCCAAACTCAGCATCATGTATCTAACATGTGCCATTCCATATGAATTATCAAACTAGCCCACCTTCTTTAAATTCTACATTGATCCATTTTTGATTCTCATGTTTATTGTAGGTGATGACAGATTTTATAGCCAGCATAAACATTTGCCATTTTAAATTGTCACAGTTCTGTGGAGCAGAAGACCAGACTGGCCTGCCTTCACTCACCAATAATGAGCAATAGGAGGCCATGAACCTGCTGCTGATTCACCCCTTGTCTTTCCTTGGCTCACTTTAGGCATGTACTAACCACTGCATACCAGGAACACCCCACAAAATCTGTTGTTGGAGATGCTCTGACAGAGTCTTTGAGCCGTCACAATTTGCCCCCTCAGTTAGTTCCCAATTTACAGTACAAAATAATGGATTAGTGAGTCAGACATTTATTTGGAGAAAATGTCATGTTTAAGCAACAAATAAGTAGCCCCCTGGGAAAAGCTTCAACAACTATGGAACTTACATCTCCATTCATTAGCTTGTAGTCATCGTCCATCTCATCAGCACTGTCCTCATCAGACACGTCACCCTCCTCTGCATTCTCATCAATGTTTGGGGGCAGTTTCTTACCCTGTACAAAAAGAATAATAATTGCTGAAATGCAGTGGGGATAGTCTGACAACTACTATTATTATGTTACAGATTTCATTCAGATGCAAATGCAAGTACATTTAAAAATATAAAGTAATCAGTGTATGAACATCAATGAAATGTCAAAGCTTTCTTTAAGTACAGAGACATCAATTTATCTCAACTCCATTGTAACAAATTGTCTGGAATTATTGTGTTGTGCTTTGGCTGCCAAAGATCCCCTATTCCTCCTTTTCCTTTCTTCGCACTGTATGCTCATTGTCATCATTGCCACCTGTGTCCCATCTGCTTATGATCGAGTAAAAACGTGTTGCTTGGTCAACCCTTTAGTGTGTTTTTCAACTAAACTTTCAACAAATTTTTCTAATGTTTGCATTTTTTGGAATCTTTTGAACTTTTTTGGACTTTTTAAAACCCTTTTTTTCCCATGTTTGCTATTTCAGACGTTAGATTTTATTAAAACCCTTGAACTCAAACCTTTTTTAAATTTGTCTTAGCCCTTTGGTTCATCCCCTCTGCTGTGGCCTAGTACGTGGCCTTGACACAATTAAAGATTGAAAAAAAGAAAAAAAAAACATTTGGAACTAATATTACAACATAAATCTTGCAAAAAAGTTATTTCACAACAAACTGAAGTATTTTTGCTGTCTCAAAGTCTGGCGAATGAGACCCGGGAGGCTTGTATACGCTCGACTTACTTATCAGTAATCGTTAGATTGACAGATCCATAAAAGCACTGCTCTATACTACCTGGTGAGACTGTATGCTGGTCTGTGGAGAGTTTAACAAAAGGACAGGCAGGTGATGGATACCGGTATTAAAAAGCAACAATCGATTTGGCACAGCATCAGAGAGCTGTTCCTGTTGAAAGCAATCGATCTGAAATGTTTAACAGAGTAAAGGATTCCCAGGATAGAGTGATAACAGTGGATGATTTCTTCCCCTTTTTACACATAACAGCATTTATTTTGTACTTTATTTTGTGCAACACTGAGCAAATCAAGTTCAGTCATGTCGCTTAATATCCCTCTTAGAGATTCTGTCCTGTTTTGTGCCACATAATTTGGCACCTTTTAGACTACAAAGAAACTGGAGATTTGTGTAAAATCTAATTTGTGTTTTATGGCCAAAGTATACAGTCATAGATAATGTAGATGGCACAAGCATAATTGATAATTATCGCATGTTCTGGGTCATATTGATTTTTTGGCAGGCAGAGTATCTATTGGATGCCAAATCAAAAAAAAAAAAAAAAAGACTGAATGCTATTGAATATAGTACAACTTAAGTGAGGCAATTAAAGTCATAATGCATGTGCGTGAAAAAGCAATGATTTGCAAATCTGGTTTAAGCTGAAGCCTCTGGCAAGCAGCAGAGAGAAAAAGAGCTGTGGGATTTAGACTGCAGCTGGAGAGTTGCTCATTGACCCAGTGCCAGCACCATGCAATTTGTCAATACTGCTCACTGGCCAGTTTTTAGTCAACTCTTCAACGGCCGGCGATGGCCAGCATCCAGCTATAGCACTGGCTCTGTGTGAAAGTACACCATCACTCCTATAGCCTGCTTTATCGACAGTTTAATATCAGCTGCTATGTGGAGACATTTAGGTGTCAGAAAAGATGAAAGATGCAAGATAATATATGAGCCGTTTTACAGATACTACAGATGGCTGTCAGAAAAAGAGAGCATTAAATTAAAAATTAAAACCAACCAAATGTACAGAGTTAATATGTAAAACGATGACATTGCATCTGATTTGGTTCAAAAATCCATATTTAAACCAATGTTATAGTTAAACACAGAATGGGTTTTCTCCTAAATTACAAGGATTATTTTTACTGTGATACAAACAGTGGTTTACAGTAACGAATTACAAATACTCTCGTAATTGTAATTGAGTTGCAGGAATTCTACATTATTACGTAGTTTTAAAACAGTGTACTTTTACTTTTACTTGAGTGCTGTACTTCACTTTTTAGTGCTGTATCAGTACTTTTGCTGTGCTGCTTTCACTCAACCTGTGGTTGCTGCTTTATATGTTTATTTTTTCCTGTCAACTGTGATTGGCTAAGGAGAATAATCAGTCTGGTGATTCCTGTCAAATCAAATCACGTATAGAACACTTGCTTCAGACAGGCTTCTAGACACCTGCCACCAATTAAGTTTAATCATTAGAAGGAGAATAGAGGATGTGTGTTGGATATTTCAACATGCAACAGCTCAAATACAGCATTTCAGCATCCTTGACCACACCTGAAAGAGCATTTTTTTTTGTGTCATTATGTCAACATTGCCTGCCTGGACCAGTTGAAATATCAACATTCAAGAGATTCTATAATTAAAAAAAGACACTGAGGTAAATTGTAAATATCTGCCAAGTTATATATCTTAAATATTGTAATATTGGTATATAAAAATAATATGTTAATATGGTTTAATACATTTTTTTTTTTTTTTGAGAAAGTGTGTTCATGTAGAGGTTTTATGAGCCATTGCGATTTGAGTATGCACCGAAAAGATGGAGCAACTTTTAACGGACTATGATGTTTTTCATGACGTTGAAGAGTGTTCCATCAAGAGCGAAGATGGAAAAATAATCCCAAGCAAGACAGCAAGCTGAGAGATTGTTTAGACTGCATGTCATGACATTGATGAGAAAAGGTAGGGGGTTTTCAGTACTCTTTCCACCACTGGATATAAACTCTAACCACTAAACATTAAAAACACCTGCTTTAATCCTGTATTATGAATAATTTTTGTTGCTCAATAAATTCATTGTGATACTGGCTCACTAGATCATGGATTAAGAGACTATAAACTCTGTTCAGGAGGTAATATAGTTAGAAAAGTAAAGTGCTGACATAGGACTATAGACTTGGCTTGACTCAGCTATTCGGCCATCTTAGGGACGATTATCCCATCGCCTATGCGACAGAAGAGTCTTGATGCATGCCTTCCTCGTATCCTGAAAAATGGTGGGATCAGTCGAGCATTGCTAGAGAACTGCAGGGAGTGTGCTGTAGCGCAGGGTGAGATAACTGCTTTGAGGTGGAGGAGTGCTGGTCATTTTTAGCTTTGCAGGCATGCATCAGGTTTTTAAAATCTGACACAGGCAACTTTTGGATGCCAGTAAAGAGAGAACGTTGTAAAGGGGTAGTGTGGGAGGAGATAGCAGGAAAATATGATAGCCTGCAAAAGTGATATATAAAAAAATATATATATTTTTTAAACAAGAGTAAGAATGGTTAAAAAATTACCTTCACAAGAATTTTGCCTTTGAGGGATTCGGGTGAAGGCAGAAGTCCTGACTCATCTGCTTTGACTGATGACAGGTCCAACTTCTCTCCTAAGATTTCCACCAGATACTGAGCCATCTTCTTCTGCTGGAGAACACTGCAGTGATTTTCTATTGACAAGATCACTGGATATCTGAATTGGAAAAGTGAGAAACCAGAGTATGTGATACATTAGCTGGTAACCGATGTTGAACAGAGATGTTTAGAAACCTCTTAAAATAATGTTCTGTTTATAAGACCCTCCAGGAGCCCTGACTGTGTGCATCCTGATGGCATTATCACCTTAATCGAAGCTGTTGCTAATGAAATATCAGGATGTAGTGTACACACATACACCCCCATTAATAAACACACAGCTCTCACAATAATGTAAACATACTAAGCAAGCACAGCATTTCTACATATTTGCCAGATTTTCCTGAAATTATTGAAGCTCTAAAGTTTAGAAGACTTACGGATTCTTAACAAATGCATATTTGTTTATTGTTTCAATGACGTCCTTGAAAAGGATTTTGGATGTTAGAGTATATCCATGGTGTACGATTGGCTCTCCATCTTGTCCATCCCAACAGTCCACTGGAAGATAACATGCAGTAGTTTTTCAGTGTACAGTTTAAATCATTCCATTAACAAGAGATTCATTCACTCATCATTAAAATACAGTAACCTTGCATAAGTATTCACCCCCTGCAAATTGGGAACTGAAATAAACTTTGGTTTTGTGATTTTATGTCATCGATCTATACAAAATAAACCATAAAATGCGTTGGATAATATTGTCAATAAAGTTTGCCAATTCTGTTGCAACTAGTCACCATTTGATGTCACATAATCATTGGAGTTGGAGAAATTCAAAGTTCAAACAAATGAGCCATATATATAAACTCTCTCTATATATAGCTTACCATTTTGGGCACTACTATATATACATATATATATATATATATATGTATATATAGTAGTGCCCAAAATGGTAAGCCATATATATAGAGAGTTTGGATTTTGCTAAAAGACATGAAGAAAACACAGAAACATGAATAAAAATCAAAAGTTTAATAAAAACTAAGGATTTGCGGTTTGGGTCAAAGCAATACATCACTGCTGATCACCCTGTAAAAACACCACCCACATACTGAAGCTTGATGGAGGTGTCATTATTTTGATACCACCTTTGGCCACATGGTTGCGTCTCTGACTAGTCGCATTTTTTTAGTGGATGGCTTCCTCATTTTTAATAACAGATTTATTATCACAATTTATTTCACTTTCAAGTTCAGAAACATCACAAAACATAAGAAAAGCTCCAGTGGGTTTAATTCACTACACTGAATCAGAGAAAAGTAAACGGCAGTGGAGTGCACTAGACTTACCATTCACTGCCTAACATAAACTGACCTTCTACACATCTGCAGCCTGCTTGCAGGACCCATGCATACATGTCCACCCTGGACTGAGACATCAGCTGGTCCCCCATCAGGTAGGTGTTATGTGAGGAAGCGATAAAGTAATTGCACAGAGGCTGAGCCATATCCTGGATGACTTCATGGTGTTCAGGTTTAAAGATGTCTCCAGCTGGACTTCGCATATAATTCGTAAAACCTAAGGCGTAGAATATTATAGTTAACTGATTCAAATTCATGGCCACTGAATCCCCTCAAAATATGCATATATAAAAGGACAGATGCATGTCTCTGTATTTAGATTTTGTGTTAACAAGCTGGCTTGCAAATACTAATGCTGTTAATACATACAGACATTTCGGTTTTTATTATTATTATTATTATTATTATTATTATTATTATTATTATTATATCTGTATCTGTATCTGTATTTGAACTTAAAACGTGAGTGTGGTTTAGAGAAAATAATCTTTTATATGTTGATTCGCAAAACTTTATTTAACTTATTTCAATTATGAACAGTTCCTCAGCTACTCAAGACTGTAATTTGTCTTTCCTAAATCTGGGAACTATTACAGAACTGATTATATGAAGATCTTAGCACTTTCTTTTCCAAAGAAATCTGGAAAGTTCCCTAGATTTGCTTTCAGAATCTTCTACAAAGCTTTTTAAATTTTATTATATTTGCCTGAGCCAGATCTCACTCCCATCGTGACACTATTCCCAGCAGCCTCAGCGGTCTCCAAACATGGCTGCCACAGACTCAAGCTCCCGTAACACCCACACACTTTCTCCCTCACCTAGCTATTAAGCTTGCCGATGATCAATAACGCACAAACAAAAGAAACTCTTACATGTAATCAATACAAAGTATTTGTATTGTATTATGTTTCACTGAAGTTAACCAAACTATTGATTATTGTGTTTGATACCTGTGTTGTTCTCATTTTCTGATCTCATCTAAGTTTTGTCTGTTAGTGATTCAACTGAACTGTGCCTGTTTCTGGATACATGTTTGATCCCTTTTTTATTTGGATTGTTTGTTACTTTCAACTTAAATAATAATAATAATAATAATAATAATAATCATAATAATCATAATAATAATAATAATAATAATAATAATGATAATAATAAAACAGTGTACAGTATTTGCTACTGAAGCAAACTGCTAGGAATAACGCACCTCTGTCTGTAATTATATCTGTTTTAAATACATAATCTAAATTATGTATTCATATGCACCTCTACTGTGCACAAATTGACAAATTAAAACCAAAACAAGTCAAAGTTCTAGAGTAAAGCTCAGACAGGGCTTGTACATTATCTACTGCATAATATCTACTATATTAGCTGAAGTCATGTGTCCGGGGAGCCAGAAAACACAAAAATATGGAGGGTAGGTAAATGTTAGGTCCAAGAGGACTCGGTAGATGAAATATTCAATTAAGTCACACTTAGAAAAAGAAACACAATCATCTATGAACCACTTATTGCAGACAGGGATTTGCTAAATAAAGTTTTTCATTAAGGGTTGGAGTAGAAAAGGCAGTTCACCTAACACCAGTCTAATCTACAAACCTAAATTACATTTGTTCATCTAGAATAGCTTATTTTCTTCATTAATCAACTTTGTAATAATGTACATTATTACAATATTCTCTGTAGTGAAAACAGATCTCATCTTACCATCGATACCCAAAACCTCCTGTTTCTGGTTTTCAGGACACGGTTCAAACTTGGCAACGATTTCTAGGCAATGCTCTTTTGTGACTCTTGTCATCTGAAATTGACAAAAATAGATAATAAATATCAAAGAAATGAAAATATAAAGAGAGGCAGTTTATTCTTTTTTATCCTCATCTATCTGACTATACAACTATTTTCTTATGCTTCACCTAAACAAGGCAAAAAAATAAAAAATAAAAAAAAAATAAAAAAATTCCAAATAGACCTAACACCCACTGTGAAACATCAGCACATGCAAATGACTCACTCAGAAATCAGACTGGTTAGGCCAACAGCTGGGTCTTAAATTGGTTTTATTAGTCAATCAGATTTCCATCCCATCCCATCAGCATCAGGCCACGTCCAACGCAGCGGGGATGAGTCTTAATTTAGTGATACATGGTGTGAATAAATGGCAATGTTTGCTAGCTTGTGGCCACAAGCAAAAATGGGCCAATTTAGTTCTCCTTTTTTTGTTTTACCAATGGAGAGAAATTGACCATCAAAATACTAACACTGAGCTGTAATGGGGGTTAACAGTGAGCTGTCTGCAATGTAAGAGATTGGCAAGGTTTTCTGAGATGCCATATAAAATGGTCTTAAAAAAATAAAAAAGAAAACAATTATACTCTTTGTGATGCTGGAGCATTACTTCAGGGACACACACTAAGGTATTACCTATAGACTAGGATTTGTGTGTAATGCTTTACATTGAATTCCAAACAATTTTGTTCATGCTTCTAATACATTTAGATTTTGTTCTGATACAAGAAACAATCCTGATTTAATACATTTTTAAGCAAATATTTAAATTTCAATTGGACTCACGTCTAGGTATTTATAAATCCTTTATTAAAAAACATTAGGTATTAAATTTGCATTTTCTTGTCGAAAACCGGAATCTGTTTTGCACTAGATCATTAAACACTTCCCTGCATTACTGATTTTAAATGCATTTTGCTACCTGGGTTGCCAGATTGGGTCTTCAAAATAGGAATATTAAACATCCCATCGGTCATCACAGGGTTTTTGTAGGCAGTTGGCAAATTTTAAGTTGTGTTTGGATATCAAATAAAAAACTATTAAACCAACAACAAAAGTCAGACAAACTGAGATGGATAATCGTAAAAACGATCTAATCATTATTGTAGAAATAAATAATTAAATAATTTCATGTTTGCATTCTGCCTTATTTTTGATTGTTCCTTTTTCTTTTTGGGGTCCAAATATTTATAATATCACACTTTCTCAGGGCTACACCTCTGTCCTTTGACTAATTTTGCCTCTTGGCTAAGTTAAACAGTGAACATCTACATGAAAATGCTGTAGAGATGAAGAACTTTTTACTCAGTTTGGAGCTGATTTAGGGCTGAATTACTTTGTTGCTGTGATCAATGTGATCAATCAAACTATCAATGGTAAGACAAGATAGCAGTCTCTAATTGGTGTAATTGGCATGATTGCTGCAAAATTGTTGCAAAGTGGAAAAATCCACTATTAAAACTCAAACTCTACATATTTAAAAGCACCCCTTAAATAAAAGTGCGATGTGAAGAAATCTAATTTTATCAACACACTTACATGACTTTAAAAGTGAGATAAATCCAGTGAAAATGAAGGAATTACCAAAAGCACTTGATGTTTGGAGAAACTGTGTCTACATCTTATATATATATTATTAAGATATAAATTATTAAGAATGGGGCATAGGGCAAGAAAAAAAGCTTCTGGGGTAGTTTCATTAAAAAAAATCATTTGGAACATTTGGAGGCAACAGTCAGGCTACATATTCATCACAGAGCTAATCAAGATACAAGCCTGGGTTTTGAAAAAAGATAAAGAGATGGACATTGAAGGGAAAACTGGGGAAATATGACTACCCTCCTAAGCTCTTCCTATGCTTCATTGCTCGCCACAGGTTTGCCTGAAGTAGCAATTTTCCCAAGTTGAAAACATTAATTAATAATCACCCACCTTTTGCTCGATTTCGAGGAAGCGTGCCAGATCGTCTGTGTCCAGGTGGTCTTTATGGTTGCTGTAAGTAAGCATCAGCAGGTACAGGTCTCTGCGAGTTGACATCATCTTGTAGAAGGAGCAGAACTCGTCAAAATCCAAAGTGCCCTGGTTATCATCGGTGTCTGCTTCCTATAAGAAATAATACATGAGCGTTTGCCTTAAATGGTCAAAGTAGAATTTGAGAAGCAGCTTGTCCATAGACGAAGGTTATAAATTTCTCATTCGCAATATTTTCAGGATGTTGTGGAGGAGAAGCAGCATACAGACAGTTAATGACAGAATGGTGAGGTTCACGTTTTAACTCTAAGCTTAAAGCCTAGTATGTAAATACTCAGTGGCCACTAAGATCTTGCTTTATGGCAAATAATCTGAATTTAATGACTGTAAATTGTAAGTGCAGACAGTGTATCAATGATGTACAAGACTGGGAGAGGAAAAGAAGGTTTATGAAGTGGATAATATTGGTACAGCAAAAATGTGCACTATAGTACCCTTGTTTCCCACGTCAAGGCTGAGAATAAAAAGTAAAATGCATTTCCTTTTTCCAGTACCTGTCTTTTTTTTTGGGTTAGTTGGGAAAAGCCGAAAGAAAGAAAGTTTAAGGTCTTTTGTGTGGGATGTAGTTGGGCTGGAAATTCTGCTGAAACCTGACAAACCTGGTTAATGATATTTCTCTGTGTGTATCGTGAAAATGGAAAATCCTGCTGTATAAAAACAGTTAATCAAAGATTTGCCTAAACCTGCTCAAGCCAAGCTGTTAGATGCTGTATGCTGGATGACTGTGTGTTGTCAATTTTCAATTGTCTATTTCTGGTCTACTCTAAACTTTTACTAGATTTCCTCAAAATCGATATTGCTTTAGCTTAAGAAATTTGCAGATGACTTCTTTCTACATTTTTCGGTCCTAAACTCACCTTTATCAAAATTTCTCACCCTTGCTGACCCATCTAGTGGTCAAATAATTGTTTGCACATTGAACCACAGTACTTCTTTTCTTAGTACTCATAGATTTAATGAAAAAGGCTTGGGACTTGACAATAAACACAAATACTGAGTAAAGCCTTTAAGACATTTTAAGACAAGTTTCTTGAATATCCAATGTGGTGAAGGTTAAAAACTTCACTTACAATAAGAGTAACAAATCTTTAAGTGCAAACAGGCAAAGAAAATCAGTTTTTTTAATGGATTAATAGAAATATATGAGCTTTCTAATTGTCCACTAGCATGAGAATTGCAAAAGCCTGGGCTATACTGAATTTTAATTATTTCATATTGATTAGATATCTACATTTCCAGTTGAGATATTTTGTCTGAAATTGTGTAAATTGATTGTGTGACATCTATTTTAGCCAGTAAACACATTCATTTAAAATAATTGAACACTGCAAATATGATCCTAATGAATTGATCCTGGCATTGATTTGCACCAAATTCCCTGTGGGAAAGTTAGAGGGCTGAGACTTGTTGTCTGTGGACAAGCATAAGGAGCAGTATGTGCAGCCTGTAGAAAAGATTCCACAGACCCTCAGCTGCTCATGTCTTTATTAATCTGCAGAGTTGACAACTCTGAAATTCTACTTTATGATTTCTACCAAGTCCTTCAAAGGAAGCTTGAGATGAAACCAAAGCAAAGGCAGTGAGCAAGGCCATGACAGCGTAATCACCAAGAGCTGAGTATCAGAGTGTGAAAACAGGTCAACACTTTGAACACCAGAGCAGGAGGGAAATATTCACACTCATTTTTCTTGAGTTTTTTTGCCATCCTTCACAATTGTTTTGAAGAAATAGCCCTAGTTAAAACTCAGCAAAATATATTCTTTGGTATAATCTGAATCTATATAGATTTTAGAAGCTCTAAACGAGAAAAAAACAGTCATTAGGGTTTATAAATCTGTGAATAGGAAAAACAGGAATCTCTATTTCTGAAGATGTTAAACTAAATGATGCTTGCAGGCTTTTCTTCCACCCAGAATTTATCAAACACATAAAGCAGGTAAGAGTAAAGATAGTACAGAAGTACAGATCATGGAAAATAAAATTAGGCCATAACTACAATTTACAGATACATTTATATGGGCTCAGAAGCCCAGCAGCGGTAGCTTGTTGTTGAACTCACAACCTACTGATGAGAAGCTGCCACTTAAGTACCTTAAGAGCCTCTTTTTCTTCTTTAACATAATCTTAACCCTTTATGTGAAGATTTGACTGAACCCACTATCAACCTGGACAAAACACTGACCTTCGGATTAGTCAGAAATTTTAATGAATGTATAACTTAAGGAGAACTTTTCCTAAAGTCATTATAGAACAATGATAAATATTTTTCTAGCACACACACACACACACACACACACACACACACACACACACACACACACACACACACACACACCAGATTGGTGTGTTCTACAGTGATGGCCATCTGTGTTCATTTACAGCAGATGGGGTGGGTCCTGATGGACTGTGAAGCTTAGCGACCTACCAATGGCTGAGGTGAGATCTCAACCATGTACTGTACTGTACACACACACACACACACACACACACACACACACACAAATCTGGCCTGGCAAGAGAATGGATTTTGGGAGCAGCAGGACACCACAGAAAGACAGAAATATCAGCACACACAAGGTTTTGCCATTCGAGGAATATTTGACCTATAAAAATAAAGCAAATATTTATTTCCAATTGCCTGATACTTTTATCAATAATCTTTAACTACAAAAAATGGATTATGAATAATAAACATCGGCCCATGTGAATTCTAAAACAAGTTTCAGAGAAAAGTCTTCTATGGTTGATCGGTGATCAGCGGGCTCCTACAGATGTGCTTTTACCTTAAACATCTGCTTTACTTTCTGCTTGGGTAAGTTGACGTTGAGCTTATGCAGGAGCTGTAGAACCTCGCTGATGCTCAGGCTGCCGTCTCCGTTCTTGTCAGCTTCTGTAAAAGTCTGCTTCAGCCACGTGATACACGTAGTTAAGGAGAGAACATGACAAATGAGACAATAAAACAGGTGCTGCACTACAAACACACAGCTGGAGAGTCAAGCGGTTACATTGTAAAGAAATCATAACACAAGGAATAAATGCAGCCTAAATAAAGATGGTGTCCTAGCTGGGTTTACTTAGAATGGCAGTGAAATGATTACAGAAAATCTAGGTCACTAAGCAAAACTAGTTTTGGTAATAAGTATTACTACTTAAAAGAATGACTGTAAATGAGTATACAAGCCATACAATGTTGGTGAAATAATAAAAGGGATCTTCCATTGCTGTTGCTTGTTCACATGTATCGCATGACAGATTTAAATTTCAACACAAGAAGAAAACGTGTCACATTATTTTTTTCCACCTTAATGTGGGTCTACAAGAGTTGCACCCTTTACTCATTGTGTGTAATGACAGGACTGGGATTGTGCATCACACTGCGGGTTACGGCATGCAGGAGACAAAGTTAAATCCGGCTGTTATTTCTAGCCCAAGAGCAATATTTTACCTAGATGCACATTCAAGTACAAGTGTGAGCAATTCGCAATTAGTCATAAATGTACATTAAGCAAATTGCAGAAGCAAGGCAGTGTGCATCAAAACAGGGGGGCATTCATTTTCCGCACTGGTTTTGGTAAATACAAGAAGCAATTACCTGTAATGGCAGTCAAATTATTACTGACATGCAAAACTAAAGTATATAGGATTATATAGAGTTCATTTATCTAAAAGAAAGGGCTTGATATATGAACAGTTTGGATTATGAATTTACAAAGCAAAATGTAGCACAAATATTTCATCTAGTGATGTGTTTCTATATTGGAACCATGAAAAGTTTGCATATAAATACAGTACGCTTTGCATCATTTCTCTTTTGATTAAGTGCTAGAGCAAGTTTGACAAAGTGCTGCAGTGTTAAAATGTAATAAAAGGGAACTTTCGGTAACTCCAATCCCAACAGTAGGTACAGTATGCCATCTATCATTAAGGATGATAGTCAACCAATGCATGTGACTATGTAGGTGGAAAAACATCCTATATTCTACATATTCTATACCTGTTTATTACACATTAATGCTTATTTCCCATACAATTCTCTCATTCATTCATTAAATGTTGGTGGTTGCAAGTAGTTATTTAACTATACCTTATAAACAGAGAAAAATGATAAAAAACAGGGTGATTGAAGATATAAAGATTTAAAAGACAAGTGATTGATCTAGTTTACTATCTAACTGATGGTTAGGAAACAAATATCCATGGGGTACTTACAATATTTAACATTTAACAACAAATGTAATTAACCTTGCTGGCCAAAATGTGTTGAGAAAATTGAGGGAGTATTTTGAGCATTTGATGAACGAGATAAATGAGAAAGAGAGAATGTTGGATGATGTGGAGATGATAAAGCAGGAAGTGAATAGGATTAGTAAGAAGGAAGTGAGAGCAGCGATTAAGAGGATGAAGAGTAAAAAAGAACCAGATAACATAGAGGACCAGATGAAATACCGGTAGAAGCATGGAGATGTTTAGGAGAGATGGCAGTGTAGTTTTTAAACAGGTTGTTTTAAGAATAAGAGAGATGTGCAGACCTGCAGTAACTACAGGGGAATTAAGTTGATCAGTCACACCATGAAGTTATAGGAAAGAGTAGTTGAAGCCAGGCTGAGAGAAGAGGTGACCATATGTGAGCAACAGTATGGTTTCATGCTGAGGAAGAGCACCACAGACGGAGATGATCGATGGAGGAGTACAGAGAGGGTCAGAAGGAGTTGCTTTGTGTGTTTGTGGATTTAGAGAAAGCGTACAACAGGGTGCCAAGAGAGAAGTTGTGGTACTGTATAAGAAGGTCTGGTGTGTCAGAGAAGTATGTGAGGGTGGTGCAGGACATGTATGAGAACATGTATGAGAACAGTGTGACAGCAGTGAAGTGTGCAGTAGGAAAGACAGACTGGTTCAAGGTGGAGGTTGAACTGCATCAAGGATCAGCTCTAAGCCCTTTTCTGTTTGCAGTGGTGATGGACATGTTGACTAACTAGGTCAGACAGGAGTCTTTCTGGACTATGATGTTTGCGGATGATATTGTGATTTGTGTTGAGAGTAGGCTGTGGAGTGGTGTGGTTGCAGGGAGAAGAGGTGGAGAAGGTGGAGGACTTCAGGTACCTGGGATCAACAGTGCAAAGTAATGGAGAGTGTGTTAGAGAAGTGAAGAAAAGAGTGCAGGCAAGGTGGAGTGGGTGGAGAAGAGAGGTAGCAGGAGTGATTTGTGATAGTAGGGTATCTGCAAGAGTGAAAGGGGAAGTTTATGAACTGTGGTGAGACCTGCGATGTTGTATGGTTTAGAGACAGTGGCATTGAGTAAAAGACAGGAGGTGGAGCTGGAGGTAGCAGAGCTGAAGATGTTGAGGTTTTCGTTGTGAGTGACGAGGATGGACAGGATTAGAAATGAGTTTATTAGAGGGACAGAACATGTAGGATGTTTTGGAGACAAGGTGAGGGAGGCGAGATTGAGATGGTTTGGACATGTGCCGAGGAGGGACATGGCATATATTGGTAGGAGAATGCTAAGGATGGAACAACCAGAAAGGAGGAGAAGAGGAAGACCAAGGAGGAGGTTAATGGATGTGGTGAGGGAAGACATGCAGGTAATTGGTTTGAAAGAGGCAGATGTAGAGGACAGGGGGGTATAGAGACGGATGATCCACTGTGGCAACCACTAATGGGAAAAGCCAAATAAGAATAAGAAGAAGACCTTGCTGAATGTTTAGACAATTTAACTAAATCTGTGCACAATCTGGAACATTTTATTTTCAACAAGGAAGGATATTGGTCACGGGTGCGTTGTCGTTTGGCCAGACTGTCCTCGTCGCTGATGCCCGCCATAAGGTACTTAAGACCAGTAATCCATGTGCGCGCCTCCTCTCCCGTACCTGATACCAAGTCCAGCGACTCCATATGTTCACCATAGTAGATGCTAAAACAGCAGTTGGGGTCGAAGCTGCCATCTGCATACCGCTGGAAGATCTCTGACTGCTTCCCCTCGCACACCTCTCGAATCAGGTCGATGGAGACTGAAATGTGACAGAGAGCCTTGGAGGTTATAGAGTGCTAGTCTGGTGTGCATGCAGGCACAAAGCAAAACAAGAGAAAGAAAGAAAGAAAGAAAGAAAGAAAGAAAGAAAGAAAGAAAGAAAGAAAGAAAGAAAGAAAGTGTAATAAAATTGTGATAGGTTTGTAAAAAAAATTTGGAATAATGATATGTTCATAAAATTTATTAAAGGAAATGAAAAATACAAAAAAATACTATATAAGTATATAAGTAAATAGTAAATACAGTGTAAAAAAAGAGAAAGAAGAAAAAAAGAAAGAAAAAATGAAAGAAAGTAAAAAAGAAAGAAAGAAAATTCTTTATTAGAAAATGAGTAATAAAATAAGGACATTGAGACGGAAAACAGTGCAGCAGGAATAAAGTGTGAAAATGAATATGAGTCTGTAATTACAGTGTGCTAATGATTTAAAATGGCTACAGCACTAAACCAGCTGATGGTTATTGCACATTACACTGTCCTACAGTGATACACTCTGTTTCCCCCCGTAATTGTTGAAAAGACAAAGCTGCCTGTTCTGAATGATGAGCATGTGCGCAGATGGTGCTTCAAAAATGCTCAGTTATCATAAACTATGTTCCTGAAACACAGAGGTACATTCTATCACTGAGGATACCAAATCTTAACGAGGTGTGTATGGTGTAGTGTGTGTGTGTGTGTGTGTGTGTGTGTGTGTGTGTGTGTGTGTGTGTTTGTGTGTGTGATATTAAGGGACATGAGGTTCAGATAAAACATACATCCTGTATACTAGGTCCAGAAAGTGACCTTAAAAATATATATATGAATAATGCAAATGCAGACAACTGCCTGTTAAATTGTCCCTCTGACATGTGCTTGTCTTTCCAAAACAAACCTTACTTTGTATGCAAGCTCATAATGGAAAGATCTTTCCTTCAAATCTGATGAATTATTGAAGCAACTTTAGGAGCTGATTCATTCTCCCAGGCTTCTGTGGAAATCAGCACTCTGAGCTTTTCCTCAGACCTGAATCATTATATGTTGTTTGTTTTAACACACTCTGCAGTACTAAACAAATCTGAACACTGCTGCAAAGCACCAAATGTTTGGCACAAACTCAAACTGCACTTGCTCTGAAAAATGCAACCCAGACAAAGACATGGCACTTGCTAAATAAAGCTTTAGTATGCCTCGGTACAGAATTTTCAAATCAGACTAGTTAGGAGGTGTTTATTTGGTTTTTCTGCTGCAGTGCAAACCACAAGTTTGAACGCACCTGTTCTAATGCATAATGCACCATTTCTTTAGTCGGTTTTTCTGTCAGTAGATGTTTGCTTATGTTTTGTGTCAGGAGGTGTTTACATGGGTTGAAGTGGAAGATCTTGAGTGACCTGCCTCTTGAGCTTTGAGCCTCAAATCTATTAAACACCTTTGGGATAAACACTGAGTACACCCCGGGACTTCCATCACAGACTGCATCCCAGGCATCGCTACCTGACTTGGAACATCTTCCCATTATATCAGCTGTTATTATAACAGCTATTGGGATGTTCAAAAACATCTACAAATATTTCGGTGTTGACAAACTTGTGTGTACAGTCAACCCTGATAATTTGTGGTTTGGAACTCATGGCTCGGAAAATTTTCAGGTTCTCATTTGGAACCTAACTAACAGCAAGTTGCGGATTATCTTAAAATCTGCGGGAATCTACAGTGAACCGAATGTTGAGGAATGTTAGGAATGTCATATTAAACTATGTTTTTACTAAAATTTTTTATAAATCTTTTAAAAACACATTATTGTATTGAAGTGACATAATGTCTAGATAAATTCAGAAAGGTACCATAGAGGCTGCGGGGGTGCTTCCAAAATTCACATATTTTATATGGACAGAAAGTATTAACACTGTATATACATATTATTCTAGAATAGCACCAATTAAAAGGAACAAATGTCCTTCTCTTTCAAAAAATGTTTATGCTTTATGCATCTTAAGACAGTAAATTGAGTAAAATGCTAATGTTAATAATCCGGAGTGATATATAATTCATGCAGCAAACTGACAGAAATTTTAAACAACACAGTGAAAGAGGAAGCAGGGACTTACTTTTTGCCCTCTCGTTCTTCCTGGAGGGCCTCCAGCGGATGCAGGACTTGTGCTCGTCCACATAAAAGTAGCGTACCAGGCCTTTGGAGCCACCTCTCAGTTTCACCATCTGGGTCCCTGCCTGCATCAGGTTCATGCATTTCTCCACTGACAGAGACAAAGAGAAAACAATATGGAGAAGAGATTTTAGCCAAAGCTTGTCAAGCAGCAAAAATGCATCTAGGGCTGGCTTAACAGAATAGTTTGCCCAAAAGTGCTCAAATTGTCCAGATTACTATTATGCATTACTACTTAAACCTCACTTAATCATGAAGTGTTATATTTGTTGGATTATTTGCAGTGTAATTCTGTAGTTATAAGACATACTGGCACTCCTAATGTATATGTAAAGTAAATGCAGACATTTCTAAGCCTGCAAGACTCAAAAGCATATACAAACCAATTAATATCTTATTACAGTACATACAATTAGGGCTATAATAACTTTAGCCAGAAAAAGGATGAACAAGCATTCTGATGCTTATTTAGTTGAATTTTTAGATGCTGTCTCATTACCACCATTGACATTTGGATGGTGTTGCGGGAAAAAAAGCTCTTTCCTGGCAATAAGCCACAAAATGCAGAATGTAAAATTCACCAGCTGGAATCTGGGTCAGACGAGATAAAAATCAGACTTTTGGCAAAGCACTTAAATGGCATTTTTAACAAAAAAGCCAATGAACTCCAATAAATGGAGGATTTTTATTGTTTTGGTTATGTTTTTTAGCTCTAACACAGAAGCAATTACAAACTACACTGACCAGGCATAACTTTATGACCACCGATCAGGCATCACATCATGACCACCTGCTTGTGTTGGTCCTACTTTTGCTGCAAAAACAGTCCTGACCCATAAAGCATTAACTTCTAACAGCATTACCTTCTTCAGCAAGTTGAGCTACAGTAGTTTGTCTGTTGAATCGCCCCACACGGGACACCTATGACACTTTTAATAGATACTGTCTAGTCTAGTATCCAACTGTCTCCACCTTGTAGAGGTACTGTAATTCAAAATCCATTAGGAAAACATCTTTAACAAGCCGTACCAAATTACCAACCATCAGGTGCTTATGCTCTATTAGCTACTTCCTGAACACTACCTAAATTACTGTTAATGAAGATGAGCTGGGAAATGATTTAAAGAGTCAAGCCAAGTTGGAGAATTAGCATAATTCAATAATATTAAAAAAGCCCTGTGGTGGTTTTATACACACATTTCAAGCACAACATGAGGTAAGAGGCATTAGAGGGGTAAATCTGTCATCCTGGCTCACTGATCCGCAGCGTTGAACTGACCACGCTGTTTAAAGTAGTTTGTCCTTTGACACTCTGCTTGATCAAGTATCTCCTCCAGCACTGTGCATTGTTCAAGCAGCAGTCTGCAATTAATAATTTAGGACTGCCCTTCTGACAAGAGGATTGCTACAAATTAAATGGCCCTTGCCATACTCAGTGCAAACATTATATACATACAGAGTCATATATTCTGTTAATGTACATATTATTGCTGGTGAGTGAACCATGCTAATTACTGATTACAGTGCTTTTTGTTTAAGCTAAACCACCACTACCAAGCAACCCACTTGTATTATAAAACATTTAAATTGTTAGAAACATCATGAAAAAGTTAAAACATTTTGTCATGTGCATTTGCAACAACACCAACAATTTGTATATTGAAGGTTGCAGATCAAATCACAGAGTAAACTCTGTTAATCGGTGTCGGGAAAATTACAGTCAAAGCTGCATCTCAAAACTATGATTTAAGACCCATGGAATGTAGTCACAATCTTTTAAAATATGAAAAGCGGTTGAAACAGCAGCATATTCTAAAATTAGTCCTTGTTGAGTGGGTTTATGGGTGAATGACATTGTGCTTCCTGCTCTATTAAAAACTTATGGATGGCAGCTTGTGCCCACAGTGCAGAGGAAACCTCATGCTAACTTGCTAGTCAGGTCAGACATCCATGTTTTTAAAGTGAAATGTGTCAAGTGGTTATACAATCCACATTGTTTAACAGAATGCAATACTAAAGCTGCTGCCCATTAGAAAACAACTCCTTGGTTTGGTCAAATATTGAAGGCAGCACTGCATTCCCTTCCAGCCCTAATTAGATGTTCCTGAGGTTCCGTTTTCAGTTTGAAAAGTAAACATGCTGCACTGAAAGATCGCTTGTGAAATTCAGGTGTAAACTGATCTCAGCATATGCATACATACAACATACATTTCCGGAGTTTAATGTAGTAAACCAAGGCTAAACAAAAGGAGAAAATACAGCAAATGAGAAAAGGAATACAAAGGCTATATTTTTTCAACTCTGTGATTAGTCTGAGTTTCAGTCCATTTCCTGGTAGTGTGAAAAGAACCCAAAACAAAATTATAGTGAACGAGTGCGGTAGGTTATTTTAAATGAATGCTAAAATAGTATTCTATGCACTATAATGCAAGTCAGAAAGTTTGCGTTTACCACAAATTTTGCATGCTGTGAAATAGACATAGTCACTTTATCCTGTACATGCCTGCAGAAAAACACATGGATGCCAGTTTCCAAGTTAAAGTATTTCTTAATTGCACCATCAAGATGTTTACAATGTGCAAAAACTAGCCATGAATAGCTAGCGGAAGCGTTTTTTAATATTATTGATGAACAAATGATTTATATGCTTGATTTGCAGTGAGAGGCAGAATGCAAGTGGATAAAGTCTATCCTACATGCTTTTTCTCAGCAAATCGTAGATTATATCTATTATAATATTACAGGTTTATAGCAAGCACAATTACTTAAGTATAAACCAGGAAAATGTGGACTTTAAACAAGGATTGGATTTAATTCCAAACTGCATTAAACCATACACAGGTCAGCAAGGTAATCACAATTAAACACAAAACAAGTGAACACAATCAGACAACAAACCAATTACAGAACTGGACCAGAAATCCAAAGCAAAGTCATGCACATGGCATTCATCACTAATGGAACGCTATCCAAGGGGAAACTGTGAGGGAACCATTGCTGTTACTATGACTACCACACAGGAGATGTAAGTGATTTTTCAGCTGCTGTAGCATGAGCTGTGCTAAGCAGGAAAACTGAACTTTCAGGAAGATAGCTGGAGGACATGTCTAAAGCTTTTGATGCTGGAGGCCAATTTAGTAGCGCCTGCGATACACTGGATTTATGAAGGATTGCTCGGTGGGATATATCCATTCTCGTCAAGCGAGTTCTATATGGATGTATTTAAATTTGTTTAAAAATACGATTTATTTACACTATAAATGCCATTAAACACATTTTTAAAGTGAATATGTTCAATGTATATAATTTTGTTGAAATACAATATTATGTTGCTGGACATACTGTGCATTATTGAAAATAATTAATACTTAGTACAAACAAAGTGAACTCAATGAAAAATAGAAAACCATTAAACTCTATATTAGGCTAATTTTGAACCAGATGCAAAAGAATAAAAAGCTATTGCAGCTCCACAGGATCAAACCAGTAGACCCATTATCCAATGCAATATGCTGATCGTTTATTAAAAATTATTCCACTGTCTCACAATTTGGCAGGGACCTTTGAACGTGGCGAGCTCGTTAGATTTTAATTGCACCAGACAATCCGTTTAGTCCAGCAGTTAAAAAGAGGATGTCACATATAAAGAGTACTCAGAGGAAACACACTCCATCATCAAATCTGTGCTGAGCTCTTCAAAAGAATGTATAGACCAAAGGTTCATAACAAGACACACATTAATGTGCGATAATGTTTTTGCATTGTTGATTTGTTTTATTTCTAAACCTCAAGGCACGAAGGTTGTTCAGTAACTCAGAAATAAAAGGAGCTATGATTTTTTTTTTATTTAATGGTCAGAAAAATCCAATACTTTATATAAGCAGAGTCAGAAAAACCTTACTTCTACAGACTCTCTCACCACTGGGTCCAAATTGGTTGCTGTGGAAACCAGGTTCAGATTAGCAGTAAATCAGATTCTAATAAATCCCAAAAAATTAAATGTGCTCCGAGAAAAGGGCACCTAATCTTGTTCTACAACATTTGCATGCAAATGTAAATGTTCTATTAGAAGGGTTAATAGCACAGTAAAACACAATTATAGATTTGTGTCCTCAAGCATGCAACAAGCTTTAGGTATAGTGTGTAATTTTTTCTTTTTAGAATCAAGACTACAACCATATATCTACATCTATACAAGAAATTGAAATAAACCTTTGCTGACATACACACAATGCCATTTGTAATGTTTGTGAAATATTGATAAAAATGTTTCAATATGACGGATGACAGAAAACAAGTTGTGGATTTGTGCATTCGACTACCCACATAAATCCTGGCAAGATTTCATATTTCTTTAAGCGTGAGCTCAAAATTGTGGGTGATGCATGTGTCTAAAGGTTTGCAGAGATGAAGAATGGATGAAATCACAAAAGGAGGTCAAACGAATGTGTGACGCTGCCATTTAAGCTTGTTCAAGGGAAATGAGGTTTGATCTCACATGCCTTCTGGATGTCTAGTCAATGTGTGCCAGTAGGGTCTGGTAAGACTTAAGCTTTAAAGGATTGTCTCATGTTTATATGCCAAACAGACTATTAGGTGCTGTTAGATGCCAAAAATTAAGCTTCAGTCAAGGTTGAAAAACTTAAAAACACGGTAAATCACAAAGAAAGCTTTTATAGTGTTTGACTTATGAGACTGATGAATCAGCAGAAGCCTCAATAAATTCACAAATCCTTCCAAAATGTTGTCACATTGATGGCTCTAATAGTAAAAGGAACAGCAAAGGCACCTTCTACCGTAACAACGCTTAAATCTGGTTAATCTGATTTATGCACATTCTTCACTGTCAAACTTATGGTCTAGTGGGTACACTTGTTGTATTGCATTTATACCAAAGCAGATTGCCAGCAATTACACTTTTAATGTATGAAATGTATTGCAGGTTATATATTATCCAAGCTACAAGTTATATTAAGCATTAACTAAATGTTCCTTCAACTGTCTCTTTTTCTCTCTAATAAGTTAAAATGCTACTTGTCCAGTACTGAAAAACCTCAAAACTTCTTTGTCCTGAAAAATTTTTAGAAAACATGTTTTTAAATTCATTTATCATTTCTCTTGGATTTTATGTCTAAAATCCAATATCTATCAAAAAAATCTCCTTGTGAATGATTTGTTACTTTAGAGATGGCATGATGATGTAAATACATGTTGTAAATTACACTACAGTTACTGCTTTTGGGAGTTAGGAAATTAATTCACACCTGCTCATCAATCAGGTTTAAGAACATGACAGTGCTGAGATAAACAATGTCCGATAATTTAATGACAATGCTAGCAATTGCTGACAGGATTATATTGACAAATTTGCAGCTCTTACCATACACTCCTAACAGCCAGTTTGCGTTCGTCATAAAGCAACCATTATTAGGAAAACCATCTAGAAGTCGAGAAATGCTGAGGTTCTTTGAGAAAGCAGATCTGGCATCTGGCTCTTGAAATTGTGAGAATGCCAGCTCTGATACTGCCCCAGGCCTGAACATAGGCATAATAACAGAAGAAACGGGTTCAACCACCATGCAGGTATAGAGACGTGCACTCCTGCCTCTGGAGACTCTGAACCCAGGTGTGTCTCGCCCTTGTTTCTGTTCCTGTGGTCTTTCGTTGTTTATGGTTTTTAAAAGAAGGTGAGCATCGGGAGTGGAAAAAAGTCCTTTTATTTTAACATGTAAAAAAAAGCAGCAGATTTAGAGAAAAGATTTAAAGGAAGTGTAGCAAGAACATGAGAATTCTTTCTCCCTCAATCGGCTTAGCTAAAAAAAAAAAAAGAAGAAGATTTGATCCAGTCTGTATTCTGCGACTCTCTGATTGTATCGTAAAGACAATTTAGAGAAGTGGCGCTAACAAGTAACAAGTGTGACATGTGTCAGAGATCCTAAATCCCTTCTCAAGTCTAATCTAGATCTAAGGGGATTTATGTGGAGTACTGTGCATAAGAGCAGAAGGGGGATGGGGTTCGAGGGTGAAATTGGTTTCCATTAAATACTTTTAGGTGAAATCCTGAAGACGATGTAAAATGTTCAGGGAGCTGAATTAAACATTAAAAATATTTTTGAAATGTACATTTTCTACTACATAGATCATTGTGGATTATTGTGGCAGAACCTACATTTGTTTGTACAGTATCATAAAATTATGAACTATAAACAGTTATATCTGTATTATAATAATTTTCAGAGCATCGTTTTTTTTTTTATTATATCGTATTGCATTGAATCGCAGTGTGTTAAATCAAATCTAAATCAGTACACACTGCATCATAACAGAGGTAAATCATTTTGCATCACATTGGTAGCTGTTATAATATACAGTATCTCACAAAAGTAAATACATCCCTCATATTTCAGCAACTATTTTAGTATGTCTTCTTAAATGAAAATACTGTAGAAATGAAACTTGGATATATTTTAGTCAATGTGCAGTTTGTATAGCAGTACAGAATTACTGTCCTCTAAAAAAAGAACTCGACATACAGCCATTATTGTCAAAATAGATGGCAAAAAAGTGATTACACCCTAAGTGATTACAGCTGTATGTTGCTTATTCATACAAAGTTGCATGTCCTATTCATCACGTTCATGTTTTTGTTTGCTTGACAGGACCATACATATTTGTTTATCTTGAATTAGAGCAGTTAAAATTTGGTGCTTTGTGTTCAATTCTTTCATTTTGACCACTGGATGTTCAACATGGCATACTGTGGCAAAGAACACTCTGAGGATTTGAGAATTGAGAATTGTTACTCATGCCACAGTTTCTGAGTGAACTGTACCATTATGAGCCCCTATGCCTGCTTAGATAAAAAGGTGCAGGCTATTTGTTGGTACCTTAAATAATAGTAATTGTTGGTACCTCAAAATGAAGACTACAGCAGGGGGCATCGCTTTCTTCTACAAATGCCCACATTTGTGGAACAGCCTTTCAATTAGTGTTTGGGACTCAGACACAGACTCAGTGTTCAAGTTGAGACTGAAAACATATTTATTCAGTCAAGCCTTTTATCGGTAGGTTTTTCTTAGGTAAAAGAGCAGATCTGGATGGATCATGGATAATTAGAGTGGAACTGGTATAATTGGATGCTTGATATGTATAGTTGTGTAGTTGGATGCTGTTGTCCCCTCACTCTCATGCGTCCCCTCACTTTCATGTGTTCACACTCTCTGTCTCTCCCTTTATGCTGCCATAACAAGTCCCCAAATGCGAAGTGTACTTAACTATAATACAAGAATAAGGATACTTAATAATCCATATCTTTCTCTCCCTGTCACCCCTCTTATCTCTCTCTCTCTTTCACTCTCTCTCACTTACTTTTTCTCTCTTGGTCAAGTTAAATGTGCTCTTAAGGTACAAATGACCAGTATTCCTGCCTCTTCCCTCTTCTTAGATCTGCCCGCTTCATCCCTGATTCTGGATGCTGTTCTCTTCAACTGGAGGCTACTCTTTGTGGCTGGGATAGTTTCACATCAATGACCTGGGGAGCCATGAAATTACGAGGTAACATAGTAGCTTTCAGGATGGATTTGGGGTCTACTTAATGTCAACAGCCTTCTACACAGACACAGGACTACAGTTTGCATTTGATCATCAATGCACACATTAACAATGTTTAAATCTAATGAAAATATATTTAGGACATCCAGATAAGGATGGGTTACCTCAAGCCTGGTTCATATTAAGGTTTGTTCCTTTGGCCATCTCAGGGAGTTTTCTATTGTCACAGTCACCACCATCTTGCTCATTCGGGAGCACTTTTACACTTTAAATAACATTCTTATTCATTTATTACCGCATTAACCTTGTAAAGCTGCTTTGAGACATTGTCCATTGTTAAAAGCGCTATACAAATAAAAATCAATTATATGAAATTAATTGAATAACAACAACCCCAAACACACGGCCAAGATGACAACTGTCTTGCTAAGGAAGCTGACGGTGAAGTTTATGGAGTGGCCAAGTATGTCTAAAGGCCTGAACCCTATTAAGCACCTGTGGGGCATCCTCAAGCGGAAGGTGAAGAAGCGCCATGCGTCTAAAATACAGCAGCTTTGTATGTAATTATGGAGGAATGGAGGGGGATCCCAGCAACATCCTGTGCAGCTCTGGTGAATTTCATAACCAGGAGGATTAAGGCAGTGCTACATATCAATGGTGCTCAAACAGAGATTGACACAGTTTTGACATGTTCACTTAGGTTGTACTCACTTTTTTTTGCCAGTTATTTAGACATGGCTGTATGCTGAGTTATTTTTAGATGACAGTAAATCATTGCTGCTATACAAGCTGCACACTGACATTGAAAATATACACAAGTTTCATTTTTATAGTATGTTTTCTTGAGAACACATATAAAATGGTTGCTGAAATGTAAGGGGTGTACTCAATTTTGTGAGATACTGCATATTATACAACCAAGCATAACTTTATAACCACCAATCAGGCATAACATTAAGATCACCTGAAAATTATTGTGTTGGGCTCCCTTTTACTGGAGTTATATATATTTTATATATCTGATAAAAAATTTTGCATGCTGTTAATTTATATGTTTAAAAAAAAAGTAAAACAAAAAGTAATTGCTGGTGAATTTCTGTAGGGAAAAACAGTGATCAAACACTTCGAGGCATGCTGTTTTTGGATTTCATTTTGTTGCTTGAAATTCTCCAATGAGGCAGAAATATTATTTTCCATCGCACTTGAAAATCTCTTCACGTCTTTATAAATATAGATCAATATTTCCAACTCAGTCAAGGGTAGAAGCATTATACAAAAAAAAGGCCTTATTGGCTTATCTATAAAGGTTTTAAACCTGTATTTTATCACAAAAGAAAGACAACACTGCAGGAGGAAGGGGGGATTAAACAAGAGGTGTATGGTGGAGATACCTGCAAATCTGCGAAAAAGAGTTAGCACTATACAGGAGAAGTAAAAACACACATCTGGATTATAAACCTAAGGCTTTGGATTCGAAAGGTCAGAAAGGTCTTACATACAAAGGGAAAAAGGATATAAGGTTTTTGTTTCCAGTTAAGTAATTCTAAAAAAGAAAGAAAGAAAATCAAAGATGTGACATAGCTGGAGCCTGTCTGCATGTGTACAAAGAACACAGATAAAAGGCTCAGAGAGGGCTTCTCATGCCGCAATGCTTTCTAACAGTCTCACCATCTGGCTAAAGCGAGAGCAGGTAAATCCAACTCATCCCAAAGACCGCTGAGAAGATCAGCAAAATGAAGCCTTAACAAGAAGGAGGAGGCTGCGGTGGCGTTAATTGAAACAATGCCAAGAATAGCTTGTGTAGTACTGGGTGTCCTTTTGTCAGCTCACAAAAAGCTAAACTAATTCTGCCAAAACAGAATCATGCCACTCTGAAGCACAGCATAATGTTGCATTTTTCTCATCATTTGCGGAAATAATTGTTTGTTTTTATGCCAAATATACTTCAATTTACTGGAAGATGATTTAAAGGGGAGCTCAATTTAAAACATTTTGTGTATAAACAGAAATGGATTTTTTCATTACTCCAGGCTTTGTTCTGTCCATCCAGAGTGATGCTTATGAATAAACTTTTTCACATCGATTGACGTGCATGTCGAATTAACAATGCTCAGAAATAAACAAACCATCAAAATCACCTCATGTTAAACAGGGGCACCATCAAAGCATCTTTGCATGGTGTAATAATTTTAGCTCTGGAAACAGGAATAATGTTTTTGCCAAATAAAAGGATTTTTTTCCTGCTGATGTGGATAAAGCACTCTTCTTCGCTACAGTTTTGCTGTACATCATAAGTTCTATAATGCACAGCATTATTACTAATAATAATTAGTAATAATCGGTCTGGTGGAAATCTGCACTTAGCAAATCGCTTCAAGGAGATCATTTATATAAAATTAAAATAAAACAGATTTATTTGGCTTACCTATTCAAGTTGTCTTCTCTGAAGTAACTTCCTGACATTGCTAGTGAGGTCCTAATGCTAATTAATATGTGGGAAACATTTAATCAATCTTTTAATCAGCTACTTTTCTCATTTACCATTTTTCATGAATATAACCTGCAATATCACTGAAAATAGTGAACAGTTACTAAACAATTACTGAACAGTGGCTCTACTAATAAACAAGATAACAAGTGTGCTAGCATTAATAGTGGTATTAGCAAGAAAGTCTTGGCTTTGGAAGCTGATCTGTTGAGCAGAGTGCACAGGTGACAATCCAAAAGAGAGAAATGTTGTAATTGACTAGCTGCATAAATCCTTTTAGGTGGAAATAGAGTAAGGGGTACATCCCACTAGCACTATTAGCATTTAATGAATCATTAAAAAGGGATCACAGTTAACATTTCTGTTCTTGCAAACACATCGCTAGTATGCATAAAATATTCCAGCTTTACTGTGTCCTATATTAATTTGAAATAATGCCCATCTGTTGAACCATATGGATGCTAAACAGCCGCAGAAACACAATAATGTCTGACAAAGCCCACACTTGTTTATTACTAACAATCTTGTTTATTTAAGGCAGGCAGGTTGGTTAACACTCAATTGTGGGACTCATGATTCATGCTGCCAAACGAGGTGTAACATTTTGTATGCATAACAGAGCATCTTTTGTGTGCTAACCACAAGACTAACCAAATCCTAAGAGAGTTTTGGTCATTTTCTTGGTGTACTGGCTTGAAACTATAAAGCCACCCATGTGTTAACAATTGACTCTGGTTTTGTACAAAAATAATAACTGCTGTTAGTGAAAATGATATTTACTGTGGTCTGAAATTAAGAGCTGCAGTTTCTTCTGACCGAGATGAACAGAATTTAAGGGTTTTATTGGTAATGTTCCAAAACTGGTGTTGATCTATCTTATTAATCACCAAACATTAATTCATTTATTCTTTATTATCTAACTACTCAATCTTTTTATTCCCCCTGGTTTCTAGAGGGGGTGGGGTGGCTTTCTTTATGATTCATTCAGTATGAACAATTGTAATTACAAGATGTTCCTCCTCCCACAATACCTTAGTAGATGCATTAGCTGTCACTCTCAAAGTTTCTTCCTCATACCGTGTAAGGGAGTTGTTCCTTGCCTCAGTCGACCCAGGCTTGTTCTTCAGGGATTAATACTCATAATTTACTTAAATTCAATTTTTTTGTTATTTTGTTATTATTACGTTCTGTGAAGCTGCTTTAAAACAATGTCCACTGTAAAAAGCACTATAGAAATAAACTTGAACTTGAAACTTGAACTACATTTCCCTTATGTGATAATAAGTGTGTAAATACTATTGTTTACACAATCCAGTGCCCAGTTCAGGGTGTGTTCAAAATAACAAGACCTAGTTAAACTTAAAAATATGTTTAGACCATTAAACTCCATGGAAGCTATGTCAGTAATGAAATAATAATAATGCATCTGCAAAAATCTATTCCTGTCTCACTTTTGTAATTAAAATATCTTCTCAGATTGTTCTGGGATACACCAGCTTTTGCACTCTTTGGTACTTTTAAAACATATAAAATATTGACCTCAGTTTGCACACTTTTAATGCATAAGTCAGTCAAGTAAAAAAAAAAAAAGTTTGGATTGTTGAGTGCTTGTTAAGTTTATTACTATGTGTATATCTGTAAGTGGTGAACATTTACTTTTTACACAAATATGTGGTTTAAAATGCAAGTTTTCCTTAGGAATTTTTATTTACACCAGTATGCACTGGAGATATTAGATGATAACAAATGATAAAGTTATACTTATAAGACACGTCCATATATATATATATATATATATATATATATGTGTGTGTGTGTGTGTGTGTGTGTGTGTGTGTGTGTGTGTGTGTGTGTGTGTGTGTGTGTGTCTCTCAATTCTACAAAAATAAAAAAATACAAGTATCTCTATTGCACAATAAATAAACAATAAAGCTCTTCTTCAATGTTCCCAAATCCAGTTGCAAATTCACCATCCAATTGTGACCCCCCACCATCCACCATTCTTACCATCTTAATTGGTATTATAAAGGACCCTTTTATTATCCCTATGGAATCCCTATGGTGAAGGCAGGTAAAGGAGTGAACTACAAAAAGCACACTCAACTCAAAGCAGCAATGTAATCACCGAACCTCACTATTTTTTTGCTATATAACACAAGAGTTGTTTAGCTTTTGTAAACGGGTACCCCTTTAGCTGCAAAATAAATTCCACACAGCCCCCAGTACAGTTTAATTTTTTTTTTTCATGCCAGGAGCCATAGTTTTTTAAAAACTTACACATAGAAAACCTTTTTATTTATTGTTTATAAACATTTATTTATTTATTTATTTATTTATTTATTTATTTATTTATTTATTTATTTTAGCCAAAAGCTAGACTGTGAGTAATATGTTGTAACATGTTCAGTAGAGAGACTGTAAGTAATAAAGTACATGTTCAGTAGATGGACTGTAAATAATAATGTGCAGGTTCAGTAGCGAGACTGTGAGTAATAATATGCATGTTAAGTAGAGAGACTATGAGTAATACTAGTACTCCAAGTTTTATGATTCATTCTTTGTCTACTATGTTCATTTACATGATGGATGAAAGGAAGGAACGTAGGACCAAGAAAAGCTGAAAAGCTCAATTCTATGTTTTAAAATAAAATCATTTGAAATTGTTTCTAGGAAAGACCTTTAGTTGACATGACATTCATGATCCATTTGGGCTGCAGTGGCCTGTTCTCAGAGGTTCACACTATGACTCACATAGTTGACATTTCAAGCCTTAGCTGAAAGTGTGTAAGTGTACTAGATATCAGAGATCTGATTTCATGTTTTTCTGGAACTGTGTGTGTGTGTTCTTGATCTCCATGTGGTCCAAAATGAACACACAGTATTGACCAAAATACTGCTATGAGTTTCTCCTGGTCTGAATTTAATGTGACGTGTCAGACTGGAAATTCCAATACACATTTTGCATGAGAAAAAAAGAGAACCATATCTAAAAGAGGGGGAATAAATAGCACAGGATGGTGAAAAGTCCTAATATGAAAAGTTGCTATTGTATGATGTCTCAAAGATCTATCCGTAAAGTTTATATTAATGCAGTTCTTCTAATGCATTATTATGTTCATGCTACAAAGAAACAATAAACACATTAAAAGTTGGTTATTGAATGGAACCCTCAGCATCAGTGCTTTTTATCAGACAAGGTTTAGGATGTAGCTTTAAGTGCTAGAGAGAATGATGCAAAGTTGATTAGTTTTCAATTACAGCACAAACAATTGTATATATCAAGGCAACGCAAATTAATTTTAACGGCATTAATTTTATTAATGTGCGATTAATGCAATTTTTTAATTATGTCAAGCATTTCGGTTTGACAATTTTTTATAAAAATAAATAAATACATTTAAAAGAGGCTAAATTAAAACCTTCAATGCATTACACATTTATTCGCGAGGTTCTTTTATTTCTCAGTTATATAAAAAAAAGTTCACTGAAAAAAATTATTTTAAATTAGTAAACATTTGCTTTACTGATGCGCCAAGTCTCAAATCAAGCACCAAAATCCACCATGTTTCACACATCCGGCAATTAAAACTGTTCATGTGGAAACTTCCATGTGGAGAGTATTTTTATGAGCTGCCCTGTCATCTAAAATGTTTAATATAGTTACAATGTTTTTAAATGTTTAAAAATATTTAATTAGTGGCATTGAATTTACTGAAATTCAGGGAAATTGTGTTGTTACCTCTCTGGAGATGCCTATGACACTGAGAACAATACTGTAATTAGAGGTTCATGGTCACCTGTTGGGTCAAGAACAAAAGAGTTTATCACCCAGCACTAATTCAGTAATTTACCCACACCTCTGGGTTTCAGATGTACTCAAAAAACTCTTTTAAAAAGTAATTCTATTCCCCCCTGATTATTATGGACATAGAATTGCACTTGCTTACCTCAGTATTGGATTGCACTTGTCTATTTTTATTTTCAGTGTCCCATTTTTTTTATTTATTTTTTTTTTAGATCTAAATAGGTATAGTCCTTATTTCTCAGAAACAAATAAAAAATGAGTTTAGAAAAAGAAACAAATTCGTAGCTGGCTTGTTCTGTTATATGAATTGGCCAGATTTGTCATTTTTGCAAAGTAAAATGTCTTCCTTTGTTACATTTAAAACATAACATAGTTATTCTATTATGTAATGCAAGGGATTTTTTTCTATTTGGTGAACTACTTTTATTTTTACACAGTTGTCTTTTACACAAAATGGCTGGGTCAATCACAGAATGACCTTTTATACTATATTTCACTTCTGCATTCTTTTTTCCTCCCATGTTATCCTCTACAGGCTACAAGGCATTTTCTGCACTATAAAAGTAATGCTAAAAAACCCTTACATGCTAAAGCAAACACCCAAACACACACACACACACACACACACACACACAAACACACACACACACACACACACACACACACACACACACAATAATACTTCACACATACACATGCACTGAGGGAGAGCTCACTGCAAAGGTTCCTGTTGGTTCATAGACGTCAGGAGCGGCACAGAGAGGGCAGCCTCCGGTACAGAGTGAACGAAAGGCTGAGAGAACAGATGGTGGCACAGAGGAAAGGATTGGGTGTCCTGCTGCTACACTTTCCCCATGTGGATGACAGCGGAAGAAGGGGAGCTCACACATTTCTGATTTAACTAATCCTATACCTCTGTCGAATCAGCGTTTGTACTGAGCGAAAATCAAGATAATATGACCTGCAATCATATCATTTCAAAAGTACCTTTATTCTTTCATCTGTTCAATATCAAGCACCATGCACTTCCATAAATTACAAGACACTCTTTCGAGAGCTCTTTTAAAGTTAGTAGACAACAATTTTGTCTACTAAAGTCTTTGCTAAAAAAACATGGCCTTATCCCTATCCCCAAAATACACTATATGGACAATGGTATTGGCTCACCTGTCTTTTACATGAATACTAGGAGACCCAAACCTGTTCAAGCATGAGACTGCCGCTGTGCAAGTCAGCTTCATGAAGATTTGGTTTACATGGGTTGAAGTGGTCTGCTATAAAGCTCTGAATCCCACTGAACACCATTGGGATAAATTGGAACACTGACTGCACCCCAGGCCTGACATTACTAATGCCCTTTTGGTGAAATCAGCACAAATCCTCACATCCACACTACAAGATCTAGTGGAACAGAAAACCGGGGGTTATTATAAAAGCAAATTAGAACTGTGTGGAATTAGATGTTCATAATGCAGATATTAATCTTATGGTCTGGTGTTCACAAACTCTTATCCATATAGTTAACTGTCATGCACTGTCATTCATTTTTCTCAGTTAACATTGTTTCTGGTTTTCTAGTCTTTCTGTTTTTTTCTCTATCTGCAAGTAATTATATACAGGGTCAGTTATGGATTTATCATACCCTAATACACTAAGCTTAAACATGGCATGAAAAACATATACTACATGGCCCAAAGTATTTGAACACCTAAGAACTAAGCAGCCAGGGTTCTGGGCAGGCCACTCAACATAGACAAATCAAATCCTTATTGACATTTTATGCACAGGAGCAAACCATATTTTAAAACATTTTGGGTATCTAAGTTCGAGTGAAAGAACTTTACACAAAGACATTTGAAAAATAATATTGTGTTTACCAATTTGTGGCAACAGCTTGAGATCTGGGTGTAATGGTTGGTTATCTGCATACTTTTAGTCATAAAGTAGGTTATGTATGAATGTTCTACAATTTTAATTGAGATTAAAAATTTTTAGATTTTAACCTTTTCTGAGGGACCAATAAGTAAATCCTCTGTCCAGGCCCCACCTTCCCCCTGGTTAGGAAGAAAAAAAAAAGACTATCCCAGGCTGCAACTTAACACATAAAGAAACATCTGGGTCTTTTCTAGCATTTCTCCCATAAACAAACAAACTGGACAGATTGGAGACAGTGAGGGGCAAACAGGTCACTAAAATAGTTGTAATTTAAAGTCAACCCGCGATAATTCGCGTTTCCCAAGCTTGGTAAATTCGGGGTTTCTCATTTGGAACCTAACTAACAGCAAGTTGCAGATTATCTTAAAATTTGCCAGAAACTAGTATTTAAATTGAAATACGTCAAGATCGATAGGGCACATACCCCCACTCGCTCCCTGAATATACATTGAAACGTATAGTATTTAAGGTCTTAAATCGTTATAACTATTACTATAAGGATTTTTTTGTGCTGTATGTGGTAAAAAATATTTTTTTCTGACACCCTTAAACTTTGTCCAAGATTCATTCTCTGAGAATAGGGATGCCATACTGAGTGTAAACCTTATACACAACTTAAGACAAAACACTGCCTATGAATCATTTTAGCACACTGACTCACTATTATGTCCAGGCTGTAACACATGCTGCTGGTGTAATAAGATGACTAATACACTATCTCTCTAATGTCTGGACCCTGTGTTGCCAGGTCACAGTAAAAAGCTTGATATTTATTGAAGTCCTGCAGAGATTCAATTGATCTTATTTAACCCCGCCGTCTTAAATGTAACTCTGCAGGGGTTTGTTCAACACAGATGCAGAAAAACTGTGTGTGTGTGTCTGTGTGTGTGTGTGTGTGTGTGTGTGTGTGTGTGTGTGTGTGTGTGTGTGTGTGTGTGTGTAGGTGTGTGTGTGAAACACAGGAAAATAAGGAAGCTGTGTGGCTGTCAAAATGTACTAGTATGTCACAGAGAACCAGCCTCATTAGACAAGAGCCTAACAGAACCTTATCTGGCTCATTAATCTACCTCCTCTCCTTTTTTTCATGTTCCAACTAAATAACAGAAAAACAATTGTCTGTTGCATTTTTCATATTATTAGTGAAGCTGTGTGTGATGAGAGAGAGAGAGAGAGAGAGAGAGAGCAATAGATGAAAATTAGTTGGGTATTTGGACAGTAATATTCACTTAAAAACAGATCTACATTCACAGTTTGTCTTTGTTTGTGAATGATTGAATAATAGCCTACAGAATGAGGAACACACACTCCTCTAACTCTAATCTTAATCCTAATTTAGATCGGCCTGTTCACATTCACACCTTGTCTCCTGACAAAAAAATCTTCTTTAAATCTAATTATGCCTTGTACTTGTAATGGTTTCCCGACCTAAGTGTACTGCTACATTGTACTCTTACAAAGATTTCATTGCAGGTTTTTCCTTTGCTGACAAAGCACCACATGGGGCACATACAGGCCTTCTGAAGCTGAAAAGAATGCAAACAAAACCAACCGAAGTACTGAGAGAAAAAGAACATCTTCCAGATAGAGTCAAGCTGTTCTCTGTAGGGAGACAAATTTAATGGGTCACAGACCTTCACCAATCTTCCACAATTCTTAACCTGATCTGGACACCATGCTACATTAAGTAGATTAAGATTAAGTAGACCCAAAGGCAGAAACAAGAGCTCTTGATGTTCCTGTGAAAACAAACCTTCTACATGAAGTAATTAGGAGCTGGACACTGCCTCAAAAAAACATCAGAAATATTTCCAAAAGGACTGAGTTTACGTGTCTGGATGCATAATTCCCTGCTTAAATCCTCTCCCTCAGGCCATTGTGTTGCATCCTAATAATACAACAGATGCAGTCTGGGTCTCATACTGGATGTGGTGTGACTGCCCTTTGGATGGCATGTTTGTCCATGACAAATTACTTTCACCATCTTGCTAATGAAATACCAGAGAGGAGAGCATCCCTCAAAAGCCATTACAACTACTTGTGTGTTTTAGCATAGAGAAGAGGCTGCCGCAGAGCACCAAATTAGCATTAACAGGGCAGGTTCTGACACTTATCGCAGCGAGTCAGGAGGAAAAGTACACAATTTTCAAATGATTTGTCCCCGAAAAAAGCCATGTGTTTTATCACTTTGCAATGTGCTTCTTTACATTTATGCTGACACTACAAGGCTAATGCAGCTAGCAAGTAAAAGAATTTTAGCAAGGCTGAATTATAAAAAGTGCATAGTCATTTTTTACCTCGGTAGGCAAGTCAGACATCTTGAACGACTTTACTTGACATTTCATTATATAAAATATTTAATATATTTTAATGCAGACAAATTTACACTGACACCACAAATCTTTCCCTTGCTAAAAAATTCTATATAGTCCCTCATAGAATTTGTAAAGGTTTTAATATGTATTTTTAACGGTAACTGTAATAATCCATGTGGGTCTCTACTGGTAATTTGTTGCCGTTTATTGGTTGCGTTTTCTTTCTATTGGATACCAGATCAATAGAACAGCATTGGTTACTTGTAGGTCACATGTTGGTAACTACTGAACAATATTAGGGCACAATTAAGCATTCACAATTTAATTATTTTCTCAAATACAAACCCACTATGTAACAGAAAATAATTGGTTATAATGGTTAGCAGTTGATAGTATGTAATCATATTTGTAGTGAAAACGATTCGAATATAAATTAGAATGTAGTTTTAAGGGAAGTTAAATTATATAGCTAATTAGGTGACATTAACATCCATTACTTGCTATAGTTTCTTATAGTTACAATATTTTGGAAAAAACAACAGTTTTTCTTGATAAATTAATTCATCCTAATGTAAAATTTATTTACATTATTAAAATGTCCTGAAAACCTGTTATTGTGTTGTTTATGAGAAACTTTGCAAAGTTTTTATAATAATTATTCCAGGTGTGTAAAGAGTGCTAAATGTTTAAACCTTAGCACCTTTAAAACTAATCTCCTCGCTTGAAGCTGTAATTGAGCTGCACTGCCCGAAGGTGCAGCTGCTACTTGAGCAAATTTGCATCTGACTGGAAGTGAGCTGTCAAGTTTTCCCTCTTCTATCCACTTTAATTCGCATGATTATCCTCACTTCATCACACCCTCTTCTACAACAGTGTGCGCTGCTGACCACAAGTGATGAAACTCCTCTTGACTTTTGACTTCATGAAGTGCAGATTGTCTCGCAACACAACAGAGCTGTCAGACTACACATTAGTATTCTGTAGCATACCGTCCCAGGTTTCAGATTCAGGTTGAGAGAAATGAATTTCAGATGAGCTAAGCTTCACTCTTTCCAGGTCTTGTCAATAAAAACAGAACACAAGTCAGACTCGATCCTACACTTTGTATAATCTAATGCTATGTTTTCTTACTGAGATGGCTAGAGGTGTGAACTTCAGAAACACATTTTAAACAGTACTTAGATGTGGCATGCAGAAATAAACATTTAATTATAAATAAACTGTCAAAGTATAATCCAGGATATCCATACAATACATATATTTGTTTTTTTTTAATGTCTATTGTATCTTTGTGGCTTTGAACCTTTATATCATAATCTGATAAATACAATATTAAACTTATGTCACATTATGTTCTATTAGTCACTGGTGAACAGTCAGGGCCAGCAAAGCTTTCTCAACTTGCCTAAACACTATCAAAAGCACTGACCTACATTTACAACATAAATTTTAATATTTGTTTAATGAAATTGTATTAATTTATTCCCATCAGTTTATTCTCTTAATTTTGTAGCATTTCTCTTGGCTGCAATGGGGTTACATTTTTTTGTCCAATCAGATTTCAGCCTCTATGTGCTGCCATGTCAATCTAATCTTCAGCCTTTAAAGTCTATACTGATGGCCTTTTTGACCATAGAGAATATTCAAATTTGACTCACAGGGCCAGCTAGCTGGCACAGAATAGCATCAGCATTTTTCTATCCTCTAATTGGTTGGTCAAAGGGAAACTGTTACAGCCAAGTTTGACTGGTAAAATATGTTTGTAGCGATCTGCACACATTAATACATCTGAGACTTTTTTACGCCTACGGAGGAAGAGAAATTCATTTGGTCTCGGACATACTTAAAAATATATTTTCCAGAAAAGCTAGACATGGTGAGGAGAGGTTGGCCAACACCAAAGCTAGCTAGCTTGTCTCAGCCCGGGAAAGGGTTTGTTCGCCACTTCCAGACCAGTGACTACAAACGGTACCACAGGCTTACAGTCTCTGAGGAGCGGTACAAATTATGAGTATGCATCTTTTGTGAGGAGGTTGTATTTTACCAAAATTTGTATGTTTTTGTCATGTTTTTAGACAAATATTGATTCTGAACTGCCCTCGATGATGAAGGTGGCACAGTTGCTGTTGTAGTTTAGAGATTTGGAGCTTGCTTTAGTAAAACAATATTTACCCTTAATATGCGACATGCCTCTCTCTCTCTCTCTCTCTCTCTCTCTCTCTCTCTCTGTAATGCCATGCGTTATTATATTGCGTTTTTGTATTGTATTAATTGTTTCTATAATTGCAACCTGATGGTGGAATTAAGAGGTGGATTAAATCGGGGAAAGTCCTCACATATCCAAAGTGACTCACAATCATCTTAATCATTTACACAGTTAAGTGCCCAGTTGGGGCAGCTTGGCAGGTTTTGAATGTATAACTTTCTAATCTGAAGTCCAACATCCTAATCAAGATCTGACATCTAAATCTTTTCATTTGATAAAATACACAGAAAACTAGTGATGACTGTTGGAAGGCAGATAGGCTGCTGCCTTCATGACTTCTAGAATCCTTTTTTTTTTATTATTGTTGCCCTTAAAAGCCGTACTAATTTCATTACATTTGGTTAAAATATCTGTATATTCCAACTGAAAATACTTTGTATTTGAGCATGCACTTGGTTATTCTTGTTTTAGTGTTTCCTCCAGAGGCAGGGTAAATTAATAGAGTAAATAATCCACCTCCACAAAAGTCCACCAAAAATAATCCACCATAAGAAATTTTCTTATCAGAAAATCATCTGATCTGGGCTGTGGACATCTGAATGACAGAAGTGGCTCGGCCATGGTAGGCCATTTACAGCTACCGTCCTTGCTGATGTGTAAGAGCAAACCTCTTATCTGGTCATACGTTTTAAAACATTCTAGCAATTTCTTTGGCCAAAGAATTTACCTGAACCGCTGCTTTAATCAATCAGCACTGATTGTCAACTTCTTTGAAAAAATAATACAGTTCAGTTCATATAGTGGTGTCACCTTATAAACACTTTGTTACGTAACTTAAGTCTGCTTTTGGCAGTTGTACCTGTGTAACCTGAAGAAAACTACTTTGTATATTCCTTACGTTATTACCGTGACCTTCGATGCATTCAAACAACTCATAAATGTCTCTTCATGGTAACACGATCAAATAGGCTCATAATTCAAGTAATTTCACTTGGTCAATTTGAGAAAATAAAAGTTTTTTTAATTTCCCAGATAAAGAAATTAAAATAACAATCAAGAATCATGCCAATGAAATTAATTCTCTAGCTATCCATGTGCATCTGAAGTCTAATAAGCCAACAGACAACAATGTCAAACTTAAGTATTAGTTCCCCTGGACCTAGTGAATTAATTCAACATCCTAAACTAAGATTTATTCAACAAGGTGTCTGGTTTTGTCTCCCAGTTAAGGTAAAGTTTGATTAACCCCCCTACATTAAGTGACTATATTTAACCAGGAGGTGTCTTTGCTAACACTTGGCTGGACTAGTAATGATTCCAGTAGCTAATATGAATTAGCTGGGCAACATTTAAAATTCTAGCTAAAATTACCCACACAGTACAGTAATCCCCCATTTATCGTGGTGGTTACAGTCTGCAATAAACAGACACCACCCCAAAAATGCTATTTTATGTATACAGTGCTGTACTGTATTAACATTTGACTTAATTTTATAATTAATTATTATATTTTTTATTTATAAATATCATTATTTCAACATAAAACAATTCCCTATAAGTTTTTTGGTCTATCGTGCTATCGGAGAGAGACCGGGAAAATCAGCTAGAAAAGTGATTAATGAGGCAAATGCAATTCCGCAAGATTCGAACCGCGGTAAAGCGGGGGATTACTGTGTTTAGATGAGATTTCAATTCTGTTTTATTAATCAGCAAACCGCACAGCACTAATCATGCACGTGCCCAACAAATTCTGACCAAAAGATTTGTATTTGCTTTATAACAAAAATCATGCAACAGTTTTACTTTTACTTATATCCATTTTAGCTGCATACTTTAAAATGAGTAAGACTTTGACAGTATCTGTACTTTAACTGTAGCAGGTAATTTTTCTGTATATTTTTTCACCCTCTTTTTGTGAATGTTTTCAATATGAGTACATTCCTCTGTCCTTGGCAAAAAAAAAAAAAAAGGTCAATTTGCGAGTGTGCCTTAGCTCTGACTAAGCGGCACCATCAAACCGAATAAAGCCCAAAATATTGTCACAAATATAATGGTGATCAAATCTGTGCATGCTTCCATTTAGTGCAGAAAAATATTATCCATAGTCAATTTTCAGAATAGACAACAACAAAAGAGGCAGTTTCAAATGTAATATTAAAAAAAAAAAAAGGTCAATTTGCGAGTGTGCCTTAGCTCTGACTAAGCGGCACCATCAAACCGAATAAAGCCCAAAATATTGTCACAAATATAATGGTGATCAAATCTGTGCATGCTTCCATTTAGTGCAGAAAAATATTATCCATAGTCAATTTTCAGAATAGACAACAACAAAAGAGGCAGTTTCAAATGTAATATTAAGGAATTGTTTTCTTTCTGTGTAAATGTCTTAAAGCCTCAGTCTCACAGGCTGAAGATTTTACATCTCACAGGATGCCATGCAAAAATAAAAAAAATTACATTAAATAAATAAAAGTGCAGCACTTGAAAATGAATAATAGCATCCAGTCAGGGTGCTGTATTCAGAATCGTTTTAGGTTGAAGGCACTTGTGTTTGAATTTGGAAACATGCCAATGCACATGTTGACAGGAACTTGGCCCAAAACCAAAAAAATGCATATCATAGTGGATCAAGTAATGCTTTTTGTTTCGCAGGTCTGTTATTTGAATAATAAATGTTGGAGAAACTTATTTTTAACCTTTTCTGACTTGTGGCCATAATGATATAAGCATAATATGCATAAATCAGGATTTGGAAATGATTGTTTTTGAGTGGTTCATGCAAGACAAAATGTAAAAAATATACAAAGAAAATAAATGTTAAAGAACAGCCTAAATAGACAAAAGCTTGATTAGGTTTGGTTGGGTGTTAAGCATTGCAGTAATTAACTATGGTAATACAAATGTCACTGGATGTAAGATCAGTGTGTGTGTGTGTGTGTGTGTGTGTGTGTGTCAACTATTGGCTGATCTGTGCAGTACATTGGTTCTGCTATTGCCAGTAACATCTGAACTGCAATTTTCATTACAAAATGCAATCTATCTGGATATATGAAAAGGAGACATTCATCATATTGAGATTGCAGGTTTAAATCCTGCGTTTTATCAAAAACTGATGTTCAAACCCACAACCTCAGCGAAAGTGCATATCACATATTGACGTGCTTTGCTATGCTGAATCTAAAGTGACTATTTCACATGCAAACATATTGTTTTGCCTGGGGGTAAACAGTGGCTTGTTGTAATCAATAGGTAAATCTACTCACATCTCACATGCTCAGCCACAGAGCATCATCTTTCCTCTCGATCTACTTTAATGAGTGGGCTGTCTCACTGGACTTGGTTTTTTTGAAAGACAGGAATTAAAACTAGGGATGAGAAATGCGAATCAATACAATTTTCATCTTAATTGGCTGATGCTTGACTGCGATGCCGAACATGAAAACAGCATTGGGTAGTCTTGTTAAGTGGTTAAAGAAAGGACTGATAAAATCTCAACATATCAACATGCTTTCGAAATACAATATTTGCATCCCAGTTACTAGAATGGCTGTTGTGTCCTGATTGCTGGATTATTTAGCTAGAATCTAAAAGGCATATTGTAGTGCTGATTGTTTTTCCATTGCTAACATGTGAGCTGCATTTAAAAAGTCAGTAAAAATCTCTATGTAAAAACAATTGCATCATTCACATAATAAAATGGTTACATTTGGAGAAGGCCATGGCTATGCCTATAGAATATCTAAACATACAGTTTGCCTGTTATGTTTCCTAGCAACCAAAGCTTATTGTTAACAGAGTACATTGGCGCCAAACAATTTGTTTGGTGCACAATATTATTAATAATAAATTAGATTGCTTAGTAAATGCTGCATTTGATCATTTTGTAACCGTAATATAAAAGCAATACTTCGCTTAAGGAAGTGTCTTAGGAAGAATCCCTAGATCCCTTTCCCCTGGACAAAACCATTAGCAAATGTTTTCTTTGTTCTTTTTAAAAGTATCAAGACAAGATAGCTTAGTGGTTTAGATGCTGCTTTACTGATTGGAAGGTCAGGGGTTCAAGCCTCAATATTGCCTAACTGCCCCTCTTGGGTCCTTGAGAAAGGCCCTTAACCCTCTGTGCACCAGGTGCACTGTATCATGGCTGACTGCAGCTTCCTAACATTGCTGGGATATGCAAAGAAAGAATTTCACTGTGGTGTAATGTACATATGAAGTGGAAGTGTGCTTCATTATGCCAGACTGCATTTGCCAGTATGACCAGATTGGTGTTCATTCTAAACAGTTCCCAAAATGTTTTACGCATATACACAAGCTGGTTATGTTAAGCTGCATTAGGCACCATCAACATAAAAAGCATTAGCCTGACAATAAATACTTTGAATGCTTTATATCTTATATCTACAGTGCAATGGTTTTCTTCCAGTTTTTCTACCTTCTGTTTTTTTCACCGAATATGACCTTTTCTGCTAATGCATATTCACAAGCATGATATAACCATTGCACTTGGAAACCCAAGTACTTGCAAGGACCACGAGAATGGTAACCAATAGACCGTGTCGAGATTACGCATTACATCGTCAAGTGCAGGGTCTCATCGTGTTTTCTTGCTGTGAAGAGCATCAGGAGAGTTTTTTAAAGAGAAAGTCTTGAGGTACAGTATACTTGTCTTAAGTTTCATATTATATTGGAAATTGTAATTTTTTTTTTGTATTCTGCACTCACCCTGAATAGATCTGAGATAGATATTTAAAGAGGTTCAATCTATTACAAGACTTTTTGTTTCACAATTCTGAATTAAAATTGCCAGTAAATTGGTGTTTTATATCTAAAAGCCGGCTTGTGTATGAGTTAGGAATCAGTTTAAGCATTTGAATAGGTTAATAACTGTTATAACAGTTGCAACTCAAAAATGTATAGAATAGTTTGGACAATGTAGGGTTGTGATTTCAATCATGCAATAAAAGAAAGAGCGCTAAGGCAATGCTTCACTCTAAGTTGTTTCGTTGTTGGTACTAACTATGGAGACCACACAAAATAAACTTAATAAACTTAAACTTCAAATTTTTTACTTCACACTTCAAATTTGCAGGCACAGAGCATCCTAATTCTACAGGAAACTCCTTTAATAACTACTTTAGTGAGCAGCCTGTCTCACTTGCACTCCGAGTGGGATGGTGTTAAGCTTTCCTCCACAAACAAAGCCAACACAATACTTTCTCCTCCACGCTGTACACAGAATAGCACTCTTGAGCACAACACTCTCCCAAGAGGCAAAAAATAAGAGAAGCACGATGCAGGGGCACATATTTTGGAGAAAAAGAGTCTACAGAGTGGCGCGGATTGGATGTCTAGGAATACTCTAATCTACTGAACTCACCTACAGTCAACAATGTCATCTATTATCTTAATTTTTATCTTTTCCTCATGGGGTTTGTGTCCTTAAAAATAGGGAAAAAATGTCAAGTATGCTTACCTTTCTCTTGGCTGAGACTCCTAATATTGGCAAAATCCTCCATATTCCAGGAAGAGGGCTCTCCATGTGCTAGTGGGAGGGAGATGGAGGCGCATGGCACTCCAGAGAGACTTTAATGGGAGCGCATCTCCTAGATGAGCAGGCGAGCGGCCGTGTTGAGCGCCGGAGAGTCATGTCAACGCTGAGCCACCTGGCTGAGATCATCTATTATCTTACTATTTTGTCCCTTCATCTGTCTTATTTAATTCTACCTCATTTTCTTGCTCTTTCTCCTGTTTTTGCTCCTCAAGTCTGAGTGGCTCTTGCTGTCTCTCTCTCTCTCTCTCTCTCTCTCTCTCTCTCTCTCTCTCTCTCTCTTTCCCACTGTATGATGTGGTCCACACTCTAGGGAAAGCTTTGCATCCATGTGCGCAATTGGCCGCTCACTTTTTTTGAACCACCAAGGGAAAGGGAGGAAGGGAGAAGCTGAGAGAACCGAGCATGAGCAGAGATGAGTAGGGGAGGAGAAAGAAAATGAATGAGAAAGAGGAAGAAAGAGAAACAGAGAAGAATTGAAAGCCCAAGTACATTTGTGTGAGCCTAGAAATTGGCAGTCTCTCATGTTTTATTCATCTTGCTTACTAGGGAGTTATTGGGTGTGCTAGAATCTGCCAATTGCTCATATGTGTATGTGTGTTTGTGAGTGTGTTTGTGTGTGTGTGCATGCAACGACTCAGAGATTTGAGCGGGAACTTATAAGGGGAAAAATTACTCTGGCATGATCTGGGAATATCCTCAATGGACTTGCGATAAAAGCACTTCCTTATGCTAAAGCACTCTGACAAGTGTTAATGTTCCTTACCATTGTGCGCTAAACTCACCAGGGTGCAGTGCATTAGCTTCTTAAAAAAAGAGAAAAGCTTTTAGCTGTGGCAATGATGAGACTTTATGAGAGTCGTGTGTAAAAATAACGACAAAGAAAAAATAGGTTCAGACGGTCTGCCATACATTAAAGAAGATTATTGAAGCAATTTTTGTCAGTTTGTGGACGAAAAGGGGAATTAATCACTGTCCATTGAGACGTGTATATTTCAGAGCTGTCACAGCTGATTTGTGTCATTTACACAGAAGACAGATAAGACGTTAGCATCCCATTGTGGACCACCTTTTACTGCAGTAGATTCCATCCACAGGGTTCTAAATTTGGAACTCCTTGAAACAGGGCTCAGGGTTTGGTGAAGCAACCTGTTCTGAAGCAAAGCGAGGTGGTTCGACTCTGAAGCCTGGGAGGAGAACAAATTGTATAAACGAAAGCGCCTGCTCAGGGAACTGTCTGCGGTTCTGAAGCAGCCTCAGGGAACCTCCTCCAGATCAAAGAAAGTAGGTCAGGGGAGACAGATGAGTGGAAAGGTGCAGGGGATGATGCAGTCCTAAATATGTAGATGTTTTTTTGTGTGATGGTTCTAAATCAGCCTTCATAAAATTATTTACCATAAACAAAAAAGAAAAGAAGGTGAGCGTGTGGTTATGTAATGGTTATACAATATGAGTCTTATTAAAGTAATAGGCAGCTGAGAAGTTTTTTAAGAGAGGGATGACTGCATACAGAATTGGAAACTGAGATATATATACAAACATACAGTGAACGAGGAAAATGCAAACTGAACAACCTGTACCGCATGCACTGGGACGCACACACACACACAAACACACACACACACACACACACACACACACACACACACACACACACACACACACACACACACACACACTGACACACAAGGAAACTGAGCATGAATAATGCATAAATGTGTAAGCGCAAGGTTTATATAACAACACATATTCAAAAATATTGGGCTGAACTATGATCTTGGGGATTCATGATCTTTGAAGATTATTAAAGCTTAATAAAGACTGTCTTAGCACTGGATTTTCCCTCATCATTTATTAGGAACCCGTCTGTAGCGTTTGATACATGGCTCTGTTCTGCGACAAAGCGTGTCAGGGAGTTAGCTCTACAGGGAACCTGCTTGGCTTTGACAGTTCCACCAAAGATAAAAGGAGGTTAGATGGCAGCGAGAGGAAAAAAAGGAGCTGATAAATCCAGGTGAATGGCAGGGTTTCGACAGAAAAGATCAGGACAGTGTTTAAAGATATAATCAATGCCATAGACACAAAGATCATCCTGACCATTATCTTTAAGTTTCTTCAACGTGAACTCAAGACAGACACATAGTGAATGTCTATGTAAATGCTCTAGTGTCACACATTTGCTATTTGTTATATTACTATATGATCTATAGCAAAGAGTAGTCTCTTATCTTTTCTTTCTGCATCAGAAATGTACAGTTATATTGTCCCAATATCACATGATTCCTAGAAATAATCACATCAATTAAGTTCATCTTTCTTTATTTGACCAAGAAGAACCCTCAGTCTAATTAGATGTGCTTCCTGTGGTATCTTTGATTAAATATCTATTTTTACATTTCTGCTTAACAAAGATCTATAAAAAAAAACCCAGCTTATATTTCTGTTTGGCACAACGTTCTGCCACTACTGGGCTCCCATATTAATCAGGTGTTTTGTTGCTGGTGTGTGGTAAAAGCTCAGTCTGGAGTTCCTCCATCTGGCAAGGATTTACCTGACAGCACTAACAATGCTGTTTTAAGAATGAGAAATTTACCTTAGTGTCATAATCGATGTTTCATTTGACTTAGATGCTCAATAAGTTGTGCCAGGGTTCTGACAGCTATGGTTTAATGGTGTGTTCATTATTGTAGATATCGTCTAGCACCTGACCATCACAAGCATGTGCCTTATGAACAACTCTTCCCAGATTTAATTCATCTTGCTATAATAGTACCCTCCAATTTTCTGGGAAGGCTGTCCACAAGATTTTGAATTTAGCCACTGGTGAGATTAATCACTGAATTTGGCTGAGGAGACCTTCGGGTGAAGTCAATATCCAGTTAATTCCAAAAGTGTTCAAAAGGGTTGAGGGGGCTAAGTCCAAGGCTGTGTGGAGGCAACTTGGGTTTCTTTACTCAAACCTTGGCAAGCAATGTCTTCATGGAGCAATCTTTTGTCATGATGGATAATGTTTTGGCGTCTTAGTTTCAGAGAACACTGAAATCATATTCAATTGTGGTCACAACTTTGGGGCAATAGTCTAAGAAATAGCCGTGATGGTCAGGTGTCCACAAACCAGACTAAACAGCCTTCTGCCTTATTTCTGTCAAAAATACATATTAAGGTAATTATATATGTTGAAAGGCAGATAAACATGATAAAAGTAGGATTATAGGCTGGTTAATGGTAGTTTTTAGTTTTTTTTCTCCTTACAATGTCCACTATATGCTATCTAGATACATTAAGGGCATTTGGCAGACACCTTAAACCAGTGCGACTTACAGTTATCTCAGTTATACTCGAAGTCATGGCCTTGCACAAGGATCCATCAATGCCAGTGTTGAAGTGCTGGAATTTTAACCCATGACCTTCTGATCAGAAATCCAACAGTTTTACTATTTTATTTGCACACATGCACTTTGCTTAGTGTCCTAGTTAGTTTGTGTTATCTTGTGTTACTTTATGTTTCATGTACCACCTCAGTCCTGGGGGAATGTTGTTTCATTTAATGCAGTAAATGTAAATGTATTTGGCTGAAATAGCAATACAAAAAAAAATGACTTGACATTGCATCATATTGGCAAATTTCAAACCTGCAACATTTCAGACAACACAAAGAGTTAAGAGGAAGGATGTGGTTGCATACAAGCCTCAACGATGCACATTTTTGTTATTTATACAGACTTGAACGTAATTCAATAACTTCTCTATGCATGTTTATTTAACAGAATCAGGGCAGACCAAGTCGAAGGGCAGATCAGTAATCAGACATGTGAATCAAGCATAGTGTCAGGTGATATTAAACAGTATGCAATAGCCTAACAGTATGTGCTTCCACAAATTTCTTTTTACATGAGAGTGTAACAAACATATTAATCTTTGATTTGGCCTTAAAAAACATTTTTTCTCCATCCTTGTTTTTCTAAATGTTTGGCCTGTATCAAGTCATGGCATATAAAGAAAAAGGAAGAGATACTTGATTTAGGAAGAGATACACTTAAAAGAGAGGAACAAGGATCAGTAGTCAGGTTCATTGCAATAAACACTGCTTTGTCTGGCAAAAGTTATTCTACTCTGGACTCTTTGGAATTCGATGCATCCATTTATATGAAGTGAACCATCAAAAGATTTTAATCTGGCCACCCGGGTCTTGTATGCGCTGTGTATTCAGAGCTCATTCCTTTGTAGAAATTGAACAATAGGATTTTGGAAGTGCTCCACTGAATTGTAATTATTCATGTATTTTGGCATTGCATTGGTATGCCATCTATCTTATTAGGAGTATTGATAGGATCTAACCACTCTCTCTATCCCTATGCAGTTTAAATTTAGTAACTGCATAAGAGTCAATGCAGCCAGTCAGGAAAGTAAATTATGAAATATTTAAGCAAAAGAGTGATTTGGTAAGCCATTACGTTTTCAGGATGGAGGATGCACATGATGGTGATGTAGTAGTTCAATGGAGTCTACCCATAAATAATGGAATAGGTAAATATTAATTTGTCAAGCCGTAATTTAGGTATTGTAAATACACAGGTAATAAAGAATGATTTTCAGTGACAGATTTATCAAGTAAAGGAGTAAAAACTAGACAGCAGAGTAAAAAGTAAACGCAATATATACAAAAATAATGAGGTAAATCACCATATTCACTATATAACCTACATGACACTCGAATCTTACTTTTTTCTAAGTAGTGCAATATTAGAATGTTTTCCATAAATGCCTCACTCTGTAGACAACAGCGACTGCGTGTTACTATGGTAACATTTGCCTAAACAGCAGCGCATTAATATAGAATGGTGAACTGGAATGTTCATTGGTTTGAACCCACATTTTCCAGCTAATCAGCGTTGAATATCGCGACTGATCATTTTATATATGCCAAAAAATAGCATGGGTGTTTCATGGAGTAAGAAAATCATGAAGTAAGAAATTAGCTCAGTTCCGAGATATGTGGATTAAATATGTGTGTAATGGAGTAATACAATCAGAACGTAATGAGGCATGAATGTTGTGGTGCATAATTGAGTTATGTATGAAGTATGATAAGTGCAAACAGTGGCACATGTAAGTACAGGAGTAGAAATCTGTGTAAGATAAGTAATGAAGCGTCCCATCAAGTATATAAATATTGGGGTAAGCAATGGATTAATTAAGTAAATAATGGCACTCGAAAGTAAATAATCGTGTGGTTAAAGTGGAGGACTAATGCTGGAAAGTGAGGCGTGAGTAATGAAGCAATAAAAAAGAAAATATACCATGTATAATAAAATCATGATAAAATTAAAATACACGTGGAGTGAGAAAGTATGTGGCATATGTTAATGCACTAAATGGACAAATTATTGGTGGATACCTGACCATAAGCTCATTATGTGCTTCTTGAACATATAATTTTACATTTGGTCCCACTCTTCTGGGAAGATGTTCAACTAGATATTGGAGTGTGCTTGTAGATATTAGCTCATTCAACCACATGGGCAATAGTAAAGTGACATACTCATGTACTGATTCAGACCAAATGCATGTATGGTCCCAATACTTATGTCCATACAGTGTATGTGAGAGGGTAATGGAGCATGTAGAGTACACACATAATAAAATAATGCAGCAAGTACATACCTATTGTATAAGCAAATAATAGAAACTAATAGCAACAATAATTACAGAAATGCCAGGATGTCAGTAGCAGTTTTACCTAATATTGTCCATGAGAAAGTGTAAAAGTAAATGATTGGAGTAATATTAGAGTCCATAACTACATTGAAGTATAAATAAGGAATCTAGCATACAGATATAAACAAATAAAAGATAATGAAGCATCCCACACACATTACTATCTAACACACCACAAACTGTACTGTAACAAATATTTTTAATAAAGTAGCATTACTGCATGGGACCATGCTGCCAGCTCAATAAACATATGGGACAAGTATTAGGACAAGAAAAAAGAAAAGGACTGTTTTGGACAGCTGTGTCTGATCCTAATATTCACCTGGCTTTGGTGTGTGAATTGGTCCTGGACATTTTCAGGGATAGAGAGAGAGAAATGGAGAAATACACAGAGAGACACCACCCTGTCTTCTTTCTGCCTAATAGGGTTTTCTGGTTGATAAATGGTCAACAAAAAAATGAAATCCCGAGAGAGAAGGGAAAGAAAAATGCAAGAAAAATGATAAAAAGAAGAATGAAAATAGTTTATAGCTGAGAGAAAATAAGGTGCAGGGTTGCATGTGTTCATGCGGCCCAATTGATGGCACATCAGCAGATACCAACTATAAAACATACAAACTTATTTTTTTTGAGAATTTTTAACTAAGCCTTGAGGGGTATAGACTGTGATATGACAGTTGTTGTTGTTTTTTTTACTGAATATTTTTTTAATGAATATAGCATTTAGTTAAAAGCACATTTTACTTGCTTACTTCCTCATGGGGTTGCCTTTGGGGTTTTCCCCTTTTAAAAAAGTTCAGTGTAATATTTTTTGTCCATACTACAGTGATATTGAATTCTTTAATCTAGCCAACATAGAAAAATAAATATACTCTATATAATCAATAGTATGGAGTCTTCAGTATGAGCTCATAGTTGCAGTTGTAAAGCTTTAGTTTTCCACCAATCCTTTAGGACAGGTGAGACTGCACTTTTTGTCCACTCTGAAACAAATAAAGCTGCAGAGATTTTTTTGGATTGTCTTTGAAAAGATACAAGCAGTTTCTAACTCTTACTATATAACATAAGTCATAAGAGATGTAGTAATAACTTCAGACTTTCTTCATGAAACCATCGCTGGATAAAAATACTACAACACATCATTCTTTAATGTGTAAGAAAAAAAAAAACAAGTCTTCATTACACCACATTGTCACTGATGAATTTCTATAACAGAGCGCCCCGTGTTTTACTTTTTACATAACAAGACTCTTTTTTTTTGCAGTCCTGAGACCACTGTGTCCCAAGAATGGTTCAAAGATAAGCACTGACCTCAATTTTAGTCTTAATTACACACATCAAATGCTAACGAGAACACAAGATGAGCAGCGAATCTGATTTTCCATAAACAATTTAGTCATTGAAAAAACAAAAAAACAACAACTCTGTTAAAGTTCCTCCAGGCCATCCTTTACCACAAAGTTAATTCTATCCGGCATGCACCTGATCCATCTACGAAGCTCTGTGAGCAATTCAAATCTAACTAACAGAGCACAATGATTTGCCTCATTCTTCTCCAGGGAAAAGCTTATGTAAGCCATCTCAATAGATGTATCTCTTTATATAATACACAGATGTGAGCATGAAAAACGGCTCTAGGAATCTAGTGCAATGCATGAAATATTATATGCGACCTTCACACACCTGCAAAGAGCGGCTTTGCATTGGACGGTGCTGAAGCTTTTCATGCGTTTCGTCCAAGTTTCATCATCTATTAAACAGCAAAATAGATGTTTGTAATACAAAAGATCCTTTTATCTAATAATTAATTAATCACTGATCAAAAGCATATAGATAAATGAACCATTATATATTCCTTTTCTGACTTGCACGCTGTATGCAACAAATTCTATGTTCATATTTACAGAAAAAGATAAGATGAATCAGATATAGTTCTTGCGAAAGTGCCATATGCCACTGGTTATAGCTATAAATACAGACATAGACAGCAGAAAACATAGAGATAGACTGTAAATTCTTTTGCCATTGAGTTCAATAGTATACTAAACCATTAATACACTTATACATATTCTTCTTAAAAAACAAAAGGTATATTATATACATACATTCGTATGAAGCCGATGTAGATATGGAACAGGTATTAGCTTGCTTTTAAATATGGTTAGTTGATAGCAAGTGTTTTTTTCCTGCCACTTTTAAAGCTCGCTTCAGCATTTAGTAGACAGTGGCTTTATGAGGAATCGTATTTTCCTCCTTTAACTGCAAATTGTATTTGTCTGGGGAATGGTGATAGGTGATATATTTAATATATTTCTCCAGAGCATGCTATATGCTACCTATATGTGTCATGTCCTTTAATAGCATGTGTCATGTCTTTTAGCACTGTGTGAAATGGTAAGAAACTGACTATGAGGAAAAAATGCATGTTTAGTGAAATCTATACCGTAAACACAATCCTTTAAAAGCTTTTAAAGGCTCAAAAGAAAAAAAAAAATGGATATATATATATCATGTGAATTAATAAAATGTGAATTAATAAAGCTTATTGGTGTAATAATCTGCAATCAGTAAAAAGCAATTCCAAAAGAGGCCATTCCAAATTTAGACTAACACTATGTAATAGAAATGAGTAAGTAAAAGGAAGTGAATTAATAATATCTGATTATTTCGTGAATAATGTAATGCTGGTTGTGGTGACTAATCTTTATATTCATTATTGTAACTGTAATGTGCCATTTCTGCAAATCTGTCATATTTTGGCAATTTGGTCCCCACCCACATAATATAAATCACAATGTCAGTTGTTTTTATTGATCTCAAACGTGCAGCGGTATCAGATGTGGGTTATAATAGGTAGGAAGAGGCAATTACTGAGTGCTGAAAAAACCACTGTGAAGAACACAGAAGTGCTGTTTCAGCATTTTGCCTATGTTGGATTCTTCATGTGTTCCTGGGTTTGCGCACATGCAGACGCTCTATAGGAAAAGCCATGGAGCTAGTTAGAAACAGTTTAAAAGTTTGCATTTCCTTTACATAATTCCTCTTCTGGAGCATACCTTTTCTAATTTCCTTTTCCATTCCTTTTCCAATTTTGACTTTTGCCAGTTGACATGGTGTATGTTTTCATCCAACAGCTCCTGGGCCTCATTACCATTATGTTCTCACCTCTGGCCCCAGGGTAATACTTCCAACCATGACAGAGGTAAGAAGTAATTGAAACTCAGGGGGATGTTCAAGATCATTTTCTCTCTCTGTCTCTCATAAGACACAAACAGCACATTTGGGATAAAGAAAAGGGAGTACACTGAATGGCAGAGCACATACTGCTTTGAATACTGGGTACATTTTTCAGGTTAGTCATGGCGCTGTTTTGTCTTCATCAACTTCTCATTATAAACTGCTGATTACACTTTCAGGACTGAAGGGAATAAACAACATGCTTACATGGCTAACAGTGAATTATTGCCTGGAGAACAGCTTAGTATGATTAGGTTATGTAAGGGATGTAAGCCTGCACACATTATTAAAGAATTAACTTTTTTTTTTGCTGTAGTGTCCTTTAAATATCACATTCACAGAGCACTCCATTAATTACACTTACAGCTAAGATTAAGAGTCAGTGTTTTTTTTTTTAAGCAGTGAACACTATTCTTTAATCAAACAAATACACGTATCACTTTTACTGTTTGGAAATGTATACTGAAAACATGGGTTTATTCTTAGCTTGTGAATTTTTTTGATCATGCCTCTGACCAAGTGGAAAAAAAAAGTCTTGGATCCATTTAGCAATCAGATTGTGGTCTGAAATCACCCACTAGGTCTAGTCTGGACCCATTATAAGCAATATTGGTTAGTCGTGAATTGGTTGATTGCGAGCCCTCTACATTATATATGTGCTCCATATGGCCATTCAGTGGTGTTTAAGTTGCATCTAATGACTGAATAGAAAGTGCTCAGACCTCACATGTTAGGGGCCTGAGGACACATCTATAGTAGGTTTTGTGGAGTCTGTGAAGGTCTTGTCTATTAGGCAATGCTGTTTTTTTTTATTCTGAAACCTGCACAGAGGCAGCATGTGTAGAGTTGGTGCCTGGCTTCCACTTTCAGAGTGTTCAAACAATGGCATGTGCTATGATGGGGAGGGAAAATGTGCCAGCAGTCTGTAGGCTCAGGTCCTGTAGTCAGCCAGATGGTGAGGGATGTACTAAACTCTGAGTGGAAAGGTTGCATAGGAATAGGTGGCTAGTTAGGAGAATAAGCAGTACGCAACTACCGTATCCCATCCTAGTGGTGTGTGTTAGCAGATCCAATTAAGGTAGAAAATTCAGCAGACAGCAGAATGATATCTAAGGAATTAAAACCTACACAGAACCACCAGTCTGAATGGCAAAAAAACAAAAAAAGGAAGGAACTGACCCAGCAAAGAAAAAACAGGAAAGGGCATAGAACCCAAATCCAGCCCCCATATGTGCATATTAGCAAGCTAACATAGCAGATTTGGAAAAAGCAGATGGTACAGGCAAGGTAGACCCACACAAACATGCATGTGTGCATAACGCCAGGTTGGCAACTGTGCCTAAAACAATTATTGGTATAGCTAAATGGGCTGCAAGGCTGATCTTGGGAATAAAACCTACAAACAAATACTACAAATTGGAAACGCTATGCAAACGAAATAACTTCTTATGATGGTAAGTGGTATGGTAGATGTAGACATATTTAGAATATAAAACAAGTACGAATGCGGAAAATCCACCTGGGGAACAACCCTCATGGCATGTCCCTTTAAGGACACTAATGGCCTGAGCCTTCTATCTGGACATCCGCCCGAGTTGACTTTCTCTGAACTCAAGCTGCGTGGAAGCCAGGCACTGTTTCACTCTCCTGGTTTAAGTGCAGGTGATCTCAGGCCTGAAATTGAACACGAGACAAAGAGCCGAGTCTCGTTTTTCAGGGGAACTCTGGTGAACTTGTTTGACTCCTTTCTAAGACAAGTGCTGTGAGAGTGTCTCACAAGTAGAATATAATCCCCGGCTCTGTTATCAACAATAACAAGAGAAGTTAAGGGAATGAGAGAGAGAGAGAGAGAGAGAGAGAGAGAGAGAGAGAGAGAGAGAGAGAGAGAGAGAGAGAAGCTTAATTAAGCCATGAATGAGAGCAGAAGAAATAATGATAATCTTTCCTGAAAAGCAAACACTTTTTAAGTGTATCTATTGTATTGTCTTTTGTGTTGTCTACAATATTTTTGTATACATCTTTTAACAAATATTTTTGCACTTTTAATTGGTGCAAATTGCAGACATTTTTAAAGGAAAAAACAGTAAAGCATAGCATTGTATGGAGCGTAAAGTTTATTAAAATAATTCTCAAAATAGGCCTCTAAATAGGCCCGTGACATCAAACTACCAACAATGTAGCATAACCAGCTAGAATGTTGCCTGTGTAGTTAATCTGGGCACTTAATGTCTAAGCATTAAATGTTTAGCATCATTGTAGAAACCTAGATATTTAAGAGGAATATAAAAATACTATTATATAGTACAGCAATGGCAGGCGGTCTAAGTCAAAGCCTTCTCTGCTTGCCCAAACACTATCAGAAACACTGACCTACATTTGCAACCTAAATTGTAATATTTGTTCCATGAAATTGTATTCATTTATTCCCAGCAGTTTATTCTCTTCATTTCGTAGTGTTTTCTTAGCTACACTGCTTCCAGTATATGGATGTTAGATTATTTGTCCAATTAGATCTCTGGTCAGAGGGAAGCTGTTACAGCCAAGTTCGACTGGTAAAATATGTCTGTAGCGATCTGCACACATTAATACATCTGAGTTAGAGTTTTTTATGCCTACGATAAGAAATTGATTCGGTCTCGGACATACTTGAAGATACATTTAGAAGAAAGGCCAGACATCATGAGGAGGTCGGCTAACCCCGAAGCTAGCTAGCTTGTCTCAGCCTGGGAAAGGGTTTGTTCACCACTTCCAGACCAGTAAATACGAGCGGTAACACTGGATTACAGCCTCTTATGAGTCTGCATCTCTATGAGTAGGTTGTATTTTATTATGTAGGTGGCACAGTTGCGGTGGTAGTGTAGAGGTTTGGAGATTGTTTTAGTAAAAGTTCACCCTCCATATGCGAAATGCCTCTCTCTCTGTAATGACACGCATTGTTATATTGCGTTTTTGTATTGTATTGATGGTTTATATAATTGCAACGTGATGGTGGTATTAAGAGGTGAATTAAGTTGGGTAAGTCCCACTGAAGGCCCAGGTACCAAATGCACAGCCCACCACTGAAGTACAGTATATACTCTATAAAATACTCTCTACTAGGTAAAGGTAAATCTTACTGCTTGCAAGTTCACAATAATGAAAGTAATAATTAGGATTATTAGATACATCACAGAAAAAAATTATTTAAATCAATACATACTATATATACATCAACAGACAAAGCTTCCAAGACAAGGACAACTACCAAACACTTTAGCTGTGTGAAAGATGTTTATTATTTGTATTATTTAAATTATTATAAAAATAATTGCTTATGCACAATGTTCAATGTTCATGTTAAAACAATGCAGAAAATTGTTGGTTTAATATAACAAAAAATATGTATGTATGTGTACCTGGATTTTACATTATCTTATAGATTTTTTTTATAATCTTATAGAAGAAGAAGAGAAAAAAATGTTTTTAAGGCACACAAATGTTGCTTGGAGATTACAGGAGGTCCCACTGGCCTTCCTGTAGTCAGGCACCACTGTGTATTGTCAGTAATTGCTTACTCTCTGTGACACCATGGCCAATTTACAGTAAAGCTGCACACACACACACACACACACACACACACACACACACACACACACACACACACACACACACACACACACTCACACACATACACAAAGAGTGTTCCTTTACAGAAAATTAAAGACAGCATATATTTTGTTAGAATCTAGAGCAGATTAAAGAAGCTGAGTATGACAGGTGTGTTCCCTGTAATTATATAAATAAATTATGTTCAGATTTTTGTGTTTGTTTTACAATGTGGAGCAATTGGATGTCCATCAGTGATGGATGTCAAAAATCCAATTCCCACATCTGCAATAACTGCGATAGATATTACTACTTTCACTACTAATATTATTAATACTCTTACTATCACCCTTACAACTTCTACCCTTACTTTTATTACTACCTGTCCCAATACTAATACTACCAATACTATTATTAATACTATCGCTATTAACTCTACTATTATTACTACTACAACCAATACTACTTATATTGATGTATCGATATATTGTAAATGATATTGTCATTTATTAGACAATATAATTAGTGTACCTGCTAAACGTATGCTATTCATTTTTGCGTTTTACTTTTACTATTACTACTACTATCGCTACTACCACTACCAATCCATCTACTATTACTGCTACTGCTATTCCTACTCCTACTACTATTACATATTACATTACATATTACATGTTTTTTTCTTTGACTTTTTCTGTTCCATCATGAAGCTCGACATGATTGAAGAACTAGCATGAACAACAATGTAAAAAAAAAACCCTCCCAATTCACATTGTGAAGAAAGATGAAATGGAGTGTGAAGAGATTTGTTGCAAGTGGTTGTGTGGAGTGATAAGGCAACAGCTTCAAAACCGATTTCATCTGGCAACAGAGCGAGTTTGAGACATTGGAGACTGTGTCCATGCAGCCACACATCTGTTTCGGTACAGTCTATGTTTTTGTATGATGTTACATGGGCATATGTTCATTCATTTGTCTTCAGTAACAATTTGCAGATTCAGAGAATCTCCCAGGAAACAGTTAGCTTGAGGCAAGAATGCATTGGATTGGGTGCATTCATTCACAAGGCAAATTATCAAACTAATGACATGCTTTTGGGAGAAAACAGAAGAATTCTGAGGAAACCCATGCAGACATTATGGAATTAGACTATATGGAAAAAGTAGTGGGATACCTGACTTTTCCAGCCATATGTGGTTTTCCCTAAATCCTTATGGTGTTTTTGTATTTATTCTACAATATATGGTTTTACATACTGTATGTTGCCTTTTGCATTTGCCATTTTTTACACAAAAATTTCAAATTGCACTTGTTTGTATTTATACATAATTCTGTAGTTGTTCTAATTATTTATAGTAAAACTATCAAATGAATTTCTGTTGTCAAAGATGGTACGTCTTAAAGTGTAAAAAGCAGCAAAAAATGTACATTTAGAGACCGATTTAGGCTCTAGAAGCATGGTTTAAAAAAAAAATGAATGAAACCCAGGCCCAGGAATTAGTTTACACTTTTGGTTTACATATCACAGCTAAGTCCTGTCACATTCTCATACAGTGGGTACTCCAGGTACTCTGTGCAAAGCCTTGCCTATTTACCATGTAAAATTATGAGCTGGTTGTATTTATGTTTGACATTCTGGTATTTTAAATCTTGGATTTTTTTGTTGTTTGCTGCTTTTTACACTTCTTTTGATTTTTTCACTTCGTTTTTTTATTCAATAGATTCTTCACTTAGACCACTGGTCACTAATCGGTTGCCTCTGATTTCACAACTAAATTCCAGTCTTTCCTATCTGTCTGTCTGCTTTTTTTCTCCCGCTCTAGAAACAATGTGACATTTGAAATGGCTGCCATGTGTTATCTGGAGATTTGCTGCCAGCTGGTGTTTAAAGCCAACAGCTATACTCACAGCAATTTTCCATACTTCCATATTACTTTCTGAGAAAAATCATAATTTTCATGATTAAATAGGTTGTTCTGTGATTCAGCTTCAAAGTGAGCAGAAAACCCTGGCAGTCACACTTCAGACAATTAGTCTTTTATTACTGCAGGTCCAATAGGTCTTCACTGGCCGTTAATAAATCTGCTGATAAACAATAAGTTATATTCTTGATCACGTTTTTGCATCATATGCAAAATCACTAGGAGCAATCAAGAGGGTCAGACACTGCAAAGTTAACAAAATTTCAGCCTCTGTGTGTGTCAGGGATGATAAAGCAATACGACCTTGGTGATAAAGATAAGTGTGCATGACTATATTTATTATAAGAATTATTTGTTATTTTGTTTTTTTTTAAATGTACTAATACATTTTGATGAAAATATCAGAGAAATTAAAAAAAGGTTATCTAATGTAGGCATCTAATGTGTCAAAGTTACATAATGGTGTTGCTGTGCCATTTTGACACTATTTCTCACTATGTCCTTCTCCATAATGCGTCTTTGTCTTTTCCGTGTTGGATGCTATGAATTTAAATAAACCTTAATTTCAATTGTGTTTTCAAGCCTTTTTTTTTTTTTTACCTCAAATGACAAGTGTTGGTCTGTTCATGCGCAATGAACAAAGCTCCTCTCTGTATAAACTTAGGACTATATTTATTTTAAGTATAGAACAAATGATTTGCAACAATGTCAACGTACACCTAGACCCTATAGACTGCTGTGTGTGAAAATCCCAGCAGATTTCTAAAATTCTTATACCAACCCATCTGTCCCTAACAACCCTACCAGAGTTAGTCACAAAGATCTCACTTATTCGCTGTTCTGATGTATTATGTGAACAATAAATTAGCATCTATATGGCAGCAGATGCTTGGCAGTTTAGCAATGTTTATATACTGGATATCATGTCATGTAACCCTATCAAGAGCCCCCTTCTATAAATTGTGTTGAATTGTTTGTGTAGCGTATTTTCATGGAAATTGCCATACCAAGCATTACATGATATTATGATACATGACACACTTGTCTGCAATTCTTCATTACATTACATAGTACTTATAGTACTTATATCATTTAATAGAAAAAAAAACTCTCAAATAAAAAAAAAACTTGATTATAGTTTTTTTGTGTATTTTGGCACTGGTCTAGTTTATTTAGGGTTTTTTTTCCAACTAAACATCAACAAATATTATTTATAATGATGAATACAAATAATGAATATGACAGATGTGGACAGATGTATTACTCATACGCACATTATAAGTAATAAATGTTGTGAAGAACAACGCATGGCATTGTAATAAATAGTGACTCTCAGAGAACAACATTATTATACACTCTCTGAAAATTGCTCAAAATGCATTATGTTAGTTTTATGAAATGACGTTTTCCTGAAGTTTTTCAACACGGCCATTGCCGAGATCAAAAGACAATGTCAAATCTATCACTTTCTTGCCTCGTCTCTTTACGTGCATTATTATTTTTCCCTGCTGTCAACTACAATTTTACATTTACATTTATATACAAAAAAAGTTCACGAAACATAGAATCGCATTTTCAAAGCATATAAGCAGAGACATAATTTTGAGACATACACAGCAGCCAGTGCATTACAGGACAGAAATAAAGCTTGCTCCTGATTGTATAAGAAAGGAGTGGTGCATTAATGTCCATACATCCTCAAGAGATTGAAAGTTTAGCTGAAAAAAATAAAATAAAAATATCAATATGTAATTCAATGAAACTGATGTGTCCTCATTCAATAAATAAACAATATAGCAATGATGTGTCTAGCTTTAATAGAGTTGAATCGCTCAAGGTGTTCTGCATAAAATTGTCTGCCATCCTTTTTTTCTCCTACAATGTCACCTGTATAGGTGAATTTACATCCACTGCAAAAAATCCATTGCAATGATTTTGTAGTACAAGGAAACAGTATACACTATAATAAGAAAAAATATTTTTCCAGCCATATGTGTTTTTTCTCAAAGCTGTTATCACAAAGATGTAGGTACACAATAGAAACAAGGAGACCCAAACATGTTCCAGCATGGCAAGCTCCTGTGCACAAATCGAGCTCGATTAATATATGTTTTTTATGGGTTGGAGTGGACTTCTATAGAGCTCTAACCTCAACCCTACTGAACACCTTTGGAATAAATTGGAACACTGACTGCACCCCAGGCATTCACAATGATCATCAGTACCTGAATTTACTAACACCCTTTTAGCTGATTGAGCACAAATCTCCACAACCACACTACAAAATCAAGTCAAACATCTTTCCAAAAGAATGAAAGTTATTATGACAGCAAATAGAGACTAAATGTTTAAAGAGCACATACAAAATTCTTTGCTCAGGTATCTAAAATGCTTTGTCCATATCATGTGGTTTAATGCAGCCACATGTTAATAAGGCATGATCCCTCTCTTGTGGCACTAAAACAAAATGCTTATGCAAACAGTCATAAGAAACGAACAATGTATTCTTAAAACAAGACTAGTAGTCATTAGTAATTTCTAGTGACTTCATTGTATTTAAAAAAGACACTAAAGACACTAAAAGTACAAGCACTTGTGTTACAAACACTAATAGATTTATTAGACCGGTCACATTTTGGTTATTTTGATCGTTTGCATTATTATTATTGCGGCCATGGCTAAGTTATCCTGTTCTTTTGCTTTATGCCATGATTTAGATGCCTTGCTCTCATAGCTTACTTGTGTTTTTTTTTTTTTGCAGCAAGGGCATTAGTAAAGTCTGATACTAATATACAGTAGGGTGAGGAGGCCTGGAGTAGATCTCTAAAGTGTTCAGTAGGGCTTGAGGTCAGAGCTCAATAGCAGGCCACTTAAGATCTTAATCTCTTGCCCATGTAAACCATATCTTCATAGATATAGCTTGGTTTGTGTACAGGAGCACTGTCTTGTAGTAACAGGTTTGGGTCTCCTAGTTCATGTTCTTAATTAGCTCTTTTTGTCTCAATATTATTGCCATAACTTAGATACCTTGTTACCTTGTTTTTCTCAGTGGTGAACAGAAATTATTTTTTATCATTTGTTACTGTACTTATTTAGTTTTCTTTGCGTATTTACTCAAGTATTTCCATTTTTGGAGACTTTAACTTCAATAGATTCCATAGTCAAATATCTTTTTACCCAATTACATTTAAAAAAATCAGTCATTCCTTTTTATTTGAGTGGATAAAAACTGGTCAAGCACACAGCAAACCACCAGTCTGGGTAGATCATGTGCTCTGTTTTAAACTTGTTTTGATTGCCTCTTTAGGTTGACATGGGCAGACGACCAGGGAGCCATCCACAAAAAAAAATAAAAATAAAAATAAAAATCTTTTTTTTTATGCTTATTTGGTCACATCAATAACTATATCATATCACGGTCAATGAATCTGGTCGAGACTCTGAGTGTTCACTCACCACCCAGGGAAGTATGAGTAAGTTCCTTACTCATACACTCAAAAAAGAGAGGCAAGGGTTGGGTGATGTCACGTCACGTCACGTCACGTTGAATCCAAATTAAAATTATGGATGACAAAAAAAGCTCTTAACCATCAGGAGTCCAATTCAGGAAAAAGAGAAAGGAAGTAGGCGGAACCGTGCAAAAGATCAAGGTGTGTATGCAGCTCTATCACTCCACGCCTGTTATAGGGATAGTAAAGGCTAATGCATTAAATGAAATAGGCTAATAACTGTATATCACTTAGGTGTATAATATATAATATAAAATGTGTTGCCTGCTATTTTTTAAGCACAGAGAATTTTTTATTTTTTTTTGTTACATAACATTATAATTTATAGTATGTAGTCTATTATAATGTGTTTAACATCAAAGCAATTGCAACCTAATTAGTCTAGTTGAATTGTATTTAAACTAGCACTTATTAATTTGGTTATCTTTAATTGAGGTGATGTCATAAAAGTCTTGGCTTTCTCTTCTATACATTTTCTCCTTTATATCATCCTTTACTAGATTATGGTTAGAGCTCTATAATCTATTAGGTTCCCTCACTTTAAATCAATGTGGTCATGGTTGGTTATCTTTCAATCCTGGCCACAGCTTAGTTGTTTCACTTACTTATTTCATTCCTATGACTATTTCTCAGTTAATATGCTTGTATGTTTGCGTCCCAGATCTTGTCCAGAAAAGACAAACAAGTTTATTGTATTAATGTGTGGAGTGGACCCAGGGTTCACATGCACCCACAATGTCACAAGAGTGTTAATATGTATTCTGATTAGACAGTGCCCTCTCCTCAACCCCGTATAATTTGCGACACCTTTTTGCCATGTACAGTGCAAATCTAATGTGACAAGGTAAAAGCTGATCTGTACAAGGTTTTACTGCGCAGTTAAACTCCAGGCATGATTATAATGCTAAATTCGCTATTCGAATATTGCAAATGGGAATACAATTTAGATTGTAATAGCAGGTGTAAAAGAGGTTTTATAATTATATTCTTATTTTTGGGGCTCTTAATTGCTTCGAAAATTGTATTATTAAGCACTTATTGTCCTTAGGTAATAGTATTACTTTTGTTTAATATTCAATAGAATATATTACACATTATTATAATTTGATATTTCCATGTTAATGATGAAACAGAGAGTAGTGTGCTCTAGGCAGTATATGCTCTCGCTACAAATTTAACTTTATGGTAACTTATGGTGTGCTTCATTCATAATAAACTATAAGAACATATGTGGACTCCTGACTATAAGATTAATTTGTGTTTTTTTAACATCCCATTCGACATTTTGTTCCCATTTGCTGTTATAATAACATCTTTGTATAGATGTTCCACTACATCTTGGGGAGTGATTTTGGAGATTTCAGCACTCATTCAGCTGCAAGGGCATTAGTAAAACCAGTTACTGATATAGGATGATGAGGCCTGGCGTGCATCCCAAAGGCGATCAATTGGGTTGAGGTCAGAGCAATTCTACCACATCCAAATACATTCTATATAACTGTGAGCCTCCAACTTTGTGGTAACAGTTTGTGGAAAAAACTGTGAAAATCGGGTGTTTAAAAACATTGTCCATACATGCATAATAAAGTAGATAATAAAATAAAGATCAGATTTTCTCCATGGAACATTTGCATACTATAAAGAGCAAAAACACTATTAAGCAAATGTGAAAAATGAGCCTATTATTTGAATAGTTGGACTGAAATAACGTAATATACAGTAAAGAGTTGGCGAAGAATAGGAAAATTGCAAGGTTCATATAAAATAAAATAGCGTCTTTTTTTTCACCACTGTTGTTTGTTTTTACCATATTCCAGTGATAGGTAAAGAAGGAGACAAAGAGCGTGAGTTGCTTGTTTTCCCCGAAGTGCGATAAAGAAAAGGTTGTGTACAACAACAAAAAAGATTCAAGGCATTTTCAGTGACAGGAAATAAAATGTGTCAAATTTGCCAGAGCTTCTCTGACTTGAAGCAACACATGTACAGTACTTATCATGTAAAGCAAAGAAAATGACATGCTGCAGTGCCACAACAAAACAACAGCATGTTCTCCTGGAGGCCAGGCCGAATCGCTGTGACTGCCATTTTATTCAGTAGCAGGCAAGAAAGACAATCACTGCGTCATATAGAGTCACCTGCTTGCAGCCCTCCAGCTCACTTCTCACCATGGTCTTTATTTGAACAGACTATTACCCATGCACCACAGTTATCCCTTTTCCATATAATTCAAGTACATAACTTGTTTGTTTGAGACTACCTAATGTGATTCTATATCATGAGTGCCATTTTATTATCGTATTACACACAAACAAACAAACTACACAATGATCCCAGTGTTAAATCTGCAATATTGTTTAATATTCTTCATAGATTACTAATACATGTGTATTCAGAGATGAGTTACGCAAAGCTGTTTAAGCTTATTTCCTGCATACAGGCTCAAAGTTGGGCAAATCACTTGCATTTAGTTTATGCATCTGACATTTTTCTTTAACAGTAATGTCAGAGACATTAAAAGGTTTTCAAAAGGCACTACGGTTAAACACAACCATTTGCCTTCAAGCCCGAAAGCAAATAGAGATGTGAAGTACGGACAATAAAAATAAGAATCATCCCATTTCACATAAAAGCAAGAGAAAAAATTCAGTTTATATATGAATGAGACAAAAGGCAAGCTAGTATTTTGCCAAAATCTTGCTGGATGAATTGTTGTAACTACAAGCATCAAATTTGGTTACATTTAAAGACTAATGGGTGTAACTAAGACCCCAGTTCTTCTAGGATCATTTAAATAACCACATATATGAGCTCACATCCCACACAGCTCAACCATAACTCCTTTTGTCCTACAGAGACTGTGGCTAAGAAAAGAGCAGTCAATGATGAAGTGCTGATACATCCAGCTCAGCCCTTGATTTACACCTTCAAGAGCGAAGAGTGCATTTAGCTCCCAGGACACCTGAAAGCATTGCCGTGAATCAGTTTGACTCATGAACAAAGCGCTTTTATAATCAAGAGACTCTTTCCCGAACAGAGTGCAACTAACAACAGATAGGCGTTAGGTTCGCCTCAAAACATGGTCGCATTTCTGCGAGAGCTTATATATTTTTTGCCACATAAAACACAGGAAGATACAGCCATAGTTGTAAGAGTGTTAGAACAGTGGTGAACTGTCAAGGTCAGCAACGCCTTCTGTGCTGGCCTTAAGATTCAGAATCATTGACTTATGTTTTAATATATATTTGTATATGTATTAAATTATTCCCAATAGTCAATTCTCTTCATTTTTATAGTGTTTCTCTCAGGTACCGTATGCTGCCGCTGAGCCACCAAGTAAAAGTTTACATTTGAGTATCTATCAAAATGCATCCGCTGCAAACTTCACAAACTCAAAGATATTTGTAAGGATTCAATTGTTGGTTTTTCATTACAATAGCTGAAAGTACAGAAGAATTTGATTTGCTCACATATGTATTTACAAGGACATTTACATGACAGACTTTAAAAGAAAAACCCAGAAATAGTTAAGTTGTTAAGCTTTATCATTACCCATTTATACTTTTGCATTTTTTCCTCATAGAATTTGCACAAAAACCCACAATTTGCAGATGCAAGATGCAGTGCTCTGTTATATTAAGTTTCTGTATAGCTGTGGCATCATAATGTTTGAAGGGCAAGGTGTGAAATGCACAGCCGGTCCCTGTGTTACAAAATAGATTTTGATATGTGACATATAATGACCTTTGTATAGTTTCAAAACATATAAGCTTGTGGGGAAAGTGAAAAGAAAAAACTCTGCATGCGCATTCTTGTCTGTACACTCACCACTATAAATTTTGATGAAAGTGGTCAGAGGAATGACTAGATAGTTTTAAGCTTACAGGAAGGCTATGATAACATCAATCATCACTCTTTACAACCATGATGAGCAGAAAAGCATCTCAGAGCACTCAAGACATTAAACAAAGAGGCAAATGGGATTCAAAAGCAGATGGTCATATCAGATTCACCTCCTGTCATCTAAGGACTAGAATCTGAGGTAATGATTTATTATAAACTGAAGCTCTTCAACTACATCACTATGATTTGACTAGCGTATCTACAGAAACAAATTATATCAAGTCAGACACCTGATTCTTTTAATTATTTTTTCCTTTTTCTTTTTGTCATGTCCTTATCTCTCTCTCCTTCAGTATTCACCTCTAGCCTCTGGAGGAAGTACGTATGAACACTGATATGGCCAAACATAGTGTTGGTGCTATTCCTGGCCTTATTGCGTTAGCCTGTGTTTAGGAGAATGATCCAGGGGACGGCAGAGGAAGTTGGGAAAGAAGATGAAGACATTATGAGGAAAGAGGAGCTAGAACAAGCGGAGGTGATGACACTAGGGCAGCCTGGTACAGCACACCGGGATGCAATTACAGATTACAGCGCACACACCTATTTCCACCCCCCCCACACCTCTCCACAAACACACACACTATAAAAATGTTTTCGAAGTGAAAGTGAAGATAGTACATAGTATATTGTGGGGAGGAAGCGTGATTCATTCAAAAATTCCTTTTAAGCAAGCCTAGCATCTAAATGGCACTACTGTACTTATATGCCACGCATTGCTAATGGACTGTAAAACAAATCCCATTAAGATCTCTCTGTCAAAAAAATGGCAGAACATTTGATATCTCAAGTTACTCAAGCACTTACAGTGGTAAGTCTTTTGCTGGAGAAAGTTAGTTAGTAACATTCATTTAAGTAGGAAAATCTCTCTTGAACAAGAGAACCTGGACGAGAAGACAGCAAAAGACATAACAACAATGAACACAATAACATTTAATAGATAGATAGATATATCTGGAATCTGTGGAAAAAAACAAACAAACGAATAAAAATAATTTGTGGGCACGTCATCCACAAGTGAATCCGCTTCACGTACTGCTGAATGGATGCTCTTGGATGATGCTTGAACTGAAGTTTCCAGCACTTAGAGAAGTTTCTTGCTGTGCATATATAATATCCATTAAATTACCAAGCTAATTAAGTAGCAGGCGAAGTCACTGCTGGATGGCACACTGCTGTTTACTTGATGAATGACAGCATACTCATGGGAACGAACAAGGAATGGGTCCAGATTGCAGCGAAGCCGCATCATTTCCATCAGAGCTTTGAATGAAACGGGCGTCTTCGTGACGCTCTGCTTTTCATCTTCGCTGTGTCGTTAGCTTGATTTGGTTGCAGACTTTCTTAAAAGAGAGTGCCTAGTGCAGATAGTTCATCTGAGACACTCTTTAAGCAGTTTCTCATTTTCCCACAGCAATCTCACCTAATTAAGCCAACACAGAGTAATATATTTTTTAACTGTTTAATTTACTGTAGAATTTTATTTAATTCTAAGGCTAGGTCATAAATCTATACAGTTTATTTTTCAGAATTTTCAATAAAAAAAAATCATAAATGTTATGACAACACATTTTACATTTAAATAGAAAATGCATAACAACAGACGTCTGCACTATGCTTTAACATTATGCAATATCCCTATAAATATGAGAAAACACATTCAGGTGCAGATCAGTACATTCCATATGGTAATCCCACTCCCTTCCTTGACAATTAACAAGACTAGTAGAAAGTAGTCGTGGGATTTTGGCAGAGTCTGTTGCAAAGAAAAGTTCCAGAGATAATGATACAAACAGCAAATTTCTACCTTGGCTAAGCATGTGGGCGAAGATCTATAAGCTTTGCTATTTATACAGCACCCACCATCTTATTTTCTTCCTTGCTCTGGGACTTGGCCTGTGACGACCCTCTTTTATTAATGACTTAGTATGGCAAGATGAAGTGGAGGAGAATTAGAAAAAGAGAGAGAAAAAGAAAGAGAGAGAGAGAGAGAGAGAGAGAGAGAGAGAGAGAGAGAAATTATTCAAAACTGTTTTTCGTTTTATTTTCCATTGAATCATTTCTGTATTTTCACTTCGCACTTTCTTTATTTCGTCCATTCCTCTTCATGTCACTCATGGGAAGTTGTCAAACAGGCAGGCAGTAGACACAACCGTGCACCAGATGATAAGCTGATTCAGGCAGACGGTTAAAGAAGCGTTTAGTCTAAAAATATTGCAGACTAGACGAACCAATTCTACAGTCAACTGCACAACACTGGGGGAAAAAAAGCAGTTTTCTGTTGCACTGGGTAAGAAGTTTAGAGGTGCGCACAGCATTGTTTTGCATTGCTGACCAATGGGAAAAAGGCATCTTGAGAATTAGCATTCTCCTCAAAGTATGGAATTTAAAGCAAGAGGTATTATTTTGCATATTCAATGCACTTTTTAACCTTAAAAAAATATACAAACAGATAGATAGATAGATAGATAGATAGATAGATAGATAGATAGATAGATAGATAGATAGATAGATAGATAGATAGGTTGATCACCGGCTATGAGCAGTACATATGTACAGTAGCAAATAACACTATAAAAGGTAAATTACGCAAGTAGTTATCAAAAATATATATAAATATCAATATGTAATAGGCACATTGGTGCAGGATTATTTAAACATAGGCAAGGTATATGTATATTATATACACAACAGTACCCACAGAAATACATAGTGTTTTTTTATAAGGATTTTGCTATGAATCTAAGTTAAATTATTATTATTAAATAATTAACTATTTTTAAGATGGAAAATTGTGTTTTCTTGTGGAAATCAGGTCTGGTACAAGATTTTACATAGAAAAACAAACAGGTGCTGCACTTCTCAGAAATGGAACAGCGTACTATTCTGGGTTTTATTTTTTGTTTGTTTGTTTTTTCACAGCACTCCAGAATACCTAAGCAAACTAAAGCAGTTTCGAAAGGCAAATAGTAGTTATGCATCAAATATTGACTGTAATCTTTTTCTTTTTTATGTTTCATTTTTTATGTTTACTTCTGTTTTGTGCTGGATCTGTAATAAAACATTAGAAAAGTTTATTAGTATCATTGACTGTATTGTATATACACAACAAAGAGAAAAGTATTCAGACTCATTACTTTTCCATCCATTTGTATTTCTTCCCCAATATGTTACCACAAAATTAAAAACACCCATTTGTATAGGACTTTACTAATGCTCTTGTGGCTAAATGAGCACAAATCTCCACAATTCCACCATAAAATCTAGTGGAACATCTTTCCAAAAGAGTAGAGATTATTATAACAGCAAATGGGACCAAATGTGGAATGGGATGTTCAAAAAGCACAATCATATATTATGATCAGATGTCCATAAACATACAGAAATAACTCTTTGCAATCACGTGTGTAACAGTACATTATATAATAAGTGGAATAAGAAATAGTTATGCGGAAACAGACGACATTATACAGTGTGATCACAGTATATATTGTGTGGGAGTTTTAAATACAGAACAGCCTACTTTTCAAACAACTCGAAAGACTTGCACTGTTGAGTAAACTATCAAATAAAGGTGATCGTGTTAAAATAATTAACTATTTGTATTGAAGTGTTATATTGTATAAACTGTACAATTTAAGCATTTCAGCCAATAGCACTTGACATACATTGTACAGGGGAAACATTAGCACTTACATATCACCATTATTAGCCTTCTGCTTCGGCAACTAGACATGACCTAAACACACACGCACACACGGACACACACACACACACACACACACACACACACACACACACACACACACACACACACACACACACACACATCCATTCTATTGTAGTGAAAGGATGATATATGATGTATGGCACATCCGTGACTCAAACCTCATAATCTGCCAGTCACACTATAATGAAATATGTGGGTCTAACCCAAGGTGATGAATAGCACACCACATGAAAGACTGAGTTTGCGATGAGGCTGATGAATTTCTATCATTATAAGAGGCAGAGCGCATCTTCTGAGAGGCATTAACATAACCTCAGGGAGGTGAAGTAAAAAAAAAAACAAAAACGTGTTTCCCCCGGAGGAGCATTTCCTTGGGCCGAAACAAACCAACACCAAAACCCTAAAACATGATTCAATTTGCTTTTCCTTGCTCCACTCTTTACTAGCACACCTGTTTTAATGAACAAGGCTTAAGCTGCTCACCAGTACAAATGTCACACTCTAATACAGCTCTGCACCACAGGTCATGTTTGAACTACAATATTTTTTACTTCCAATAAATGTTACTCATTTGAAGTACTATAAATCCATAAAAGGGCATTGATGTATTTCAATTCCTGGATAAACTCTAGATAGCTGCTCTGAGATATAGATGCAACAGTATAACCAATCGGATTTAAAATTGCAGCTGTAACAGTAGAATGCTTCAATTATTGCTTTTCTTTGCAATGCAAATAATCAACAAGAAATCAAAGACATCCAGAAATTTCTCCAGTCCTTTTTTTATTATCATCATTAGGTCGGATATGACTGCAAACGATATCAGCAACATTTGAATGATCCTGACTAACTGATATTTTGTTAAAGCAATTTTCCAATTATACACCTTACCTAGTCTGTGACAGAAAAGACTATAAGATTGTGCCATATGAAAAATGATATACTTTTTTTTTCCCCAGAACATAGTTGCAACCTGGTTGCAACTCTTTCCCTTTCCACAGCCTGGTCCTAGGTCATGACTCAGTGATTGCAAACTTCTGGACTAAGCAATATATCAAAATGTATCATAGATAGATAAACCTTCATATGAATTGAAAATTAGCTTGAAAGTCAGCATCATTTGAGATTTTAGATACAGTAATGTCCATATCTCATCCACAAAATTTTGTACTTTGGACTGGACAACTACAATGGACAACGTTTGCATACTTCTGCTTATTTCCAATTAATAAATTTTTTTTGAGAGACTTGGAAAAGATCAATTATCGAGAATGTAGTTCTCCAAAGTAGATGCTGATCTCTTGTCATTGGAGTAAAAGTCATTGAAAGCTGGCTTAACTCTCTCACCCACACACACACACACACACACACACACACACACACACCTTTTTTTTTTTTTTTCTTCAAGCTATTTAACAGAAAATAAGCCATCATGGCTTTTTCAAATTTATCATAATTTTATATATTTTTGATAAAGAGGGGGCTAGTAGCTTTAGTAGTTTTGCTTATTTTTACCTGCCAGCCCCGTTCATTTCCCAGAATATAAACGTATATTTTTTTTTATCCAGAAATAGAGATGAGCAGATGAGGGTTGAGATTCGTGCCCAAGGCTCTCAAGAGGTGTAACGGAAAAGCGCTCACCCTATCATCAGGAGACTGCGAGTTTGATTCCCGATGATGCTGCGGACATCTGTGGCTGGGAGCCCATGCTTTCTGAGTGGTAAGGCTGGCATACTCTTTTCTGTCATAGCAAAGACACTGGTTTATGTGATGCACCTGTTCAAAGAAATCCTCAGAGAGTGTTACGCTTTTTGTAAGGTAGCATGAGTAGCAGGTTAGTGGCGTCATGTGTCTGTAGTAGTTATCATATAATAGGGGAGAGCTGGCTGGTGTGTAGGATTTGGCTGGTGGCCAATTTAAGAAGTTCTGGCACATATGGCGGTTTTGCAATTTGAACCCACATCCATTTCTATACAGTTAAAACTGATCATCAACACTACCATTACATACAGCAACAACTATACAGCTACATTCTATCACCGCCTTCTTATTTATCGTAGTCATCTGCTTTCTCTGTCTTTCCTTATAGTGGCCGACAAGTGCAAAACACATTAGCAAAATCCGAAAACAAAATAACAAATCCAAAAACAAAATATCAAATCCGAAAACACATTAACTAATAAGAAAACACAAAGACATTTCAAAGTCCAATGATCAGTAAGTGTTTCATTCATAAACTATACCTACATTTTCCGGTTTGTCTGAATTGTCGTTGTGTTTTTTTTTTGGATTTGTTCATGTGTTTTCGGATTTGTTAGTGTTCTCTAATTTGTTTTCTGATTTGTTAATGTGTTTTGCACTTCATGGCCACCGTATTTCCTTCCCCATCCCAAAAAATCTGTAAGCAGCACACGCTCCTCCCTCATTTCCTGGAGGCTGCATTCATCTTCGCTCAAAGCTTCTACCTTCAAAGGGCTTACTGACCTTTCTAAGAGAAGCACAGGCCTTGGCCTTTCAATAAAGTAAAAGCAGGTCAACACACGTACAGAGCATGAGAACTGAGGATACATTGCTCTGGCCAGAAAGGGCAGACACAGATTAAGATGCAGAGCTCAGAAAAGCCTTTTTTTAATTATTAAGATGCAAACATTTTGAATGCTTATGGAATTATTCATCACTATGAACTACACAAACTGACCAGACATTCTTTTACTGCTTACATTAATAGATGTCTGTATGAATGTCAAGAATATATGGGGATATAGAGGAATATAAAAATGAAAAATTGAGAAATGAGAAATTATAAAAATTTAATAGCATTTGCTACATATTCTGGCCTCAATGACTACAGTATAGTATAAAGAAGTAATTGGCCACATTTTGCAAAAAATGTTTAAACAGATTATACGCAAATTAAATAGCTCATTTAAAGTTTATGTATAATTGTAGTGGAAATTTCACACTACAAGTTAAAACGAAACCCTAGACTGCTTTCTTTTATTTGCTATATTACTGGAAAATGTAACTCTCACTATGGTTAGGAGGGGCTTTTTCAATATATAGACATGATTTTGAAATTCTTTGTTCTGGGAAAGTAATGAGACCATTGCCGAATGTAAATTAGTCATGTTTTGATTATCCTGCCTGATCATTTGCTTCTGTAAATCTATTGGGAATTTTTTATGACCTGATTTGTCCTACTGAAAAATTTTCACACAACTTAAAAAAAGGTTTGATTAAAGCTCCACATTATCAGGATGCCTATTCTTTTAAGCATATACATTTAAATATCTCCAAAACATCATTTGTTCTGTCAAAGTTAATGTAAATATAATGCAATGATATACAATACATTAATCAGACAACATTTTGAGAACACCTGACCATAAGATTCATATGTACTTTTTGAACATCTCATTCTACATTTATAATAACCTTATCTCTTTTGGGGAGATGTTTCACTAGATTTTGGAGTGTGCACACAAGGGCTTTAGTAAAGTCAGGTAATGTATGTAGTTGAGATGAGGAGGCTTAAAGTGCAGTTCCAATTCATCCTAAAGCTGTTGAAGTTCTATAGCTGGCAACTCAAGATCTTCCAAGATCTTCCACTCTCCACTTGTGCCTCGAGTTGTTTAAGAAAGAAATATATATATATAGAGAGAGAGAGTCAGTTTTTTTTTTATTGTTGCTGCTGTTTGCTTGCCTTTTTCAATCATGTTTTCAATCATGTATTTTTTCTTGATTAAGGTTATGATATTTTCAAAGTGTATCCTGGGAACACAATGGGCATGTGGCATGAACCCTGAATTTTATTTTGCGAACTAACCCTTTCGACAATTTTGGAATGAAACGACAAGTAATATAAAAAAAAATGACATTTAGGATTACAATTCTAATAGCTTGGCTTAGAGCTGGAGGCTATGGGATTTTACGAATGAGCAACTGCGCTATATAGTAGCTCTTTTAAAACCGGATGAAGCGTTAAATGAATGCACTAGACCACTTCCACTACTGTAATGCAGACTGTCTGCCAATTGTTCCTTTAAGTGGCCATCTATCAGCAACAATACGATTTGCTCACTGCTGATAAGTCGAGATTACTCAGGCCGCATGCTGTTAGATGCGCTTAAGTAGTTGGTAACGTCAGCGTGCTGGATTAGCATGTATCATATAAAATAGTTGTCAGTTGGCTGCCTCTCAGCTTTAGTACAGGTGGCTTTGTTCAGGTGCCGTGTGTTTGGAAATTAAATAAGAAACATATTAGATGGAATTGCTAGATGTATGTCCAGAATCGTTAAATGGTTGACCTATAAGCAGGTTCTCTTAAATATAATATATCAAATTTTTAATATAATTTGTCAAATCCATATGTTGTCCCAAATACCATAAAATCCCATAGAAACAAAGAACCCTGTTTTAAACTCTGTCCTAGGATCAAGACCGACTAAAATGTTTGAAAATATTTAGGAAATAATCTTGAACTAAAACTGTGTGTTTTCACATGGTGGAGTAGATGAGCAGAGCGAGGAGAAAATGAGCTCTGCCAGGACAAGTTTTAGACCTGATGAGGAATTTTACTTGCCTGCTTTTTTTTTAAATAAGATTCCCAAAGCTTGTGTGGCTTTTAAAATAAATCCTCAGATTCCAGTGATTTTCTGGCAAAAGTGCAACCTGATATGATTGACTTTTGTAACCAATTCGCTTGAAAGTTCAATGTGTTGTGCTTTCTGGGATGCTTTTCTGCTCACCACGGTTGTAAAAAAGTGATTGCTGCCTCGATACACCTTCATTCTTTCTCTCTTTCTTGCTCTCATCAATAAAACATTTTATCCTTCCATGGAATCTTTTTTTTATTTTTATTTTTTTTGCACAATTGTGTAAGGCCTCAAGACTGTTGTGAATGAAAATCCCAGGAAACCAGCAGTTTCTTAAAATAGTTAAACTCACCGAAAACCATGATATAGTTTAAATCACTGAGATCACTTTCCCCCCTCATCCTTCTGTTTGATGCGAACATTAACTGAAGCTCTTGGCTTTCAGATATCTGCATAATTGTTTACAATGTGCAGCTGCCAAATGTTTGGCTGATTGAATAATTTTTTCGATGAGCAGGTGAAGTATTTTTCCTCATACATTCTGGGGTAAGAGATGTACTTTTTTTGGTACCTTGGCTCTGTTTTCTGACACGGACTGAATATTATGAGGATCTGTCTCAAACAGTATTTCCTTATTTCATCCCAGCTCAGATTGAGTTCATGGCTCTTGATTTATTCCATGATATAATGTAAAGGTTATTGGAAATTTGGCAGCGCAGGCCAAATGCGCACCAGCAAGCTAACGAAAAAGGATCATTGAATTTGAGCAGAGGAATTATAGATGCGTAAAAACCATTTAATCTTCCGTACAGGTATCGCCTGATTACATAATTAGAAAAGGGTGGATACGCACGCCGACACCACAATCTGGGCTTTGCTAATTAATAAAATTGAAGCTTTTCCAGAAATATTGCATCAACAGCTGCACAGTGTGAATGTCTGCCTGCATTTGTCCAACATGACCTTCAGTGCAGAACAGATTAGGAGAGGAACTTGCTCAAGAAGTCAATATGGGGCACTCAGGCAATCCTGGAATTTTGACCTCCTAGTTACAAGCACAGAATCTTAATCGGAGCCATTAGTGAACAATTTTGCAAGCGGGTTGTAGTTTGGCTGGTAAACTTTAATGAGTCATTCGTTCAAATGTCTTTCACTTCTGGTGCACATGTTGGGAAATGTGTAAATTAGCTGATGAGGTGCACTGAACAGAGGTGGTAGAGAAGATGCAGGTTATTCAGGCAGTTCAAAACACAACATCCATAATTTTTCAATTTGATTTGTTTCACATACACTATGTGGTATGATGCAAATTGTCCAATAATTTCAGCCAGACATATTGCAAGCACGTGTTTTAAAGTAAACTACAGATAGAAAGACTTGAGGTGTGCATTTAGACTGGATCATGTAGCACACAATAAAAACATCATGCAAGCACAATGTTTTAATGTTTCAATAGAGCATGAGCAAATCACAAGTAATGAAGCTTACAGCAAAAAGAAACACCACGGTTATTAACATGAACATTTAGCAATGTGAGGTGCATATATATATATATATATATATATATAATTACAAACTGCCTGGTCAGGGTTGCAGTGTCTTAAATTAGGCAATTAGTTTGTTCAAATTTTGTGTGGTAAATTCATTATTGCAGGCAGGTATAAATGATAAAAAATTAAAACAATCCTGAGCACAACATCTATAATGTTTAATTATGAACAAATGTCAGAGTCAGAAATTACACACTATAATGACACCGATGCCATTTCTACATCTGAGCCACACTTCCTATACATTTATTTGAAGCACTACACAGACACAAATACAGGTAGTGGCATTAAACATTTAGAAAATTACCACTTGTAAAGAATAATGACCTATATATCTATCTGTCTTATACGATAGAACATATATCACAATAAATGCTGCAACATGTTTTATCAGTTTAAATTTGATTTTATTATGACTTTGAGTTATTACTACAATAACACATTTCTTACGCTATTAAAACTGTTCTGAAGGACACCTTTTTCAATGATTTACATATTCCCAAGGGTGAAGCGGTTGTGGTTTTTGTTGTTGGTCTAAAGAAAAGACAGTGGGGGTGCGAAGGACATATTTGTCAAAAATAAAAATCTTATAACACTGCCAAATAAAGACGCACTATTTCAAAAGATTGTGAGTCCAGAATTGTTATGAAATATTGTGTAAATATTTAAACATAAATGAATTAATGGTTTTGCCTTACTTACAGTTTTGCAACATGTTGGCAAAAGAGGCACACCGCCAAAAATTATATCAAGTAAAGATATACTGAATAAAGGAAAGTGTAATGCATATATTTATTTTTCTAAATTATATGAGTAAATTGCAATATCAAAGACTATTACATCTATTTGTTAACATATTTAACAATTTTAAAGTTTTAGATTTTCTTGCTTCTGTTGGCAATGCAGCAGTTTACACTGCCTAAAGAATACGGCTAATTAAAATGGATAAAATTATCTAAATATAAATATTTAGATACAATTGCTTTATTATTTTTTGAGGTTTTATTATATTAATTATCCAAAACTACTAAAGAGAATTTATGCTTACATTCAAGTAAAAAGTAGAATATGCCAACTGTTATATCTGCCAATGTTTTGTATTCTCTGGCTAAAAAACTGAATATTTTTTACTTATTTTTTCCTCCTGCATAGGATGAAAATGTATATTTTTCAAAATTTAAATATTAGCATGTGGCTTTAAACTGTTGGAATCCTCAGGATAATTAGCCAAAGCACCTGCTTTGAAGCAGGGAAAGTTTTTTGCTCTGTACTTCAGCTCACTGGACAATCTGTGTTAAATCAGCAATAATGAATGACCAAACATCAGCAAGATATTTACCCAACATTTTAAGTCAATTGTGGAGTTGCTTATGAAAATGCTATTATATTTCTAGTTTTACCACTCTGTTATATAAGCAGCATTAAAAGGGCCACCGTTAGTTTGCATTATTGTAGTTTTTACATCATTAGCAAGCATGCAGAGAATAAAACACACAAACTGGCTATGCTGTATTCTACATTGACACTATTATACTTTATTCAGCTTAGGAATTCATTCCACCATCCGCCAGAGAGGATAAACCCATCTTGAATGTCCACAGCTCAGACATTGCCAGTGGTCTCATGAAACATTTAGTGTTACTTGGGTTTACACAGGAATAAACATCAGCCTTCGGAAAAAGAAGCAGAATTTACATAGACTTTGCTCACTGTCTGTTTTTGTTCTTCTTTTAATGGCTACTTAAACTCAAGAAATATCTCCCAGAAAAGGTCATTTAGCAGTTTGCATAGAATCTTTCAAAAACCCTCGACTGCACACTTAATTTCTTTCGCAATATCCTGAGAGAAAAAAAAATTGGAGTGGGATGAGAGAGCCCTTTAGTTTAATGCAGCTTCACAATGAGGAGCTTATGCTGCCTTAATTGCAAGGCTTTCAGCCACCCTGCATCCTTTTTAATCATAATTAGGCATTATGATATACTGTCGGCTAGACACACCAACCTGAAGAAAAAAAAAAAACATTTGAAAAGAATAAAGGCACAAACAAGATTTTTTTCAAGATATTCCTGGTGTTTAGATCCTGTGCTCTGCAAATCTTTTATGTCTAAAGGCCTATTTTCCAAACCTATGATTAAGTCTTGTTTCTGAGTAAATGAATTGCTTACTAAAAATCCTTTCAAGTGTAATGTTGTGAATCGTGAATGAATACCTAGGGTGCTTTGCACATTTATGATCTGAGGGTATTAAAGCCAAAAAAAGATCGCCAGTACAATACATGGAAACACACGTGCTGTGATTAGTACAACCAATAAGTTTAGACTATTTTTCAATTTCCAGTTATCAGTTATCATCCACACTCAGCCAGACATGACATGAACAATCGCCATGCTTAATGGAAATGATAATAAAAACAATTACAATGCAGGAATATCTGGACGGTGTCCAAAAGCAGGCCAGATGGTGGATGTGATGCTGCAGCTCAGTGGTACCGTTGTTAAATGACTCCAGATAACCGAGAACATCTGGACCCCAATGCTGAACTGTAAAAGCCTCCTGGCAATATTAACATGCTTCATCAAAACATTTCTAGAAAGCAGCTCTTTGTAATCCCAATGAAAACCTTAGGACAATAGGACGATGACAGACACTTATGTAAAAGTCACTTTATTCTATCATGTGTGTTTAAATAAGAATTTTTTTATGTAAGGGTATAGTGTGTTATAAATCATTTCAGATTCCTTCATGCCTGTGTTGGGTCATTCCGATGTCTCTTTACACACCTTGTCTGAAAGCTACTGTTATCCTTTATGTACTGAGAGCCTTGAGATGCCATAAATATTGAAAGAAGCTTACTGTCGTGAAGTAACACTTGTTTTTTTTCTGCCAGGTTTCTCACGTTAAACGTATAAAAGCTGAAAGTCTAAAGATTTTTCCTCTGTTTTTCAAGTGCCAGCCAAGTTCTCATACAGAAACACAAAATGAGAAAACCTAACCTATAACCTGCAATAAACTGTGACAAACTTTCTGTCTGTGTATAGAGCCATTTAAAAGCACTGTAATGTGCAGATTTTGTGGATTTTACATTTTTCTGCAATGGTTGTTCCAATATTTTCTGCATACTCTCTATAAAAGGAATATACATCTAAGTGCATTTCCAAAATAGAGTCTAAAAGCAGAAGTCTAAAGGTGGCCCCTGGTCTCTTTTGAATTGTTACAATTATAAGCCAACATTATTGACACAATTATTGGGAAACCTGACATTACCAGCCATATCTGGTTCTTCCCCAAAACTGTTACAGTACCACAAGGCACACAAATGTACAGGAAGTCTATGGATGTGGTAGCATTACATTTTCGTCTCACTTGGAGACTAGGATACCCAAACCTATTCCAGCATGATGCCCAATGTTCCTGCTATGGAGGTCTGACATCAACCCTATTGAACACCTCTGGGATGAATGGGAATGATGACTGCACCTCAGGCCTCCTCAGCCTATGTCAGTACTTGACTTTACTAATGCTCTCCTGGCTAAATTAACACAAATCTCCACAACCACACTCCAGAATTTAGTGGAACACCTTCCCTGAAGAGTGGCAATTATTATAACAACAAATGTGTAATGAGATGTTCAAAAAGTACATAGGAATCTTATGGTCAGGTGTCAAAATTTATTTTTGTCCATATCGTGTATTTATTATTAAGTTCTTATTGTATAGTTATAGACTTTTTGACTAGGAAATTCAATTGTTTTTTAAAACAAACCTCATTAACTAAAACAAAACAATTTGGCAATTAAATAATGCTTTTTGAAAAACTTCTAATCGGTTGGTGGCAATTTATTTAGAATAAAATAAACAGCTGAGATGTTACTGAACACAATTAATCAGTGAGACTAATATTTGAGTAGTTAATAGATAATTAAAATTTTGTTCTGAGGTTAGGGGGTCATGAATTAATTCTATAATTAATGTTTAATGTCATTTTAAGATGTCTCTGGCTGTGAAAACATATTGAGAACCCCTTGCACTAGGTATATCATTTACATGTTATATTATTGTCCTATACAGATAAAGATACACTACTGGGTTTAAGTTTTCCAGGAAATATAACAATTTTCAGCACAATATCTTCCAAAACTTTTAATACGTTGTTTACATTTGTTTGACAAAAGAATTACATATTTAAGTCATTCTCATGGCTGCATTAGGAAGCAAAAAACATGGCAAGCACAGCACACAACACAAGTTGCACAACACAACACAAGTTGTGGAAGTAATCGAGTAATGGAAGTAATCGAAATATTGGCACCCTATTAACATATATTAGCATGTCCCTGATATATGTATACCTGTATTGATGCAAGTATCCACTTTAAAAGTCAAGTGACAGCAGTGCAGAACATACATTAATGCAGATACAGGTCAAGAGCTTTAGTCAATATTTTCATCAAAAATTAAAACAGTGGAAAATGTTTATTTCAGTACGTTTAACCAGATGTGAGTGTTGTCTGTAATTTTCACACACAACAGTCTCTACCGTTTACACAGAATTTTGTATGGAAAATACTTCACTTATCACTTACGTTTACAGGCAGACAAGCCTCATCAATAAAATATGACAGGAAAACAGCCAGCAGACAGAGAAATTGTAACTCAGATAATCACACCTCTAAACAGGATACTCAGAAATACATCTCAATATGCACAAAACATGAAATCTTGAGCTAGATGAGCTACAAGAAAAGACCACAAGCAGATTTCACTCATGTCACCCAAGATCAGGCATCTTACAATGGACACAGACTCTCCAAAACTGGACAGGTAAAATGATTATTATGGACAGGTGCTCTTTGTTGTTGTTTTAAGTAATGTGTTGAAGATTTTGTATAATTGAATGCTAATTTAAAGAAATAAAAGTCTGTAGATGTGTGTCTATGAGGAGCTCTCCACAACCACGGGTGCTGAAGTTTATGCATCCTAACTTAAGCCTTTATTGTTTCCAGATATTATATATATATATATAGAGAGAGCGAGAGAGTGTTAAACCGTAAAATACTCCTTTTTTTTGTTGTGATTAAAGACACACAAAAAATTTTACATTGTGGGATGTCCTATTTAAACTCATGTAAAAAACCAAACAACAAAACATAAACACTTCATTCAATTCTCTACAGTATTGACAGTACTGCCTTACTATCAGCATTCCTTGGCTGCCCAAAATGATATCATCCATCTCAAATAAAAAAAAAGAAAGACAAGAAATTAATGCATTTGAAGAGTCAGTTATGAAACACAGGTGACTGTATCAGCATCAAGCTGTTTTTTGTCCTTTCAGCCCATTCTAATTAAGACTCTTTAGATTCAATCTGTTTTGGTGTTCGGTTTGAAATACTCATTAGTTGCCTCGCTCTGGGCTGGATGTCATTCCTTCCTGCTGTAATATCATCTAAGCTGATTAGAAAAGTCTACATTGCCTCCACTGTGTTTAGCAATCATAATATTGCATGGGGTAAAATTCAATCATAGGACAAATATGTGAGAGAAGCTGAATGGAGTTGGTCAAGTCTTGCAAAGGAATGCACAGTTCCACCACACACATACCCACACTGGCTGTCCACACCGACCTGCTGCCAAAGCTCAACTAACATGATTGTTCGCACATTTTCTCACACAACTGCACCAAGCATATGGTTTACTGGAGATGCCCGCAGCTACAACTCCACCAGGGACTCGTGGTTTACGGCAAATCCAAGCAACAAAAAGTGCCAATTAGAAGCAAAAGTGATACGGGGAGAAGCATGACGTCTCGTGCAGCCAAAGCAAGCAATTAGTACACAAGAGAAAGAAACCTACTGTGTTTCTCTGGCAGCGCTCCCAGCTCCATGCTCCTGTGTCTTCTGTAAGTTGGTCGCGAGGAAAGCGAAAGTGTGCACGTATCTGAGAGAGAGAGAAAGAGAGAGAGAGAGAGAGAGAGTGCGCGCCTGTGTGTGCGCAAATGTGAAACACACCTCTCTGCTCTTCTGCTTCTCAAACCAAGTGATGGTAGTGCAACTGAGAAGGGGGAAGGGGTGAATGATAGTGAGTGTGCACGTGAGTGTGTGTGTGTGTGTGGGGGGGGGGGAGAAAGAAAGAATAAATGAATGAATGAATGAATGTAGGAAAAACAGGGAGAAAGATCAAGTGCAACTAACAGCTATGCAGAATTCTTCAGATATCCAGAAGTACTAAGAGAATAAATTAATACAAAATTAATAATAAAGGTGTGGAAGTGAAAAAACAAAGGGAGAGTGGGAAAGAAAAGAAAATTAGAGAAGACAGGATGAGAGCTATAGGACGGATCACAGGAGAATTTGCCTTTATTATTAGCTAATACAGTGTTTGTGCAGAATTCTGTGGAAGACATTTTGCGCTCCACCTCTCCATCACTCTCTCTTACCACCTCTCTCTCTCTCTCACTCTGTTTATCTATCCAGCACCCACCCCTCACCCCCATTTGCAGGTGTTTTCTTTGCTGTGCAATCACTTTCTTTCCCCTAATCCTGTCTGCTTTAAATTACATGACCCATAGAGTTTTATTTTTTTGTTTGTTTTTCACATAATTTTAAAAACTGATGAAGTTCACACACATTTCCAGGCCGAACTGTTTGTCACGCAACACTACAACCCCAGCCTTATTTCCATAGTGACAGCAGAAATCATCCGAGCTAGAGATCCTGCATCCTCACTCTGCAGAAATGCACCAGGTGACCCTTGAGTACAGAGCGCACGTTCTTAAGAGTTTGGTATTCGGACATCTGCAGAAAAACGCTGTGAAGTGGAAAGAGAATGAAGAAAAAGAACAGCTAAGATATAGCTGGTAAATAGTCTTTGGATCTTTTTTCATTTCTGTAATCAGATCTTCGCAGTGTATCTCTTGCAAGGATTTACATACTGACTTGGTTAATCTCAGGTTGTGTGTATATTATGTGGAATAATATGTTGCTGTAGATTTTTTTCTTGCTCTTATTTTTTTTGAAGTTGCTATTATTATGGGGGTAACATTTCTATGTTATTTTCCTCCTTTTTTTGCATATAATTCTTTATTTACTGTAATATCAATTCAAAATGAAAATGAAAACATAAACCAAAAGGTTGGAAGGATGTCCAAATCTTTTGACAGTTTTCACACAAGATTTGCCCTGCATCCCATTAATAAGCAGCTGTGTAAAATGACAACTGAACCAGCTGTTTCTCAGTAGGTTGATGTCTCTGCTCGAATGGAAGGTGCGGTTTTCAAACTGCGCCGCCCACACCCTGTTCTACCACAGGCAGGCCTGGAAAAAATCTGCACTGATCAAAATGGTTCTTTAGATTAGTTTAGATAACTTGAGTTTTTTTGGGGGTGGGGGGGCTTGCATTCATAATTCATAAAGTAAGAAAAATCATGTATATTATCCCCTTAGGATATACCTTAGAACCCTTAGGGAACCTTTTTTTTTATATATATATGTACCTGCAGTACTAACAATAGCTATATGCAAAGAATACAACCCTTTAGGGAATGCTGCAGAAAATAATGAATGCGGAGGGGGGGGCTCCTGACTCCAAAAGTAACAGTGTGTCCTGGGGACATTTTTTTTTTATTAATGAACACCACGCTGTATATTTTACAATTTATTTTATTTATTTTTTTATTTTTTTATGTTGTATACATTTGCTTTCACAGCAGTTTTCAATGCAGTCAAAAACTGCCCATAGGGGAAGCCTACTAACTTTACAATGTATTGGCACTGGAGGATTCTTCCAAACATGTAAAGAAAGCTGAACCTTATCAATAGTTTCTTACATAACAGAAAATTAGCAATTTGTTCATTTTCCGTGGGGTATTCGCCATTAAAGTGCCTATACTGTAGGTTACTATAGAAACGATAACATATCATAATGCAGTGGTATAAGCCTTCTTCTGTCTGAGCTGCCAATAAAGAAAATAAATCAATGCCTTCTGACTAATCAGATTTAAGAATTCGAAAGCACACAGTGGTTTATATAAAGTACATAATAAATTAAATAACCATTTTAGCCCAGATCGCCTCGCAAAGTGTAAACCATTTGGAACCGTTTTAAAATGATTCAGCAGTATAGAATTATACCAATGAGAAAACACAGCCCTTTAATACGCTTTAAGTACAGCAGCAAAACTAATAGTTTGTTTCATAATTCTTTTCAAATTGCATCATTATTCGATTCATGTCTTCTATGCATAATTATTTTAAGTTTGTTTAGCAAGTGGATGGCGTTGTAATGTACCGTGGAAGGCATACGTGCACACCCCTTCATGTCTTCTCGTCTTGCCTTTAATTCTAATGCATGTGAGCACAGATATCTCAGCTCTCCTTACACCTCTGGTCTCCAAGCCTGATCTCGAGCCTCTTTTAGAATTCAGCACAAGGAGGTCAGCGCAGGCCAAATCTACAGATATTTTCACTTGGCTATGGGTCTCATGCACCCAGATACGGATGCCAGGCATCTAACATGAATATCCAGACTAGAGTCAGTACTGGCTGGTTTATTTATTTATTTGTTGTTTTTTTTCTTTCATTGTTGTACTCATGCAGTTGCACAAATTAGCCTTGATTAGCCTTGATCTCTGTAAGTCTGCACACTGGGGGAAATCATTTATCCATCCTTCATATGAATGCGGATGCTGGCCGCGGTTGGCTCGGCATAATCTGTGCCGCACAGCTGTGTTGGTGTTTTATTCACAGTGTTGGAAAGAAGGAAGGATTACATGGAGGAAATGACTAATTAAAATAAGAAATGGGTGACTGACTGAATAATTGAATGACTGGCTGATTGAGCAGGACTTTTTTTTTTTTTTTTGCTTGAAGGTGAAGAATCTTCCCAACCTTACATATTAATAATGAAAGCAATACCTACATTTAAAAGGTAACTAGCTCAGGATCTGAATACAAGGCAAAGCACCACAAAAGTGAGCGAAGCTATGAGTCAGTTTAAACACAGTTAAAGAGGTTTTAGATAAATAACTCGATTAAACCAATGTACAGCATTTAGGCCATTCCGGCCTTTCCAAACAAACTCCACTTTACTTTGATATTTGAGAGTTAAGATGCTTCAAAATTATTATTTTTGCATAACTGTGTGAATCCAGAACACGCTTGAAACATGGATTTATATGAATTGCCTATTACAGGTTGTACACTTTGTACAAAAATGTTTAATGTTCAACAATTCAATCAAACCTGTTACCTGAACACATTGACCCCAGTGAAATATTTGAAAAAGGAAGCTAAGCTCTATTAATTAAAAATAAATTCATTGAAAGATAATTGATGGAAGAAGATATATACAGAGATATATTTTTTTTAAACAGACAGATAGATTACTTTTAGTTGGATATAAAAGCATGCATTTTAATAATACATTTACAAATTCGAATCATTTACAGTATTCCTCTGTTTCTAAGTTACAGCACTGGTGTGTATGAATTATTAAAAAGCAGCCCCAGTGTGTAAAAAAGAGACACTGCATTTGTGCAGGAGTGGTGTCAGGCACTAAGGTAAAGGCTCTCTGTTAGATCTACTTCATTACTATCTGTATTTAGGGTTTAAAAACAGATAGATATCTGTGTGCTCCCTGTGAGAGGTTTAGTAGCACTTCAAAACGCGCCTCATCTGCGTCGCCTCCTTTTCTCCGATCACGCTGACCCCGGTGAGCTACAAAAGCCTGCAGTCCCTATTATGGCGGCACAATGCAGGTATGCTGGGCTGGACCAGGAAAAGAAAGTGCTCTTCGAATTCAGTTCAGCCGACAACAATGCGTACCCTGATGGCCTAGATAGAGCAATTCAGGCTGTTTTGTAGTCGCTGGCTCTCATTTGCCCAGGCTCATTAAACGTCTGGGGCAATCGCCACTTTTAGATCTCCTGACAAATGCAAAAGCAGAACGTGTGTGTGTGGTGGCCATGGATATCAAATATTGATACATGTGAGGTCTGGAATGATTATTAAAGTTGATAATTTAGAGGAAAATATGGGATCGGAACAACAGCGGTTGGTCATTATACCTACCATATGTGGTCCAAGGACGAACAACCTGTGAAGAAGCGACAAGGCAAAAGGTGTTCAAGATTTATTCATGCATGCAGGGAGTGAGGGACGACCCACAGAACAGCTACTAGGTAAAAAATGGTAATACTGTCTATGAAGGTGTCAGAACACACGGCGCATGTATGTGCCTATTTCCCCTTTCAACCTACTCGACCATTGAACAATTGAAGAAGCGTAATACACCCTGCCTGATCTGCTGGGCAAACAAGTCCAATCCATGGTGGTCTCACCTTACAACATTACAAGACCTGGTGCCAGGTACCACAGCACACCTACAGAGGACTCCAGAGCTGCCCTAGGGGAGCATTTGAGACAATATTAATGCAAATAGGTTTAATGTAATGGCTGATCTGTTTATGATACTTACTATGTCTAGTATGCTGTACACACCAGCTACTGTATACCACTATCAGAGACTCAGATGGTGAAAGTTTTTTTTATGTAACTTAAATTAAAAACAATTCAATTAGGATTTGAAAAGCCTAATAATAAAAATACTATCAGTATTTTCTGAAAATTCAGAAAATCTCGAATCCCAGGGGATATGGCAGTTATAACAACATTTATTGATTAGAATGATACATTCTGTACAGTGTTGGTAGGTCTTATTTCAATCTATGATCAATAACGTGACCTAGCTATTGTTGGAAAACGCCATTTTCTGTCAGCACAAATTGGGCTGAAGCATTAACAATAATGGAGAAGACTTGTATGGAGCTAAATCCCTATCTCTTGGGAAGAGGAGCATTAGTGTTCATTACTCCTGTATAGAAAAGCCCACTTATGTGTGTTGAGTCAGCAACCCTTCCAAATTGCATGTCCAAGCTCTACAAGAGCAAGATTCACATGCATATAACACAATTACTCCTGTAAATTTGGAAGATTATTAGAAAACACTTACAGATAATAACCAACATGTATAATATGGAATGGAATATGTTTAAAACATTTGAATAATGTAACAGTATGGATTGCTTATCCATACAGTATAGATAAACTTTAAATGTGTCAATTACAGCTTTAATCAATATAATATAATCGAGAGTAGAAATTTATAAAATATTGTAGAAGCAGTCTTTCATTTCACAACAGCAATATCAGATCTGATATGCAATGCAAATTGCATATATGAGCTTGAAGCAAAAAGTATATGAGCTTGACTCACTTAAACAATTGCAAAAGCTATTTAAACGCCGTCGCTGTGATTAGAAAGATGCAGTGGGAATAAACTGCTCTAAATGCACTGGCAACTGGCAGAAGACTTTATTTCCATATAAAATGCGCCGTACTTGACGATAATCCTTTACAATGTCACACCATGTCTATCACATTTGCTTAAAACGAATTCAAACGAGACCTTCACTCTTTGCACTAGTTCCACTTTCTGTGACAAATGAGCATTTCAGTGTCTGCCTTGAGCCTCTGTATTGTTTGAAGTGATGTAGTGAGTGGTTTAGAAGGAGAGGAGAATGCCTAAATTAAACGTTGCTTCACTGCTTTGCATCTAAAAAAAGAAAAAGATGTCTATCTTTGGAGCTTCTTCCTTCATGGACTGGCACTCCAGAATCAGGTGTGGAAGGAAGAACAAATATTGATGTAGCATACCCTGAAATGTAAGTCGTTTCATTGTCCCCATGTAGAAACGCATTTTAATAGTAGCAAATTATGTTATGTTTTTTTATCTCCTCTTCAGTCTAATCAAAAACTTGCATTGAACTGACGTCAGAGATAGAAAGAAACTCCTCAAAGCTGTATAATCAGTGCCAGAAATCTCACAAGCTGCATTCTAGTACTTTGATTGTTATTAAGCAAGTAATTGTACATGCATAAAGCTTTTGTTTTTTGTTTATTACTGACGCTGAGGGCATTCATATTTGATTTGACATCACTTCCTGAACTTCAGCGAAACCATCCTAATTAAGATTTCCTAGTTGAGAGTTTTTTTAGTTTTTTGTTTTTTTCTTATTTGTAATTTCAAGATTTAGTCAAATGTAGCTCATAGCATTCTCGAAGCACATATGCAAAACAAGTGTGCCTCTGTAGCAGCTTCTCAAACAAATGACTAATGTTTATGCATTAGTTTGGGCCTAAAGTTTTTACTGAAAGTGTGTTTGATTACTACAGCCTTCAGCACATTCCTTTAGGAATAAGAACATGTACGGAGGAAATCATTATAGCTCACCTATTGTCTAGATGTGTCACAATGCAACACATTTGCATTAATTCCTGTCAAATAATGAATCATGTATACACACGTAAACACAGAAGCACATTGGTTTTGCCCTAATTGCACAATACTACAAAATAAAAATAAGGATTAAAAAAAAGAGTTCTAGATTGCTTCAGTGCTGGAAGATTCCATAAGACTCTTTGCTAAATCATATTTCAATGACTTCCCTTAGATTCACATTATACAGTATGTGAGTTTCAAGTTTAAAACACATTTTATTCACTTTTTTACTGTTTACTTTCTTTTTTATTTCTTTTTCTTTGCAAAAGGGCCACCTGTATGGCTGGTAGTAACACTTTCTCATTTACCAATTAGCAAATGAGTTCTTTTGTATATTCCAGTTTCCCACAGGGCACATTAACATTCTATTTCTTATCGACAGATTACGTTGTGCAGCAGCAGTTGGGGGTAAAATGCCTTGTTCTTGCACAGCAGCTGTACTTACAATAAAACATTGATTATTCCAGCGATCAGATCCGCATAATAACTGCAGTCTATTGCTTATTAGTCTTCCTGCAATACTAAGAATGCATCATTCTCAGTGTGTAATTAGGGTTTTTAGCACTCTGCTTAGTACACAGCACAAGAATCCTGTAAAATAATTTAAAATATATACATAAACACAAATGCTTAATCGTGTTATATGTCTACTATTTCAGTGAAGTAATGACATTCTATAATCCTTATTGAATAGGTCTCTGGAAATGGGTCATTTCAAGATATCATGAAGTTTATATATATTATTATAAGTCAAGTTAGGAAATTTCCAGTGCCTATAATTTAGGGAACAATCTGTAAATCTGAAATGTTCTTTAGAATATCTTTTAATTAAATACAACATATGGACAATTTTATAGATTTTTTTTTTTTGCACAATTTATTTGTTCTGTGATTAATATATATATATATAATGTTGCAGTTAGGCTCTTATCAGACAGCCGTATTGGGGTAATGTGAATGGCCATCAGCGTAAATTTTGCTCTTAGTCTGGCACAGAGATGCTCTGCTCACAGAACTATACATCAGCTATAGATAAATAAATATATTTTTTTATATCTTTCCTTTGCTGCTGTAACAAAGAAATTTCCCACAGTGGGGAAATTTCTTTGTTACAGCAGCAAAGGAAAGATATAAAAAAATATATTTATTTATCTATAGTTGATGTATAGTTCTGTGAGCAGAGCATCTCTGTGCCAGACTAAGAGCAAAATTTACGCTGATGGCCATTCACATTACCCCAATACGGCTGTCTGATAAGAGCCTAACTGCAACATTACGGCCTGCTGAGAGCACAAGCTGGGCACTAACCGAGGATATATTTACAGCAACATCTGCTTTCACTGATAATATGCAACGATTTGGGGTCCTTCTGTTTCCCAACACTCGTCTGCACGTGCAAGTAGAAAAACCTTATTATACCTTATATACATTGACGTGAAATATATTTACGACCATTTCTGTGTAATCTCTTGTAACTTGTAACATTTACAAGTCACAGTTGGAGGTAAGGCATTGTATAGGATGCGTTAGCATTAAATTTCCCTTCACTTGAACTAAATGCATTGGGTTGGAGTGAAAGATCTTGGGTTGCCTGCTAAAGTTAACACATTTGAGAACAATTGGAGCTCTGACTGGAACCCAGGCCTCCTCAACCAACATCAGTATCTGACTTTACCAACACCATTGAGGCTAAGCACAAATCTCCAAATTACATTCCAATATTTTGTGGAACATCTCAGAATAATGGAGGGAATTATAAGAGCAAATGGGGACAAAAAATGGAATGGGATGTTTAAAATCACATATGAATCTTATGGCCTTTGTCCATGTAATGCAAGTAGTACTGGAGTTTGTAATGAAAAAAGTCTATTAGCAAAGTCAAGAAAATGAGCAGAACACTTTTTGTCATAATGTATTGAAAATTGAGGCTGTAGTGTAAAGCATGAGCTATAACACTATACACCATTCCATTTCCATTCCATAACTCTTCATACTGATATTGATTTGCCTTAGATTTTTCTTTTTTTTTGCTGCTGCAGATGCTTTTTAAGCAGTAAACCAGTCAATAGTCATATATCAGATGATATATCCAACTCATGATATTGTCTACATTGCAAATATCAGAACAGGTCAACTCATCAATAGCAAAGTTTGCTATTATTAACAACACAGCTGCTTTACTTTTTGCTTTACAATAAAAAAATGCTGTTTTTCCCAGAGTTTCAGAAACACCCAATATTTTTGAAGAGGAATTCACTTTTTTAGACTCATGTCTAACAGCTTAAAGCTAAGACTGATTGTATAGTCTGCAATATGCAGATTAGGGAATTATAGAGGGCAGATAAAGACGTCTGCCAAATGCTGCAAATACAAATCAAGAATATAGAACAAAAATTATGAAATACAACTATACATTATTTTGAATTTCCAGTATTTTCTCCAAAACTACTAGAATAATCACACAGTGTTTGGTAGCAATGATCCAGATTATTCAATGCCATCCAACTTTAATAATATTGTATGATTTGATTGATTGCTTTTATACATTTATATTTACTTTATTATGCACACATTCATGTAAATAGGTTAATTCTTCTATTTTATCAGATTTTTTGTATGTGTAAAGCACTTTCAGATTATGGGATTTAAATAAATATGCAAAACGGGATCCTGCTGCTCTTGTTTGAAATAAAATAGAAATTTGCTATAAGCAATAAAAACAATATATTAGAAATTTCACCTAACTTGCATCAATGAGGTCTAAAAGAAAGTGCTGAGGCATAAACCCAATAAACTCCAAAAGGCATTCGGCATTCCTACCCACAATATTTTTGTAGAGGAAAGTACACTTCTCTTTCACAGACCCAAATCTAACAGCTTGAAGCAGAGACTTCATGATAATATAGTCAGCTTTGTTTCCTTCTCCAACTGTTGCGAGATCTGATGAATAACAATGCAATTAAGGAACACACAACAATTTTTCTGGAAGTGTGAAGTATTTTTTGTTTCTTCGTGCTAAAAAGTCCTCCTTCATTGGCAAGGGCAAACTATAGTATTTAACCAGAAATAGCTTGCCCCAATTTAGAGCCATCCAATTTTTCTCCTTTGCCCCTGGATAGTTAGTTAAACCCCAAAGAAGGACTGTATAAGTTATTACATGGAAGGAGGAATTTTCAAGGGCATATCAGCTTTGTTAAAATGTTATCAAACACGCAAATGTCCAGCGCTACAGGAGATTTATTTGAATAAAAAAGAAATCCAGGCCACTGGGATATAAAGCCTTTGGACAAGTAGAAACTTTGGACAAGGAGAAAAAAAAATTACTGTATCATTATAGAACAGAGTTTGTTTTAATTGTCCTGGGTATATACAACTGTCAAATAATATTTTTTCTTGTTCCTGAAAGCAGATGGTCCACGTTCTTTCCCAGAGTAATAACCAATAATAAAAAAAAACTATGGTGTGAGAAAAATTTTGCAAAAACAAACAGATGTGCAGGGAGAAGAAAGAATAAGCTGTAGCTAATAGTTTCAAAATCTGGGGAGATGACATGCAAATTCATATTTTCCATGTGCACATTTTGTCTCCAGGAGAAGAAAAAAAAAGAAAATTAACAAGCCAAAGCTCTGAATCTGTATATATTTAATTACTTCAAAGCTTCAAGTCCTCCCATAAGAAATGCTGCCCTATTTAAAAATAGCTACTGCATAATGTGTAGGAAACGGGGTGGCCATTGAGAATATATACATTCATACATATACTACAACACATATTCTCTCTCTCTCTCTCTCTCTCTCTCTCTCTCTCTCTTTATATATATATATATATATATATATATATATATATATACACCGTAATTTCCAGACTATAAAGTGCACCCACTGAATTTTACAAAGATTTTTATTTTAAACATAAATAAGCTGCACCTGTCTATAAGCTGCAGGTGTCTACATTGAAACTAATGAACTTTGCAAAGGCTTTGACGAGAGACAGTGTCTGTTACACGGTGTAATGGGTTAAAGATGTTCGCTTCCTTTAGGAGCATAGTGGTATTTTGGGAATAGCCTTCGCCGCATTTTTTCGATATTATTGCATGTGTGCAAGACCGAGGAATATGTCCCTATTATTTTCTGATGCTCGTTTCTAATTTTCTTTGACTAACCCGTAACGCTGTTGCCAAGAAAAATAAAAAAGCATGAGTTTTGGAAACCTGTCTGTGCTTAAATGATTTCTGTTGCAACTGGAGTTAGCGAGCTATCCCTTGACCCAGACTCAACCTGTTACAACGGCTTGTATCTAAACAGTAGCCTACCAAGAAAGTTATTGTTCACTGTCTTCCTCCCTCCTTTCACAGCTATTTTTCTCGGGAGTTTATCTTTTGGCATCGTTGTGCGTTTCTCCCGATGTCGTGCAGCTCAAAACACAGGTGAGGTGTGTGTGTGTGTGTGTGTGTGTGTGTGTGTGTGTGCGCGTGCTATTAACATAACAATAAAAACGGCCTTTTATTAAAATGTATTCTACATTAGTAGCTTTTTAATGTCCTACTGAAAGCTACAGCACCAATTAAGAAAGAAGAAGTAATATTCAGTACAGTCTCACAGCACACTCGACACAAACACATACACAGACAAGGCGGATTATAAATGGGATGCATGAAAAAAGCAAACGCATCAGCAAGCTTCCATTGTAAACATTTCCAAGTAAGCGGCAGCACTGACTAATGCCTGAAGCAATTCAGTTGTAAATATGATCTAATCTTCATGTTTTACAGTATAACAAATGATGTTCGTGATAGCATTGTTTAGTAATTATAATGGTGGGGGGAAAATGCACTATGTGGGACATGAAACAAATCCTGCCCTCTACTGGGAACTGATGAGCTTGATCAGTATATCATAAACCAGTGATTTTCAATTCCTTTATTTGTTTATTCATTTGTTTGTTTGTTTGCTTGTATGTACAGTACATATTTATTTCATTAGCATTTTTTTACAAGAATACAATCCTATTTGTCTATTAATTAGAATTGAGCTTTTGAGATTAGTTCTAATACACATTATTTTCAAACAGATATTACACTTGGTTTTTAGTTTTGAAATAAAACCCAATTCAATTAAACTTATTTTATAAATTTATATATAAATATACACTTTGATAACGGTGGGTGTAACTACATTAACCAAAAGAAATCATAGCCCTCCTTGCTATGCTACATTCACCCCACACTGAGAAATGTTTTTTCTTATTAAACAAGCAAATAAAGCCATGCTCAAAATCAAGCTTCTTGATTTAATTGGATGGTATACAGAATCATCGAATATTATATTTTTTCCAGGTGATATAATTCGCAAAGCAGACAGGGTGTAGAGGTATAATGCCTTCTACTGTAGTCAAAGCTAGACTAAATGGTGTGAAGCAGCTTCTCAAATCACATTATATTCTAGCCAAATGCTTTTGCTGATAGCGACTCAGCAAACAGACGACTCAAAATGGATTGTCTAAGCCAGTCATGGTGAGTGATCAACTCGATGTAAGAAAATCCAAGATGATCGCTAACTCAGCATAATGCATTATATCACAAAAGAAGACACACACATACACATTATTTTATCCATAACTGCATAGAATGAACATAGCATCATGCAGTGAGTATTGAAGCAATGACATGCATTAAACAGTGAGCAATGCCAATCATCTGCTACTTACTCAAACACTAACAATAAGCTCATAACAGTGACATAAGTGACTCAGTCACACTTACAAGTTACTTACAATCATAAAAAGTAATAACTATGACATGGCATGTATTTATTAGTAGACGTAGGAAATGATAAGACATTGAATGCACTGTATTTGTGTACCTGTTGCTACACAAACTACTTACTCTGTGTTTATAATAGAAAGTTTATCAGTGAGGCTGACTTATAATTATGACACAGCTAATATGGCAGTAACATGTAGGACGTATTTTTGAACAAAGCCACAGATTGTCTTACGGGCCACACCTGATCATGGGCTGTTGGTACACGCTGTGGGTCGGATTAATGTGAGTTTGAAGTCATTCAATTATGGCTTGGAAATCAAACAAGAAAGGCCCGCCAGCACAGCAGATGGAAGATTAAAGAGGTATTAGAAGATCTCTTTGTGTGGTTATAATCCCCATTAGAATGTACTGATGTGCAGCATGAAGTCTGTTCAAAATGTCATGATATGAATGTATTTTTTTCCTCCCTCACAGACGAAAAAGGACCAGAAATGATTGATATGATGCATTCCATTACAATTCCTATTACAGTGTTATGAGATTCAAATTAACCAAGCACAATGTGTTATGGAATTACTGAATGCATTGAGCACAGAGGAAAAAAATTAAGTCAAAGCTACAAAGTAAATTTTTTAAATAAACACCACAGCCGGCTCAGAAATAGCTGGTTCATACTGCTTTTTCAATCTTAGAGTTCCATCTAAAACCGTATTAAAACTTTTTATTACCAACCACTTCAAAATGCAGTATTACATATTGTCAGCAAACTAAACAGATTTCCGATTTTCGAAATGCATAGACATGCTAGGCTGCTAAATCCGCTTGCCTAGTCTGGGTTAGCTAGCAAAGCTGCTTTTCCAACCACATACAGGCTTGATAATCGAATGCAAATTTTATCACAAGTTTTTATTTTCTGCAAAGTACTCTTTAAGTACCTCCAATACCCCTACGGGCAAATACATCCCCTGTTAGAAAAAACTGGCTTATGACGTGTTTCAGAACCGAAGCCATGTAACCTTGTAACTCATGCTACACAGTGTGTAGACAATGGTTCAATGAAAGAAAACAGGTGATATCAAATCAAATCAAATTTTGATATGAGACATACATAATAAGCTCATGGGCTAAACAGATTAAAAATCAATAAACAAATAAATAATAACCGTATTAACTGGTAACACAGATTTCAAATGTACAAAAATGACTAAATAAGTCTGTGTCTGGATTTCAAGCTGTTCTGACAAACACTATCTCATAAACATTGTGTCATCTATTGTCACATACTGCATACATAGGAAAAGGATGTTCCACACTGTGCTAGTCAGAGCTGGCAGCTAGTCAAGAGAAAGAGAGAGTATAAGAATGGAAACAAACAGGAGACAGAGTGAAAGAGACAATTTTATCAGATGAAAGAGGATTTAGGACTGATTTAGAATTGGGCTTTATAGTTTTCCTGCTCAACAGTTAAGGCATATATTTGTTCTCTATCATGAAGGGACATTAGCAAATGAGACTGTAGAGTATCAACCAATTTATCCATTTTGTAAGCTTTGTTGAATCTAGAATATAAAGCATCCAAGATCGCCATATTAAGGCTAACAGGACTGGTTTATTTTGTTGCTTTTTATTTTTCAGACTAGACCACTGCAGACCCACTGTGTGTAAATTACCTGTAAATGTGCTGCGTTTTGACTTGCATGCTAACACTATCCAATTCATAGCTAATATTTTCGACAGGTTGCAAAACAAACTAGGCAAATTAGGCAATAATGCAGAGAGGACACAGATCAGGGAATATCAAAAAATAAATCGCTGGCAACCAGAGGTGATTCACTGGATGGGTTGCTTGATGTTAATGAACTATTTAGCATGTATGAGTGCTAAATAGCCATTCAAAGCCAAACAGCTTTCTCATTATGTTTCAGCAATACTCGGGCACTACTTAATTATATCATTATATGCTTGGGCTGCATCGAAAATGGTGGTATCAAATCAGTGGTGTACAGGCAAACTAGAAATATGATAGTTTGTCAATACAATACTTGTGTATGCATCAGGGATTATTTAAAAATGGCATTCACAACTATAGGACAAATCTATGCACTGGAGAAGAGCAAACAGTTTTTACTTTTTTCAAAAATAGCTTGTAGGAGTAGCAGTAAGAGAGAGCAAAAATCTTAAATCTAAAGACTTGGAAAAGCTGCATGAATTTAAATTATGATGGCTAGGTCTAACTTTTAATTATTCTCAAACACTCTCTAGAGCTGCATTCCTCGTCATTCAGTTTTTAATTGACAAATAACTCTAATCCCTTAAAAAAGACTACATCAGGAATACTATTCAAAATACAGGATGAAGTCTGGGTTACTGCCTTGAATCGTCTCAAATGTTTTAACTCTCTTTCGAATTGTAATAACATATTCCTACCACAGAGGCGCACAAATCCACAAGGTAACATGCTACTGTTTATGTTTACATTCTATAAGAATCTGTCATTTTAAAAAGAGCAGTGGAATTTACCCTCCATTTGCTAAAATGCAGAAATGTAACTAAAGTGTGCGAGCACACAGCCTTTTATACATAGCTGCCATAACTAATGCCAGAAAGTTCCAGCTCTTTGTAAATATTCTGTTTCATTACAACAAAGATGGAGACACGGTTTTACTGTAATTAACTTGAAATCCTTTCATTTTGAGTGGTCAGTGAACGGAATAAATGTTTACCAATTACAAACTATACCACAACCCTCTACATATAGGTAGTCCCTGACTTACGATGGAGATGCGCTACAAAGACCCCATCGTAAGTCAAAACATGGCCTAGTCTACACAGGATTGTGATCGGTATGGGCTAGTATAATGTAATTTGTTAATAAGTTAATAAGTTAATGAATAAAATACATAAATTAGCAAAATAGAGCAATTTAGAGTACTGTATTGTATAAACTATACAGTTTATGACTGTGGCAATGCACAAGCAACGGTTTGAGAATGGAGGTCGGAGCCTGGTGAAACGAGTGGTAGGAAGCACACCTGAAGCTGATGAGACTAATCATTGTACCTCAACAAAATGAGAGAAACAAGAGCCAGGGGAATCTGTACATCCTGGCAGCATCCCAATGTTTTGTATCACATATACAGTACACCGCTACATTTGCCTGCCGCACAAAACTAAAAAGATTTGTACAATTTTGTCGTCATTGTAAGATTGAAACATCGTAATTCAGTGACTACCTGTATATGCAAATTTTTGTTCTTGTTTTTTATACACAGCAGAACCAGAACACCGAGTCAGACAGAGATTTTTTAAATAATGACAACAAATCATTAGTAATGCGTTTTCTGTAATTGCTTGTGCAGTTATTAAAAACTGTGAGCTCAAATAATCAGCTAAACCTTCCGTAAGGATTATTACACATGTCTGGGTTCATTACTATTTAGACATTATGTAGACATAAGACAGTTTAAGTGTGAGTGTCTGTATAGGCTCGGCAAGCTTCAAAAAGACAGTAGTTTTTTCATAAATGGTACTGAACATTAAGACATTGTGCTTCAACCAGTGTAAACAACAGTTCTCCTTTGAAAAGCTTTCATGTCTGCGTATGAAAACTGATACTGAATCATTGCTAACCACAAGCTCCTATAACTTTAATGTTTATTTGATCTTTATTATACTCAACAAGAACAGAACGAGAAGCACAGCTTTTGAGTATTGATAGATATCTTTTTGCTCTTAGCCAAATCGACTTACCTACACCGATGAAGTTAGCAGCCAAGAAGAAGTTCCAGTGTTGGCTTAGACAAGAATCACTGTCGTTTGTAATGCCCCCTGATTTCATGGACAGACTTGGAGATTCCGTGCCGATGCTGTGACTTCCAGACTGCAGAGATGTATTCAGAGATACTGTATCCATTTTTAATCTCAAATTGGAAAAGGACTTTTAAGGGCACAGGTGTATAAAAAAAGTATGCATCAAAATAATTTATGGTCTGGTATCACTGGTAGCAGGCGCCGTCAACCCAAGATCTCTTTAAATTCCACAGCAACACTCAGTCTGACTGAAGCTGGTGTTTCACCAGGCATTCAGCAGATGTTCTCATTGAGCCTGTAGTGGTTAAAATGTCTGGAGATAGCAGGACGTCTGGTTGGGCTTGATGGGCTGATGATGGTGATAGGTTTTCTAAAAATCCTTCACAGCTGTTTCCACTGTACTTCGGCTCCCAGGCAGATGGCTAAGGCTGAAACAAGCTAGAACAAGAAAGTACAAAAGTCAATTGACATATAAGACTTAATATAAACAAACATTTAGACTCAATCGTGGTCAAAACAACCCAGTTTCCTGACAAGCAAGAACACTACTGCATTTTGTTGCCTTGTACTGTAACTTGTGCAATGAAAATTAAGTTGAATCTATTCTAATCTTATATGAAGTATATTTTACAAACATCATGGTTTGCAATTTTTCACCCTGGAATGGCTTTTGGGAATTTTTTTTCAACATTTGATCTACACACTATGTCTAAAATGTAAGAAAAATATTTTAATTGTGACACAAAGATTAATAAATAATAAAACATACACACACGACACACATGCACGCACACACACACACACACACACACACACACACACACACACACACACACACACACACACACACACAGTTGCATATGATTGACTACCCCTTTGGTAGAACTGCTGCACATTTGTAAATTTTCTGTCTGTTCTTTTTTTGCAAAGTAATATAGGTGGAGACTGTTTATGAACAGCAATGTTTACATCTTGCTATATCTTCTCAATTGAATTAAACTTTTGACTAGACCATTCTAAAGCATTCAGAGTTTGGGTAGATGTGTTCTCTTTTTGGAGGGTGAATTTCTGCACCGGAGATTGGAGAATACTTTCCTTTCCCACTCCTTATGACTGTGGGTCATATTTCTGTTTTGGCATCTACAAGCTCCTGCTCCCATCTTATTCAATCCTATAGCTTTCATTTTGAAATATCCTGTAGAAGCTCCTACTTTTACGATACCAAAGCCCACATCTTCTACTCAACTGAGCTCTCTACAAATCTTTTATTGAATGATTATTATGACTATAGTTATACCTGAAAAACATTTTGCATATTGTTGTGATAATCATATTAATTATTCCTTTACAACTGGAAGATTATTAAATTAATGATAATATGATAATATGATGCTCAGTGACCAGTAGACAATGGCTTCTTGTTGATTTCTCATAAGGTTTCTTTAAACAATGATTACATTTTTTTTTCCAAGTGTTTTGTAACTATCTACTCTTTCCTTTGGTTTAGTTTGATCTTGAACACTTTATATATTAATATATAATATATTAATATATCTATTTTTTTGATGCTGTTGTTTTCTGGTGCACCATCTTTCACTCAGGGTGTATAACTAAATAAAACTGTATAACAGAGTATGACAGTTTATCCTCCTAAAATAACACACTTGCCCCTGTCTTTGAGGAAATTCCTTCTCCAATCTCCAGGGAAGATTACAGAGTATGTGTAGCACATTGTAAAATTTGATGTGTGAGTGACAATTTAATGGAGCCCTACTCTCTTTTACAGGTTGGGGATTTCAGTCTTCAGAGAAAGATATAAAAAAGAGTAAACTCTTCTCCTCAAGTCTCCCACCTCCACCTTAACCTCTAACCACACACACACACACACACACACACACACACACACACACACACACACACACACACTCTCTCTCTCTCTAATAAACTAGCATAGACAGTTTGGGTAGTGTATCGATTTTAAACATGCTCATGCATAAGTGTATAGTAAACAAATTCTCATTTTATCATATTCAAATCTGTCCCACATCATCGCTTTTCCATTCAGAAAAAGGCATAAATGATGTATTAGCATGAAGTCATGGCTTAGTCAAAACATAAACTCAGACACTTCCATCCTGCTGAACAATGGGACAGTGTGGGACAAGTTTAGGCCTGAGGACCACATGATGAGACATGTTAGCAAACACAACACCTGGATACTTGTCAGAGGGAAAAACCAACAACCCTAACCATCCCCCTTAACTCAACAGTGAGAAGCCTAAAGTTAAAAGCATGACAAATATGCCTGATTTTAGGCACACTGAGCCAGCGTGTGACCTGAAAACAGGATATTCATAATGTACTAACATTACACAATCCTAAAAATAATCAGAGTTGCCCTCCCGGGACTTTCTGGTGTGTATACATGCATTACACATAAGGTGTTTCACAAACTCATTTATTGGTTCACTGAGCAGTAAAGAATGTAAGGAGATATTTTAGACCATTTACAAGAAAATAATAAGAGCAAAAAAATACAAATACAAATAGCAAGCTAATCTTCGGGCCGAACTTTTAAAGAGTTTTAAAAATCACAGAGCATTGTGTTTAGATGTAAGGTGAGCTGGCAAAGGGAAACACAATGATCCGTGTTTGACCCTTGCTCTCACTTGTCTCTGTACAAAATCTCCCTCTAAACCATAGACAAAGCCTTTTGTATGCTTAACCTGTCTGTTGCTGAAATACTCAGTGAATATGCAAATGTTGGCGTTTAATTCCTCATTCTCATGCAGCTAAAATAAAAGACTGCAGCCTTTTGTTTTAGTAAGGGACAGTTCAATTTTCAATTTCCATATTTCAGAAGGTGCCGCATTCAACAGTATTTGCATCCTTGGTCACACTTGGGGCATCTGATATGAACATTTGAATACAAACAAATTCCCAGGTGAACTACTTCTACTCTCAGTTTGTTGATATTCTGTAACTACAGCAAATAATTTAATAGACTTTAGTCTTCTAATCTGATAAAGAAACATATAGGGAAGGTGTGTAGTTATTAGAGGAATATGTGGGGAAAAATCTAAAATGAAAAAAAAAAATCGAATTAAAATGACACTATTTTTTATATGAATATTCTTTTGGAAAAGTTTAGGAATTACAGTACCGAAGATCTGACTTGGTACTGAACATCAACCACATGGCACACTAATACAAGTAGTAGGAAAAAAATGAGAAAAGTGGCCAGAAGAATAAAAGATTAACCATAACTTTATAACAGTGTTAAGTGCAAGCATTTGGAAAACTTAATAGCTATGAAACAATGTAAATGCCTTCTTTTACTACATTTCTATTAGTACAAAAAATTTTCTTTCATTTTCACATGCAAAAAAGAACATAAAAAGCCCAGAGGTGACACATTTTCTGTTTTTAACCATTGTAAAATAAAGCCTACATTTTTCAAACTTTTAATATATTCCATTTCCTTTATGCTACTTTCTTCCTTGTGCCTATGTCTGTCCAAACTATGTCATGCTTATCTTCCACTTCAAGTCATTCCCATTCAGTGGCAAGATTGTACAATGCATGTGCGACTATACGAGATTGAGATAAGAGATAACTCGATACCTGAGAGCAGTTAAAGGTGCAGGTTCTTGATTTTTGCACATTGACCAACATTTGTGCAAATATGTCATTTATAGATAGTTGCCAACACACTTGTAGGTCACCAGCTGGCAACCTGGGGTTTTCTCGATAACTCCGAGTCACTCGTTGGCACACAGAACAGCCGAGACAATAAGCCTTTTCATTACCTTTCAACCGACCGGTTCATGTTGCGCCTCACAATGCAGTCTTCACAACAGAAAAAGAAAAACGTTTTGAAGCGTAGGCTAATTCAGAGCTAGGTTTTTTTGATAGAGAAACCACTTTCTGGTGAGAATTAAAGTAAAAATCCAGATAAACATTGGAAAATGCTGTAAAATTTCAAATGACATGAATAAAGGGGTGTCTTATGCCTAAGTACATGAGTAAACATCTAATTTATAGGTGCCTGATTCACAGTTTGGCCCGAAGCACTGTTCTTCTAAAAACAGGTGTCTGATTCACAGTATGGTCCAAAGTGCTGTTCTGTCAGAAACGATCACTGCCAAATCATGACAGCATGGAAGACAGGGGAAGAAATCATAAAAAAGACCAAAAAAAATCTGATCAATTGAACATTTTCTCACCTGGAAGCTCTTCTTGTTTTACACTTTCTGTCTGGGCTCTTACAGGTAAAGGGTATAGAGTTTCAGAGTTTAGAGAGTAAAGCCCTCATGGTGAAAACCCAAACTAGTAAACCTTCCATCAAAGATCCAGCTCTATTACACCTGGGAATTCACTTTATCACATCACAATATCTCAACATATTAAAAAAAAAAACATTTCACAGAGTATCACTTTACCTTGGTGAGACTCAAGAAGCAATCTTCCTAAGGCAGAAACTGGTAAAGATGACGGTGTAACAGTGATAGTGAAACACAAACTCCTCAGGCTGCTCCACTTCTTTTAAACTGAATATGCTTTTTGATTTTCATAGCTATAAAATGCAGGTAAAGGAAGGTGATGTCATCTGAAATTTCTTTGTCCACAGTGGGTGTTTCCGTATGGGGTAACGACTGTGTCAACACCGGACAAGTAAAGGCAAAAGAGTCTTCACAAGAAGGGGGGCGGGCAACGGGGTGGGGTGCAGAGAACAGGAGCACATGGGAAATGTGTTGAAATGTTGTGTGTGTGTGAGATCACTGAAGAATGTTTAGGACAACTCAATCAATTATAACAGCTTTGCTTTTCACACTAACTGGCTCCAGTATTTCATGCCTAGTTGTCATCCAGCATGTAGACACTTTCTTACTCCTGTTTCCTCAGCCTTGTGAGACAGAGCATAGTGTAATGGTACACACTAGATCGGGACAAAATGGGAAGAATTCGAGCAGCATCATTAAGCTGACAGAACCAAAGTTTGGATTTAGATTCTAATAAGATAAAGTGCAAGTTTCTTTTCAAAGCTTGTTGTCTGTCAACAGGGCAAAGTCCGCCCTTTATACCACCCTATGATTTTACTGCAGTCATGCAAAATAAGTGAAGGAACTGTGAGTTTTCACTTTACGTCTAATTAAAACCAGTTCTGGCTGTGAATCATATACGCAATGATTCCTTCTGTTGCCTACAAAATTACAATTTATGAAAATCATTTTCCAATCTATATATATAAAAAATTAAGTAACATCTTTCGTTTAAAATGAACAAACCTGTTTCCCTCCATTTGCAATCATGGCATGGAATATATAACTGCACTAAAGCTTTCAAAGGTACACAATCTGTAGATAAAGCAGTGTTTAAACTCAGTGAGTTCTACTGGGACTATAGATGTCATTTGCAGTACAACAGTGAGAACAAAATGAAACTAAAAAATAAAAAAACACGTACCTCAGCAAGCCTGAAGTTTGTCTGAATTGAAATCCAAATCTCTGTTGCTTTCCTCAGTTAACCTGCACACCATTTGGCTTCGAATTACAAGAACTCACATGTATCTCTCAGTCTGAAAAAAAAAAAAAAGACTCTGCCCCTCCTCAAGTGTAAACAATAGCTATACTTCCTTGACTGCCGCCGTGAACCAATAGGCTCCTGCAAGTTTTTAATCAAACAGGACTTGCCTCAGCATAGTCAAAGTCTGGCGGGCAAGTCATACATATGAATTTTTTAACCAGCATCAGTGTGAAGGGGAATCATACATTTCCGTAATACTGGATTTTAATAGTGCTGTATGATCTAGGTGGATCAGGAGAGAGAAAAAGAAACTGGTTCTGCCACTTACAGCATGTTAAGTACCAGGAGATGTGAAAAAATGACAATGGATTAAACATTGAATGGAATGAAAAACACAACCCCTGATTGTGCACTGAAATAATAGGAGCTCTCTGGAGGGTCTATATTGCTCCTCGAAAGTGTATATAGCTCTCTGGCAGGTCTATATTACTGTCTGGAGGGTCTATATTGGTCTCTGGAGGGTCTATATAGCTAGAGCATTGAGGCAGATAGCTCAGAGGTCTAGCTATATAGACCCTCCTGAGGGATTTCTTTGTCAGTAAAGTTTTTTACTTGTTCCCTAATTTGCATGGAGTTAGCACAAAAAAAAAAAAAAGTCAACAGGAATCCAGTCGATTTCACAAATGACCAAATAAAACTAGAAGAAGAAACTATTCCCACTCTAAAACCATGGCTAATTCAGCATCAAATGATACATTTAATTGAATATTTCAGGAATTCTTCAGTCTAATTGGTCAAAAGATCTGTAAAAGCAGCATTGATATTCAACCTAGTCAATATCAATGTGCTTTTTTTATAATAGACTATTGTTTTTATAGTAATTACTAATACACTATAATCTATGTAAACACCACATACTTTGGTAAAAAGACATTTATTTACTGTAACATTTTGGGGTGAAGTCTCATGTGTCAGTGCTTTGTAACAAATAGTATGCTCTTCTGATCGGCAGGTAGGTTGTTCCAAACATTATGGAGAACTAACCACAGATCTTCTTTGAAAGTAGGCTGTTGCAAAGCCTTATGTCTTCATGTATTCTAAGACAGATTCAATTAAATACAGCAGGGGTCACCAACATGGTGCCTGCGGGCACCAGACTGCCTGCAAGGACCACTTACCAGTGAGCTGCATCAAATCTTTTTGTTGCTATTCTTTTTAAAATCACACTTGCACTGGTGTAAAATTAAAAATGACAATAATAAAATATAAATTACTAGAGATAGATTAATATAATTAATTATGAATAATAGCATATAATTAAAGGTAAATTTAGCAAATTTGTTATTTCAGAAATTGTGTGTTATTTTGACTTGTGTGTATCAAACTGGTAGCCAAAAAGTAGCTCTCAGTAGCTCTTGGTTTCAGAAGTTTGGTGACCCCTGATATAGTGATTAGAGCTCTGTGGGGACTAAACCATCACTTCTGTGACTTCTTGAACTTCTCTATGATGAAGATTGTTCTTAATGATATTGTTTTACGTTTGGGGTCATTGTTAATCTGCAGAATAAATTCAGGGCTAATCAAACATCTCCCTGGTGGTACTGCATGATGAATAAATATTTGCCTGTATTTCTTAGCATTGAAAACACCATTGCAGCCCCAAACTTGTAGGAAACCTCCACCATGCTTCACTGTTGCTTGCAGACACATTTTTAAACTGCTCTCCAACGCTTTTTCAAATAACATTTTTTGCTAGAGCAAATATTTCAGATTTTGACTCAGCACCTGCTGCTATTTTTCTGGCCCAAGTTCATATGTTTTTGTATATATTTGAGTCGCTTAGCCTTGTTTCCATGTCAGAGGTGTGGCTTTATAGTCAACTTCTGACCAGACTTCTCCAGACAATGGATGTACCTGATGACACTGCTTGTGCTTTCTGGATTCCGTGTGTTATAATACATTGCATTGTTTCGTCTTAACTTCAAAAGAAAAAATTTGTTTTGGTTTTAGTTATGACGTGGTGACATTCAGAATCCGAATCATCTTTATTGTAATGTATCATTGTTTGCATGTAGGAATTTGTGTTGGTGTGCTGAAGCTATAACGATCAACTATAAAAACTAGGACATAAATAGTAAAATGATGAATAAAAACATCAACTACACAGTTTGTGCCGGGTTTGTAAAAGTGTGGCAGTGCAAATAATAATAAAAGTGATGGTGTGCAATGATCATTTTCCCCGAATAAATGCAAGTTGCCTGGTTGTAATATAGTAGTCATATTCAAATTCAACAATAAATGGAGAAGAAAAAACATAGGTGTTCCTTAAATATTTTGAATTGTGCTTTGGTAATTTATTGTGGTAAAAGAGACATAAAAAACTTCTGCTAAATACTACTACTGCATTTGTTCGTCTTAGATTATTTTATAAACAATTCGCGTGGAAATCCACAGATTTGGCAACTCCGATGTTATCTGTTTTCCTGTACTGTAGTTTCTAGCGCCCAATCAAAATGCGGTTTTAATCTCACGTGACTAATACGGAAGTCAAAGGCGTGCAGCTCGTGTCAGCGGTCTACAGTAGGGTTTAGAATTAAGTGTTGGCGTAGAATCGTTATTTTTTGTTGAGCTGGGTTATTACATTTAGATGTAATGTGCCCAAAAGTGCTCGATGAACAGGCGAAAGCAGCATGCTAAAGGAGGGCTATCAAAACTTATTCCTGCGACATAATGGCGCTTGTTCCAGCGAACCAGCCGCAGCTGATCCGCTCCTCTCAAAAGGACGAATATTATCAAACGAGTCTAAGAAATAATGCGAATGACGCTTTCCAGTCGCTCGCTGGTAAGTTACACATGCTTCATACTTGATGTGCAAGAGTTCATGTGCAACCCTGGATCGTGTGATTGTGATGTTGCCCTTCACATTAAATTTTCTTCGGACTAGGTTTGGGAATGTGTGATGTAATATATTTTACAATATAGGATCAAGACGATGGTTGCAGTGGAGGAAAGAAGTGGAGCTGCTCTCAGATCTCGCATATTATGCCCTGACTACACTCTCAGGTAAAGTACTACCCAGTGTATCCTAACTTTTTTCATAGTTGAGGCTGATGCGATTCACATCTTGATGTGCCATCGATACGATATGTTAAAGGTACATATAAAGCAGCTACCGTTGCGATACGATTCACCCCTTCAATCCGATTTCGATTTGATTCAACACAATTAGATGCAATGAAATAAATATACTGCTTTGCAATTCAATATAAAAAAATGTGTAAACACCTTTTTGATCTTTTGTTTCATTTCTATTTTAAATATATTTATAAAAAAAATAAAATGATGTGCAACTGGAGGTTTCTGTCACCAAAACAACTTCTGTGTAAGTGCAAACATACTTGGCAATAAAGCTTTTTCTGATTCTGATATGGTACAGTTGGCTTTAATTTCTTTGGTTCTGACAGACAGCAAATCATACATTTACTTGAGTGCCTTCTGATTTCTAATGCACTGCACAAACAGGCCTTTGTAGTGTGAAAGAGAAAAAAGATTAAATAAAAAACTGATTATTTTCTTGTTCTGTTTTCAGGAAGATGCAGCTCTAGCTCTGCCATGTTAATTAGGATTCTATGTTATTCTCAGGACATGTAACTGTGATTCGTTTTTTGTGTGAGTTTTCCAGAGTTTAGCGGGTGGTGGGTCAGTTATAATGGTCCTTGGGAAAATGCAGTGCTCTGTGTGTAGTTAAATGAACTAAATGAAGCATGAAGGCATAGTTTGCATAGATGTTTTTTTGTATTTTAATCATTCGATTTACTTCAACATTTCAGCCCTAAATTAAAATGTCATTTGCAGGATATCAGACATTAGGTGAAGAGTATGTCAGCATTATCCAGGTGGATCCCACAAAACGCAGGATTCCTTCTCGGATGCGCAGGCTGGCGTTTGTTCTGTTTCACACCTTCGCACCATATGTCCTGGACAAACTCCTGGTCTGTATTGAACATGAGCTGGAGGTGGAAGAGTGGAATTCCCCGAACACCCAGCAAAACACTGGGTTAACCTGGAACCCCATGTTGTACATAAAGGCATGGGTCCAGAGGGTGCTGAGGAGGCTGAATAGAGAGCAGAGGAAATCCTTAAAGCCTGTGGTGGTTGCCGTGCAGCAGGGAATCGCTGTCTTGCACAGGGTGCATGTGGCTCTGTTCTACATCAGTGGTGCTTTTTATCATCTAGCCAAAAGAACATCTGGCATCAGCTATGTGAGTAAGGATTTTTATCTGTGAAGAACATGAAAAGCTGATTTATGAGCATATAGTACTGAGAAGCTCTGTTTTTTTCAGCTCAGAGTGCAGGGGATGCCTGGGGATGATAAACGCATTCGGACCAGCTACAGGCTTTTAGGGTGTGTGTCCCTGTTGCAACTGGCCATCACACTTGCTCTGCAGTTTAACAACCTAAGACAGAAGCAGCGTGCCAGACACGAATGGACACAGCACAGAAAGCTTCCCGTAAGGTGGGACCCCTGCAATCAATCTCCAATATAAAATCTAAATTGCAAAACTTTTCCAAATTTGACTGATTTGTTCTGCAACAAAGAACTGCTCTTTTGGATTGGTTTGGACCTTGAAGTTTATTTATCCCATTTTATTTTATTTTTTTGTTATCCCATCTAAACATACAGTGAGTTTTTAAAGTCTAAGAGCACCAGTAAAGTAATTCATTGCATCATTTTGCTGATGGCAACGGTTAAGACATGATTAAAATTTAAAATATAAACAAATTCTAGAGTTTGTTGGTATTTGGTATTTACCCCTTTTCTTTTTTTTTTTTTTGCTTTAATATCAGTGGGCACTTGAGCTGGCTCAGACTCCACAAAACCTTTTTTAGCAGTGTTTTATCAGTGTTTTTAGACACAAGATTCTACATGGGGGGATCTTTTACTTTTGCAGATACTCTTCTATCACAAATCACTCCTGACACTCTTCTCCACCCACTCCACCCTGTCTGCACTCTTTTCTTCACTTCTCTAACACACACTCCATTACTTTGCACTGTTTGCACTCCACTGCCCTCTCTCTCATTCACACACATATCTTACTCCTACTGACTTTTAATCCTCTTCTCTCCAGCGCATACCTCCACTTCTCCAGGCTCTTTCCAACCTGCTCCCTACTCTCACCACAAATCCAGGAGTCCATGGAGACTCCTGTCTGACCTCGTCCGTCAACCTGTTAATCAACACTGCAAACAGGAAAGGGCTCAAACCTAATCCTTGATTCAGTCCCACCTCTACCTTGAACCAGACTGTCATTTCTACTGCACACTTCGCTGCTGTCACACTGTCCTCTTACATATGTGTGCCCCCTCACATACTTCTCTGCCACACCTGACTTCCTCATACAATACCACAACTCCTCTCTTAGCACCCTGTCGTGCATTTTCTTTTCTGACCTTCTCTATACTTCTCCATCAACATTCCCAAAGAAAATAATGCGTCTGTGGTGCTCTTCCTTGGCATGAAACCGTACTGTTGGTCACAGATGGTCACCTCTTCTCTCAGCCTGGCTTCCACTACACTTTCCCATAACTTCATGGTGTAGCTGATCAACTTAATTCCCCTGTAGTTACTGCAAGTCTGCACATCTCTCTTTTTCTTAAAGACCGGTACCAGCAAACTCCTTCCCCATTCCTCAGGCATCCTTTCATCTTCCAGAATTTTGTTGAAAAACGTTCTTTCTCATTTAGTATTGTTTTTTATTAAATAAAAATTACTTACTATCCAATTAATCAATGTAATAATCTCGACTATACTCAATTACTAAATTAATCAATAGCAGCAGCCCTACTTGTATTTGCATTTTGATGTAATATAGCCATTAAATGCACTTAATGGGTTTATTTTTTTAAATCGCAATTTCAGCAATAAAAATGTTTTTAAAAGGAAATGAATTACTTGTTAATTTGAAGAGACCCATCCTATTTTCTCTTGTATATTTAGTGTTTCTCTTTAATGAAGAAAATATATTTCTTATCCGATTAATCAATTGGCTAATAGGTAGAATACTTGATTATTAAAATAATCCATAGCTGCAACCCTAATTTCAAATGAGGCATTTTAACCTTTTAATTGTTGCCTGTAATATTGTAAAACTTGAGCAAAAGTAGGTTTTGGTTTTTATTTATTTATTTATTTTTGAATTCCCACCATGCAGCTCGCTGTACCCAAAACTTGAGACAATAAAGTGTTTCAATGAGCGCCTTAGTATTAGAAAGAGGTATCAAACCATTGCCTCAATTATTTTGCATAATTTTCCAATTGGTAAACTCTGTAATGACTGGCTTGTAAGATGACATAAATGACCCTCATTTACCAACCCACTGTCACACTGTTTCATCGCTTAGTCCACAGCAGTCGTCGTCCTCTCGATCGTCCTCTCGGTTGTCTCACTGTATCCTGTGCTTAGAGGAGAGACGGCACTCCACAACCACCCCATGTGGGCATCTGTTCTGCTGGGAGTGCATTACAGAGTGGTGTAACACCAAGGTAAAACGTTTTTCTCTGCGAACTAGAGCCAAGGTTTTCCATGCATTTGATTTTAAAATCAAAAGATGAAGATGAGGCAATAGATAAAAATTTCAGCTCTCCTGGATTTATTGTCGTTTAGATCGAGGTGTAGTAGACAATTTGTCAGCATTCCAGCCATAGTTGTGGGAGCAAAAGTCTTAAGAAAATGTGGTCTTAAAGGAAATAAATAGCACATTATTATTTGTGTGCAAATTGTTTGCACGCAATAAGGTCCATTAGTATTTGGACAGGTTCTCCCACCCCCACTATCACCATAATCTCACATGCAGCTGTTTGTCCATACATAAATCTATCCATGAATCCATCCATCCATTAGTATTTGAATAATAATTTTTGTATATTTTTTTTGCAACCACAATGGCGCATCTATGTATGCATTCTTTTGTGCATTAATTTATGCATTAGTGTAAAATACTGGGTTTTTTTGTCATTTTTATTTTGTAATTTTTATTTTTACAACCATGCATCCATAAGTAGACAGTACCATATTTGTCCAAATATTTATATACCTGGCTGTAGGTAACGAGAGAGAAAATCAGGTATGTATCAAGACTGATTTAGGCTTCGTAATTTTTATTTAATTTTTTTAATGCATCCAGCACAATGGCAAAATGTAAAGAATGTGTCCAAATATTTATGGATCTGATTAGACATTCGGAAATGGCATAATTGCATAATAATATCATAATACCATTAACTTTGAACGATTCAAATAACAGAGTTGTCTTAATTGTTGTGATTGCAGACGGAGTGTCCGCTGTGTCGAGAGAAATTTCAGCCTCATCGCCTGGTTTTTCTGAGAAGTTACAGATAACGTCAACTAAGCCCTCATTCCAATACTAATTTTACACCCCCTCATGCACAATTTAGAAGTGCGTGTTTATGTGTGAAAACATAAAGGATAAAGCTATAAAAAATTCTGCTCAAACCCTGCCGCACAGACCCTTGACAGCAAGAACCATACAGCAAAAGCAGACTTGTTTAGAATTTGTGTCCTGTTTCTTTTGAATTGTGAAATAATCCTATGGGTTTGATTATTGACTAATCTGCAAATTAGCCAGCTATATAGTTATGTAAATAAAGAAAATATCTACAGATGTACAGTGTCTGTCAAAAGTTTGTAAACACCTAGTCTTTTAGTGAATTTGAAACGCACATGCTTTTGTTTATATGCATCAAATGGAGTAATTTAACAGTATGTAAATTTACTTTAATCAAACAAATATATAAATTTACAGATTTTAGTTTTATTTTTTCACTAAAAAAAATCTTTCCTTAGCATGAATAAGAGCTTTACACCCTCTTGGCATCCAGACATATTGTTTCTCCAAACATTCAGCTAAAATACTTTTACAACTCTTGTACAACTTGCCAAAGGTGTTCTTCACTAGTTGTATATCTTTTCTGATCTTGTGATCAGTTCATCCCAGAGCAGTTCAGTAGGATGTAGATGCATTGACTGGGCAGGCCAATCCTTGATAACAGTTTGTTGCAAATAAACAAAAGGAACATGCGTTTCAAAACCCATACAAGACTAGTTTTTTCCAGACTTTTCACAGTCACTGTATAACTGCAAATCAAATAAGAATAAACTAATATTTTTCTTATCTTTACATTAAAGAGCTTCATCCACCTTGCTGTTCATACTGTGAGATTATAATTGTATTTAATTTGGAATATATTCCTGTAGTTTTTAAAGATACCCTTAATTACTCTTCCTGTAATAACACATTTAATTTCTCACCGCTGTCCAGTGAGGTTCATTTGTCTGAAGTGCAGTAGCACAGAAGTGAAATATTAGTGTTATTAAATTCATTTCCATAATTTCTTCTTTTAATTACATTTTTTACATTATTAAAAACAAAGTTTGTAATGAAAAATACAACAAATCAAAAGCACCTGCATTATAAGATGCCCAAACAAGTTAACTGGACATATGCACTCTATTAACAAAAGGTTGTGTACATCTTATATCAAATCTCATAAGATTTAAACGCGCATTTTGAACATCCTATTCCACATTCAGTGCACATAAACCATAAATGTTAAGATGTTTCACCAGCTTTTGGCATTTGCTTGTGCTCATTTAACCACAAGGGTGTTAGTAAAATCAGGTACTGATGTACAGTATGGAGATTTCCATACTGAAACGGGTTTAGGTCTCCTAGTTCATGTGAAGGGAACATATAATGATGTCCAAAAACATCTTAAATAATTGTGTGCCTACAACATTGTGGTCCATGTAGTGTAGTATACTTTCTAGTAGAAAAAAGATGATCGGATACCAATTGAAAATTCAGAAAGAAATGTATTTTATGCCGTTGCAAGTAATAGAGCACATTAAACTGCATAGATTTTTTTATCCATTTGAAAAATACAGAGATGCAGTCGATGAACAAAACGGATACAGTTTCTTTTTTATTGAACAGAATCCCACTTGTGTTTTCCCTGAGGTAATTTCTCTTATACTAATGACTTAACGATTACTCTAATGTAAAATAAAGTCTACAGCACCCAGCATTTGAACCTATGCATGCCCTCTCTGGATCACATTTGAATATCATCACCCCTTCTACATCTTTGCAAATGAGTTATTTGTGCCTTGGCAGTGAAAGGAGGATCATTCATTTTCCAAAGATTCTATTAGAGTAGAGGACGTGCTGTCTGTATAGAGCTTTGAAAGAGTTATAGAAAGATATCGAGAATTTCTGCCTACTCTAATTGACAGTTTGAATCTTTAGCTGGACAAAGGAAGCTTTTTAAAACATGAACTGACGTGAGGGAATCGTTCTCATTTTCACTGCGTCATTTTCAATCTGCCCATAAAGATGCATTATGTTTTAAATGTATCGAGAGATGCAGATGTAAGTTATTCTTGCCGTAAAGCCTCAGACGGTAAAGCATTGCTCATTATTATCCACAGTCTACCATTGCAGACAGACCTGTCTGCTTTAAAACATACAGATTTGAGGATTGTACACATAAGCTGTTGGTGGTTATTAAAATAGGTATATCTCTTTCAGGTCATTCTGAGGTTTTGAGTTGGGTTTTACAGCACTCATTTGTGTTCTTTCAGGCCACATTCAGGAGAATTCTATAGTTAACATTAGATGATCTAGGCAGATGATCTATGGCATTTTGTGAAAAGCCTGGAATAAAAGGGAATTAGATGCTCTGATTACAGTTAAATAGTGGAAAATAAACTCTTTTTGTACAAGCCATGGAGAATCGACACTGTTAAGAGAAAGAAATAATAGTAGAAACCACACAGGATATGCTGAGGGAACTAATGCGGCTAGTCGGTTTGTTTGCCTTGGCTTCTTTGTGCAAATATGTAAAAAAAAATCAAGTAGAAACATAATACAGTATATACACAACAAAATGTATAAATACAAATGAAGAAAAAGGCCACGAATAAGTAGTTACACTATCAAAAAATTGCACATAGGTAAAATTGCACGGTTTTAAATAGTTTTATTGCATGTGTTGCTTAAAAAAACTTTGTTATTGTTATAATTGCACAGTTAAACAGTAATAACAGTGTGCATGATGGTGACTGGTTTACTGGGAGCAGCTCTGATTGTAAAGTCTGATAGCAGCAGGGAGAAAAGACCTCCTCCTTCAGACACTTAGGATGTAACAGTCTGTGACTAAAGGAGCTGCTTAAAGATGAACTGTTTCATACAGTTGTATAAATCTGCTCAAAAATAAAGTCGTCATTTGGTAAGGTCACAACCAGAAACTGGTAGGACTACTCCTTTGGGTAATCATTACATCAGACCTGGAGAAAAGTAGTAGCTTGGGGATTAGAACCAAAATAACAGATACCCACCAGTTTTTCCATAAATGTCCTTCATAATTGTGATGTGAATTATGCCCCTAGGTCAATATGTGTTTTGGGAGACCTAAAAATATACTGTAGGTTTGGTAGGAAGTGAAATGAACCAACGGACCTTAAAACGCAGTCTAGGGAGATCTTCCAAGATCTGTAATATCATCTCCAGCAATATGGGATCACAGGCATTGTAAGGACCATTAAGGGAAGGAGTTTGGCAGTTAGGAGACTGTGTAAAACTCTTTCTTTCTCATAAAGCATCGTCCTAAATGAATACTTTGTGAGTCTTGGTTGAGTCTTGGTCTTGCTGACCACCAGTCAAAAAGTTATGGGATGTTCCTTGACCATAGTGCCCTGAAACATGATGCCTCCTTTACTCTGTTCAGATGTATCCATTTCTACTATGAAAGAGCGTTTGTGGAACAAAATAGTTAAAAAATTCAGATTAACCACAAAAGGTTCAGGTTATCCACAAAAAACAAAGCTGTTCAGCATACAGTATTTCCTGAAACAGAACAAGGTTGCTAAGGATTTTTAAAAAGTCATCTACATGTGATAATAAAATGCTTCTTGTCTTATGAAAATGCTATTCAAGCTAAAGACTATTAATAAATAGAAAGTGGACTTCTTTGGTAATAATAATGTCAGAAAAATGCTTTGTATATATATATATATAAAAAAAAGTGAGTCAATATACGTGTGATGCGCAGACAGGTTCCCCACTCTGTAGCTGCTGTGTTGCATTACAGTACCGCATGCTGTGCTGGATTCGCTTCTCCCTCTGCAGCTCAGCTTCATCACAGCAGAATGATCCTCAGCTCTGTTTGGTCTCCAGCGAGCTGTTCTGCATTGTTGCGCCCAGGCAAGGCGCTGCGGCTAGGAGATGGAGTGCACTAATACTTGCACACTGCTTGCACAAGCTGAGCATAAATGGGCTCAAGGTGGCATCTCAGGGGGTACAGCATTATCATAATGGGATCTTTCTGCCTGCAAAGCCAGTGCATGCTGATTTTCAATGACAAAATACAGCTTGATGTACAGTGGGGTTATTTTGTGCGTGTGTGTGTGAAATTCAATCTGATATACAGCATAACCATGGAATGCTTATCCATCTTGCACCGTATCTTTTGACCTTTTTTGAAACCTGACTTTTAAATAGTTCTGTCAGTGCTATTAAAGTGGTTTTGTCATATAAAAAAAAAACACTGCATCACCACACCAACTGTTTTGCTAGCATATAATCAGTTCCTTTATTTTATTAATTGTCTTCTATGGAAATGCAAACTTTGTGAAAAGTGCGGACAGAAGAGATCTTCATTATTTTGTCCTAAGGGAAAAAGTTGCACTGTAAAATCAGCTTTCTATAAATAAATCCAGCAATATCTGTATATTTATTTCTGGCAGCCTATCTGCAGTGCATTCATGTGTAGGTCATTGCCTTTCAGCAAAAGTACTGGTCCATGAGGTTATGCTGTATACAGTGACCTGTGAGGGCAGTTGTTTAGAGAATATGAATTTTCCAGGAGTTTCTCTTCAGGCAATTTACTCTTTTCCCCCTGTATCTGTTACCATTATTAAGATGCATGATTGTCATTTTTTCCTAGCAGATCTTTCAATGTGGGTTTTAATTATTACTTCTTTCTCACTTGCTTTTATAGGCAACACACACACACACACACACACACACACTAATCTGTGATTATGTATGCATAAGAACAAACTAAGTTTTTCCTGAGCTAATTGTATATTTACTTTTTCACCACTTGTAACTTTTGCCTATAACATACTTGAACTGGTAGGTGCTCTTGGGATTGTTTGTCTGTTGTGTGTCCTTAGTTTGCACATAATTAGAGCACTTAGATTAGATCTAGTTAGTGCAGAGAGAGCAGATGTTCTTCTGAAGGTTAGAAAGACTTAGTGAAACTGGGGATTTTAAAATAGAAAAAAAAAATGGAATAAGTGAACTTTAATCAACAGTTTAAATTCATCTACATTAATACCAAATGATTTATTTTCTTCCTACCTCAAAACAGTTAACCATTAGTTGTCAAGTTAGTTAACGCATATGTTAAAACTAATTAATTTGAAACCATGAATATTTTCATAATCCATAATCACACCACAAGGAAACACTTGGTGTATTGATTTTACATACATGACAGGATTTCGCAACATACAAGAACGAGCAAATTATTAGCAAGTTATGTAGAGATATTAATCAAGAATTAACACAGAACAGGTGAACACAATCAGATAACACTGATCGTGTAGAGGCAAAGACATGATTAGAACAGAAAACAAAAATATGGGCATATGTTGTTTTGTTTCATAAGAGCAGCAATGCAAATTTGGATAATGTGGAAATCATTTTGTTTGTTTGTATTATTAGTATTTGCACTCCCAAATCTGGTCACCTGTCAATTCCTACCCACCAGCTATCCCTTTATTATACACCACTATTTATCTACTAACCAGGAAGGCTTTTCTTTTCTTTAAAATACATGAAGCCAACCATCTGCATCTTTTCTGCTAATGCTACATTGTAGGAGCTCAAAGACACTGACAAATAGTTAATTTTGCTGTGATTGACTGGAGAGAGCGATTATGTTGTCTCTCCCACCAGAGACCACATATAATTTTGGCTCCCAGTTATGTGAGGTTATGGCATTGTCAGGATTAAATATTTTGGTGATCAATCTGATGTATCATTCAGTAACAATCAGTAACAATCATTTTACTCTATATATTTCTTAGAAGGTATATTACATACTAGTACTGGTATCTCAAATAAATAAGAATTTTCCTGGTGGTGCTGTGCAATAGATTGGTGTCTCATCCCAGTAATAGGATTCTGATACACCAAAAGCCTGACAGCAATAAAGATAGGGACGATGATTTCACCTGTGCAATCTCAGCCTCTGAGTGCTCTGATACGATGTTAAATCCGACCAACTAGAGGACATTGAGTATTTATTCTCCTGTAAGTGACAGTCCATCATGTTCTTTTCAGTATATGTTGTGTATTTTCCTATTCTTTTATGCTATCACTTACTTAGAGAGAGAGGGAGGTTTTCAGCTACTTTCTATTTGTATTCTGTCCAGGAAGAGTGGCACATCCAAAAACATTTTCCCTTTTCATCAAATCAATTGAATGCCAGTGTTCTGTAACAGCACCTGACAGTGTAGCTTTTCTGAAAGCCACCATGAATAAGAGGAATGGGTGTACCTAAGCTGACAGACAGCCACTGAACTGAGAAGAGAGGATTTAGATAGATTTGGCTGAGTAATGCCATTCCTGACACAGATGCAGGCTGTGGATCAATACTAAGGATTAGGATCCATAGTTTAGGAATGTTACAGGGAAGCAGGAATCATCAAAAACAAAAAAATATATGGGTGCATCATTTTATTTGATTACTAGTTTTATCAGCCAAACAGGCAATTCAAAACTTATAATGTTTTTAGAAAATGTACACTTAAATGAGCTTTTTGCTGCTGTACTTGACCAGTAAGGGAATCTTGGAGTCTTTCATTTGTTTGTTTTTTTCTTTCAATGGATCCACATGCTTTTTCATTTACCAATAGCCAATAGACCAAACAGGTACTATCAATGTCTCCAGGGCCCTGGAATAAAAAATCAATTTCAACAATCTTTACAGCAGTATATGAAGTAGTTATGGAGTGTATCACCGTGAATTATGGCAGAGTGAGTCTATAACATGGGCCAAGTGAATCAATATTGGATTTGTATTGAATTTTTCTTTTTCTCATTATTTTCCTGAAAAAGGTTTAAACTGCACACCCCAATAGCCTTCGAAGTGCCCAGCAAACTAAATATGACAGCAATGCATAAGAATACATACACCTTTCCCACAATATCAATGTGTTATATTTCATCTCTATATTATAAAATTAGAATTTAGCTTGTTCCTTAAAAAAATGGTAGTTTATTAGTAAAAGGCATACTAGCCTTGGATAAAAAAATAGTTTCAACAAACAAAGTAAGTAAATAAAGATAAATAAAGTTCTAGGCCAAGTGCATTGTAGCCAAAGCATCTAAAAGTTTTGACACTATGGTACAGCAATCTCTGTAGGGGTGGCATCAGAGCACTGTATATCCAGAGACTAACAATTCCAAATTTCACGGGTCGTAACCCTAGCGAGTTCAAAGTTAGCCCTTGATAACCTTCTCCCTATTGATGCAATGAGCTCTATAAGTATGCATTTCATTTATACCCCCTTAGGTTTGAAGAGGCACGTCTAATAGCAGACTATCCTGAATTCCCCTTTGCCATACCTAGACACTATAAATGCACTTACTGACAGATTTGGACGACCTCATCATTTGATTTTAACTAAAATAGCAGCAGTCATGGATGCTCCTGATGTTCAGACATGGAGATTTAGCCGGTTTTGATAAGTTTGCCATCCAAATCCAAGCTCTGGCTCAAGTTTGAATTCTGATGTCAAAACTGTGAGAACCGGAATCGAAGGAAAAAGCAGTGCCGTCAGATGGTGAACCCAATACCAGGCCCAATAGTAATGTCCAGACTCTCTTCTGTCCTACATGAAGCTGACCGAACCCCCAGAGCAGCTGCCCAGATACTGTCGCCCTCAAATAAGTCCAAACCAGCACTAAAATCTGAACAAATCAGAGTTTTGTGGCCATATTGTAACAGTACAGAACATTACTTAAGCCAGTGTACCACTTTCCAGACATTTAATCTAGAAGAGATGATTAGATGGATCAAAGACGACAAAAGTTGTTAGAAATGTGGGCGATCACACTTAGCAAGAAATTGCACCCTAAAAAAGCCCTGTCGTCTGTACAGTTGGAAACACATTCAAATCCTTCATGTGGTTAATAACCAATCTCTTTGTGGAACGAAACCCTGTACCTGGAGAGGCCTGAAGATTCCAAGCATATTTTAACACCTATGCAGAACTTGATGACCTACCAGATCCAGAATGCCTTTACCCCTGAACACTTGGGTTTGGCTGAGAACTTTTTTCCCATTGCAATGCACCAGAAAGGCATTCCTTTACAGCCAATTGACAAAGTAAAACACCTTCTTTTAATAGGAGCAGGCCATCCTCACCTGATAACACCTATTGAGTCTGTACGCCTTGGGCCAAATGGAGGTCCAGCAGCAATTAGAACCAGACTAGGTTGGACGTTACAACGTCTTCTGCTTCAACAGCTACAGTCTCAGCAATGTTGCATATCTCCATCACTCCTCAAATAGTAGAACTATGCCGGAACGTAGAGAGACTTTGGCAAGGTGATACCACTCTACACAGGAATGAGAAACCAGTTGATGATCTCACTATGAGGTGTAGTACAATAGACCTTGTTATGCCAAAAAAAGGCCCATTGTTCTTACTTCACACTGAATCAGAGCGGCCAGTTGTGCAATCCCTTAAAACCCCTGAAGATAAAGTGAAAAGGAGAACCAATGTATTCTGCAGTGTCACACAAACATCAAATTTCTTAGATCACAGTGAGTACAGTTCCTGGAAAGACCTTGTTACTGTTCAACACTGTCAAAGTGACTCATATCCAATTTATCTACAGCTAAGGATTGTGTGACAGCATAACATCTCCTCTTCTGTAACATCAAGTTTGGTAAGCCTGTATCCACTACAAGCCCATTACTCTCTTTAACTCCAAAGTCTTTTGACCCGGATAGTAAACCTCCTTACACTTGGTCCTTCGGGCCAGATAGTGATCCTTCCTAACATATACAGTAGTTTAGTTGTTTGTGACCTAATAGTATCTACTTACTATTTTTGTAAGTAGATACAATTATTTCTTTTCAATCCAATAAATGTCTTTAGTGCACTATTGTCATTGGGTTTTACCTCAGAACAATGTTAATGGGAAATGGGAAAGCCATGGTTGCTTCAAAATCTCTTAAGAACATGTTCCTACCTGTTCCTAAAAAAAAAAAAATGAAATATACTTATGGTAGTTTATTGTCTATTTATATAATTCTTTCTACTTTAAGTATTTATTGTACTATTACTGCATGATTCATAACCAAGTTGTGTTGTCTAGCTCATTAAAGAAACAAGAGCTGATTAGAAAGCATTTTATCATCAATGCATGTATGCGCTTTATGCTCTCTCTCTCTCTCTCTCTCTCTCTCTCTCTCTCTCTCTCTCTCTCTCTCTCTCTATCACTCACACACATCTACTCCTTTTCTCCTTTCACTCTTTCTCATTCTGTGTGGTCTTCCTCTCTGTGGTATTTGTTTGGTCCCTTGATCCCTCTCTCTTTCAGTCTTCTCAAATCGGAGGATAAAAGTGTGGGATAGACAAAGATGCATGCATTTGATTCTAACAAGATCCTGAGCTTTAGCTACAATATTGAGACAGCCCTAAACCTCTTTCCTTCTTTGGCCTTAGTAGAACATGCTTACACATGCACACAATCATTTATTCTGCTTTTAAGGGCCTTTTCTTTATCTTTTTTCTGTTTCAGAAAAGTCTATACTCTGTGTATGTATGATGTGTACTTATTAAAATATCATTACATCAATTATTATATGATTAAATATAATGATTAGATCATTGTTAATGTGGATCTGGAAATGTATCTAAATCTTTTAACTGTTGTTGAATCCTGAACCTGACATGTTCTTTAACTCTTGTTTATTAATATACTAAATATTTTGAGAAGGTTTTTGCTCTATATCATATTTACACAATGCACTAGTGAGCAAAGCACAACACATATAGAAACTTAGCTGTAGGGTGCAGTAGCAATTTAACACACAGAGAGAGAGAGAGAGAGAGAGAGAGAGAGAGAGAGAGAAACACTGCACCCTATCAACCTCAGCATCATTGTACTGCCACATGATAAATCTGTCATTTTAATTTCCAGGTTAAACACAATGTAAAACTGTCAATTTGTATTTGTGTGATAAAGGGTAAATTCAGCTTTACAAGGACATCAAGAAAACCACCACCATTTCACTTATGGCAAACAGTGTCCAGTTTTTTAACATCTGTGCTCCTGATAGCCTCAGATTCCTGTTCTTGTCACAGACATCTAATTTCCGCTGTTCTAATATTTGATGTGGACATTAACTAAAGCAGTTGGTCTGTATCTGAATCTTTGTATGCATAGACAAAAGTTTGTGGACACCTGACTGTAAGATTCCATTCCAGATTTAGTCTCGATTTATAATAACCTCCACTCTTCAGGCAAGATGTTTCACAAGATTCTGGAGTGTGGTTATGGAGATTCGTTCTCATTCAGGTAGAAGAGCCTTAGTAAAGTCAGGTACTGATGTAGGTGAGGTGAGGAGGCCTGGGAAGCAGTCAAATTCATCCCAGGGTTGAAGTCAGAGCTCTTTAGCAGGCCACTTAAAATCTCCCACTTGATCTTATGTAAACCGTATTTAAATTTATACATTGTGTAAATTGTGTAAATGTAAAAGATTTTTAGAGTAATATTTCATATTATGGGATTATTCTAATTTAATGATAAGATTATTTCTAAATGCATTTACACATTTGCAACTTCAACATTTTTTGTTTTGTTGCCATATAAGTTTGAAAAAAAAAGTAAAAAAAAATATATAAAATAAGACCATCCTCAGCTATCGATTTTTTTAATTCGTAAGGAATTTTTTAAAATTCGTTAATCCTATATTATTTTATGGCCTCTCATAGTATATAAAATATTAGATAGATTTGACTATATATTCAAGAATTCTTTTTTTGCACTACATGTTTTTCCACAGCTGACAGACTTTGACAAAACTACTTTCTGTCCAGCTCAACCCTTAAGCACACAGTGTCTGAGATCAGTGGTCAATCTCACTTTCTCTTTCTCTCTCATGCTCTTCTAATCTAAGATTCTTTTTGGAGCTTTAGTAACCTTCATCGTTGTCTGTACCCCTACAGACTGCAGCACTGAGATCTAGTTCGATTGCTCGATCACGGCCAGATGTTTGATGAGATTTCTGAGCAAAGAATCTGAGTGCACTCCTCAGAGAGAATCTCTCCACATCCTCCAGGTTCTTTTCTTGTGTGACTCTCCTCTTCAGTTCACCTCACAGTCTTTTAATCTGGTTTAGGTCAGGGGACTGAGATGGACATGTCCAAGCTTTGATTGTATGTCCAAGTCCAGTTGCAGCTTCTCAGCAGAGAAGCTTACGTTGTTTCCATGCGCCTGAATTGAATTACTGTTTTTTTAACACCCAAATGCTATGCTGTTATTAAGCTATAATCACAATGTAAAATCTTTTATATACAGAGGTAGTGTGTGTGTGTGTATGAGTGTGCGTGTGTGTGTGTGTATATGTGTGTGCATATGTGTGAAAACCAACTGTTTTTTCTGTCCCAGAGCACTGAAATCTTATACTGTACGAGATGGATAATGGTAAAGTAGCCCGCATTTAAAATATACACATTTTCTCTGTCAATCACACTGGATGGATTCTGCACAGTGATATTCAAAGCCTTGAATAAAATCAAAATCCTTCAGATTTGAGGCTCAAACCAGGGGTAGTCGTGTTTTGCAACATACACACAGTTATTTTTAGTTTACTTTATTATTCATTGAAACAAAATTCAATATTGTACTAGTGTGTCTGATTTATTTTTTCATATGAAGTCATATGTAACAAGTGAAACAGTGTTCAGTAATGATGTGATGCACACACACAGGAATTAGTTATCAAATGTCATATCTGTATATCCAGTTAAATGACTTGTGCATATAAAGTATTTGGTGATGGACCAGCAGAGATGGGAAGTAATGAAGTACATATACTTTGTTGCAGTACTTAAGTTGATTTTTTTGGTATCAGAACCCTAACCCTTTACTTCACTATTTATTTTTTGGACACCTTTTTACATTCACACTACATTTTTTTACACAAATATCTGTAATTTCTGCTTCTTATATCTTCAAATCAGACTCGTCACTTTAGTTTAAAACTATTTGGTGACATGATACATTTTGTTTGCATTTTATTCATGCCATTTTGTGCTCTTCAATCTATTTCTTGTCATTGAAAATGTTTTTATTTTCTATCTCCCACTGGTGTATCACACACCACATACGTGGGCTAACCTACGAAGCTAATAGCTAAAGCTTCTGGGGTTAACGTGGATGAGATAGAGGGAGTCAGCAAAGTAAACATGACTGTTTAGTCGTAATCATCCAACATAATTCTTAAGAGAAGCACATACCATATTTAACAATTACAACAACCACAATTTATTTTATTACATATAACTATAGAAACATGACATCTCAAAAGAAACTAATATTAAAAGAATAATTTGCGGAGTGTAAATAATTATTAAATAATAAGCAAATTAAATAATTATTAAATATTATACAATGAATAACAGAGGGATTTTTTTTATACAAATTTATATATTAAAACATCTGTTACAATTAGTGTATTAAAACCTAAAAAGTATTCATTTAAGGTACATTTACAACAGCTAAAAATGTGCAATTAAGTGGTGATTAATCACAAATTAACTCATGACAATCATGCGATTAAACTTGATTTAATATTTAAATCGATAAACAAACCGAGTAAACACTTCAATTTATATTTATTAAAACATATTCTGCTATTATTTGTGTTGTTTAGCATGAACAATTCCGTCACTTTTTAAATCAGGTCTCTCTCTATAAAGTCCAGTACTGAATGCAGTTTTATCTTTCGTGCATGATTTAGAATTTGCAATCATCATCTGAAACAATTTAGCGGTTTCCTAAATTTAGTTTTTTTTAAGGCAAGTATCACTTAACTTGCACATTCCCATAGCTGAGAAATAAAATTCGTTTTTTGTTCTTTTTGTTTTTTATTTTTTTTGTTTCCCCTTTTTGAATCGGAGGAGACCGAAAGCAAGGCACCTTTTTATTTTGTGTCAATAATAAAAAGCTGATTGGCTTTTGCATGTTGGACTTATTTGTAGTTGTAAGACAGCAAAATATTTTTGTTTGGAATTTTAAGGACTAAATTTGGATTTTTTTATTTTAAACTTTAACACCCTCTGAAAACTCTGTGAATATAGTTTTACATTATTGTCAATCAAACATTTACTGTTATTTACTGTCAATTTCCCCACCTTGACATGCAGGTAGCTGATATTGAGGTCCAGACTCATGCTCTTATGAGATAATAATTTTATTATAAATTTAAAATAAAATAATTCTTCTTTTACAAAAAGAAAAATCTCACATAAAAACAGTTTAATTGTGCATTTACAGATTTATGCACTTTCACTGTGAACGATGCTTTCATGTTTGATATCTTCTTTTTCGTCACCACAGCGGATCTCAACAACAGTTGCTGCTTTTGCTGCAACTCAGGAGATGATAAAGTGCAGAAAGTTGTTCACAGACAGAGATGTGAAAAAATCGTTTATTAAAATATCAGAGCATCTATTCCACGATTAAAATAATTCTTCTTTTACAAAAAGAAAAATCTCAGATAAAAACAGTTTAATTGTGCACTTACAGATTTATGCACTTTCACTGTGAACGATGCTGGCATGTTTGATATCTTCTTTTTCGTCACCACAGAGGATCATCCATCTCCATACTCCCCTGTCCTCTACATCTGCCTCTTTCAAACCAACTACCTGCATGTCTTCCCTCACCACATCCATGAACCTCCTCCTTTGCCTTCCTCTTTTCCTTCTTCCTGGTGATTAAATCCTCAGCATTCTCCCACCGATATACCCCATGTCCCTCCTCTGCACATGTCAAAACCATCTCAATCTCACATCCCTCACTGTGTCTTCAAAACATCTAATGCGTTGTGATATGTGGTGAGCAATTGGCAAACTACAAAAAAAAAAAAAAAAAAAAAGAACTTCGAACAACATTTCCAAATGAAGCATTCAGTATTTGCTGAAGTTGAAGTTGATGAAGCTGGACATAAATGGAAAAGGACCATTTTAGAACTGCTGCACGAAACTGAGCAGTGCAAATTTAACTTTATACAGTGGAAAAAGTCTCCAAACTCAACAACAGTTGCTGCTTTTGCTGCAACTCAGGAGATGATAAAGTGCAGAAAGTTGTTCACAGACAGAGATGTGAAAAAATCGTTTATTAAAATATCAGAGCATCTATTCCACGATGCAACTTTCCCATTGCCAGGCAACACTTCCACATCTTGCCAGGGACAAAAAGGTACAAATTGCTAACATCAAAATACAATAGAAATTACACTAGTGACACCTAGTGGTGAAAATGGCCAGCTACCATTTATTTGCCTAAAACACAAATTGTGTTACATTTATTTATATATTTTTATTCTCAAAAGCTATTTCTGAAAGACTTCTTGTTTAAATCAATTAACAGATTGATTTAAACATCTGACAAATGGGGACTAAATCTCACCATATCTGAAACCCTTCCAGAACAGATTTCACAACAAAATAAATATTTAATTTTACTTCAAACATTCATTCAGTCTTTCAGTTATTTGCTCTAATTCTATTTACACACACACACACACACACACACACACACACACACACACACACACACGCACACACACACACACGCACACACACAAACACTCACACAAACACAAGATTAAAAAATCTGATCACCTATGTGACTTGGTTTTTGGAAATTTGCTAATCAAAATGAACAAATATTTTTTGTAATTTCGTTTCTTTGATCAGAAATAAAATAAAATGTTACATTTTCAATAAGCAGATCCCACAACATGTCTACTGTACATACACAAACTTTTATTATAGGTATAATCATTAAAATATTACACTGCATCTATGGACAAATTATGTTAAACCGAATGAGCAGCTCACCTCACATATTTTCTGGTCCGTATTGTTAGATCTTTTGTCGCGTGACTCCCATAATTATTGTAACATAATGTCAAGATTTTGACAAAAAAAAGGACCAGAGGACTCTACTGAATTACTCAATTCTGTTTCCTGTGTAATACACTGCATAGCGTATTTGTTTTGGGTTGTTTCTTTCTGTAAAAAAGTAAAAAAACACAAAAACAAACAACAACAAAAAAGCATTTAAGTGTGCAACGTAAAGCAATTTGTGTTAATCAAAATTTGTATTGTTTTTTAATAATAATTGTAGAAGGTAAGTTGAAAACCATGCTTAAAACAATATATAATATATAATAAAACATTGGTTTGACAATTAAAAAAAGTAAAAATTGGAACAGAATTTTTTCTGTTGTAAACATAAGCATCTAAAATATATAATTAATTACATTTTGTATAATAATTCAATGATACATGCAAAAATTAGATATTCAAACATTGAAAACAAGCATATAAACCTAAAGCCACAGTCACGTTTAAATTAATCACTTTAAAAAACTAAGGTAAAGTGTTGTAGTAAACAAATGCTATAAAATTAGAATGAAACGAAAAAAATGCAGCAAGCTAACAGGCTTGATTAAAAAAGGGGGAAAAAATATACATTGGTATACAAATGCATAAGCATAAGCTGAAAACCACAACATTTACTAAAACTTTAATCGTTTACTTTTGTTATTTGCTGTTCGATTTGTTAGATTTAGTGTTTGTTCACACCATTTTAATTGAATCTATTACTGGGTTGAGGTGATTTTGGTGATGAGTCATGACAGAACAGATCCAGTGCGACTGTCCCGAAGTTAAGAAACAAAAACTTTACACAAGTGCCTTTCATTAAACTATACCATGTTCATATAACATACAGTTTTATACAGGGATGCACACTTTCCTGCTGCTGGTTGACCCTGTACTCTCCGCAGTTTCACAAGCGGCTGTTATCTTGCAGTCACACTAACATGTTACTTGAGCAGCAAAACTAATCGATAAAGACATCCGTTGACGAATTTCATTACTGATTATTATAGATTTTATCGATTAGCTCGATTCGTTGTTGCAGCCCTACTTTGCACATGCGCATCCAGTAGAAAATTACTGAATCACATTAAAAACACATTAAGAAATAAATAAATTGTTCATGAATGACCCATCCCTAGAGATGAGAAATCCGAATCCGCTTACAGATTCAAATCCTTCTGAATCACTCAGTGAAAAGATCTGAGTCTCAGGAGTCCCTTGAGTCAGTAGGGATTCTGTCTGTTTTAAGTTCACCAAATCCGATCTTCATAAATCATGAATCCCATTTACAAGTCCCTCAGATCTGGCTGTTTTGCCACAGCCCACGATTCAGGTGGATCAGCCAGGACGAAACTCTTCTCTTGTGTTTTTGACAATAAAGGAAGTTTTCTGAACAACTTGGTCAGCTAATTCTTACTTCAGTTACTTGCTAACAACAACTTTCAACAACTTAATAGTGTCATTTACAGTTTGTAGTCCTTGGGTTTGCTGAGTAACTCGGCATGGCTTTGCTCTATTTATCAGCTTTTCTATGGTAAAAAATGTTGGGGCAACTCTGCAGGGAAAAATATAAATGACTGAGAATCAAGAATTAGCAATGCCAAATGTTTGTTTTAATGACAAATACATATACACCTCGCCAGCACTTGCAGTTGGTATGAGGAATGTTGGCTTATATAAGAAGCAAATGGATTATTATTATTAACATATTAGCAATCACAGGAACTGCAGATCATACAAACATGCACCCCACAACCTCACTACTGTTCTATAGCCTAATAACTTTATTTGAAGCCACATAACAATCAACGTAGCAAATATTCTCCAAAGAACATGCAGTTAATAAAACAGAGTCAACTGCATTAATGTTATTAAATATCTCACATGACAAAACATGTCACAATGTTAAATAATGCAGATTAAAAAGCACTAGATACAATCTCGGAAAAGTGAAACAGCTGCAGTTTGTGTCACAGAGATAGGAATTCTGCCTGATTTTACCATAATCGTTCCACTAGAGGGGGCTCTCTGAATCTTTAGAGTCAGTGGACTGATAAATCTCACTCGCACACACGGAGTCCCTCAGATACTTCTGATTGCTTCATATAGATTTCCTCATCCAGGTTGCCATTTAGAAATGCAGTTACCACTTCCATCTGGTGTACATTGAGCTCCTTCTGAACAGCGAAGGACTGCAGCGTGCAAATTAATTAAAATCTTACCACAGGTAAAAAAGTTTCATTGTAGTGACCACCATACTTCTGTGAGTATCACTTAGCAACAAGTCTGCACTTGTCCACGTGTCCGTGACTTTAAACATCCAGCTTGATCCTATAGCTTTCCGATCCCTTGGAAGACTGGTGTTTGCTCGTCAGTTTTCATTACAATATCCTTCTCTAAACAGGAAATGTCTACTTTTTAATTCTAGCCAAAATCTGCCTTGTTGAAGATTACATCTCAACGAATTAAAATTATTCGTTTTTCTTCATCGAACAAGCTGTAGCCTTTGGCATTGTTTCCATTTCCTATGAAACAGAGCTTTACAGCCTTCTTGTCTAGTTTCTGTCTTCAATAATAGTCATCAATACATGTAACAAAGTACTTTAATTTTGCTATAGATTCAGTCTGCATAGGACCACAAACATCACTATGAACCAACTCCAGTTTGCGTTAGGAACGGATTTCTCCCACTGGCTTGTATGGCTTTCTTGACATCTTGCCTTCCACACAGGCTTCACAAAAGGAAACTTCTTTTTCTGCAGGAAAGTTAACTACATTCACCAAATTTTTAAGCTCCTTCAGCTTGGTGGTGTGCCACAAGCTAGTTGCTTCTACTGCACTTGATGCCCAGTGACTGGTGGGCAAGCTCCGTTCGACATCCAGCTGAAACAACCCATCGGGTCTTTGTGTTCCTATTCCATGGAGAGTTCCATTTTCACTACGGATGTAACAGTGAGACTTATTGAACTTCATTCCCTTATATTAGCAGCAGCTTGCTGAAGGTCTGGCGGTGGTGCATTGTATCGCCGTTTCTTCTATTACGTTTCGAGCACCGGCGTGGGACACATGTCCCTCTTATACAGTGCTGTGGCTAACAGATTACCGGATTAGCTAAGCAGACAAAATGCTAGCATGCTAACGGACCACACGCATTTTATATTTTCATTAGTGTGTCTGTTTCAGTGTTCGACACTTGGATGATCAGCTGGGAAGTGGCCTGATAAACCGTTGCCTTATTTTTTTATTTTTTCGAAGAGTTTGAAGTATCCGAATGATTACTCAACAATCATCAGAGACTTCTTAGAGGTCATGTGTTTCTTTGTTTATTATCTTTGCTTATTATTTTGTTTGTATTATTTATTTTCCTGTGCTTATGCTGCCTTCAATGTGTGCTTGCAGTATTGTTTTCCCTTGTTGTGGTTTTGTTTATTGATTGTGTGTGTGAGCAGGTAAATGGGCCTGACTATATTGTGGTTTGCTTCCTCTCCAGGTGTTTGGGGAACCAGTTCTAGTGTGAGGGACAAGCTTCTGCTCGCTTGGTGGTTTCCTTTGGTGTTCAGTGTCCAACAGGTGGGGGTGTTGTGTCGTATGAGTGCACGTGTGCTTGCTGTGGATAGGAGATCAATACAGTAATTTCCCCAGCCCTGGAGTTTAAGCAGGCTTGGGTGTTGGTTTATGTTGTTTTTTGGTTATTAAAAAAAAGCTGTTATTTAACTTCTTTTTCAGAGGTTAAATGTTAACGCTCTTCATCGTTCTGTACTCGTGCAGTAGTTGAAATCCATCTAGGTTATTACCTTGGTTATTACTATTCTCTTTTTACAGTTGTGTCTCTTATTTCTAATGAAGGTTATCATGTATTAAGAAGGACTTTTAAGAATTATAAATAATGAAGCACCTTCACCACAGTTGGTTATTTACACATTTATTTACAGTAAAAATTTTCTGTAAAATTAAAAAATATATTCTTTATTAAAATTAAAATAAATACAATAAGATTTAATTAGGAGAACAGTCTGACAGAGCGATGACCTGAAAGAGAAAAACAGAGACTTGTTAATTTACATAATGTGTGTGTTTGTCAGGTACACAGTGTGTGTTTACTAATGTTCATTTTTTAGGACATTATGAGGACAATATGACTTACGTTGTATGTTTCTGGAGGGATGAAGGTAGGGCTTGGTGGGACGGCTGCTCCCTGTCCACTGTTTAGCCATAGTGATGCACAGTGGCCTCCCGCTCACCAGCTTTCCATTTAACTCTCTGATGGCATTATTGGCTTCATCAAGAGAGGAAAATTGGACGGATCCAATGCCCTTGGATCGTCCATTGTGTAGTACCACCTGTAGGAGTCAGTGTAGAGATACAAAAATAAAGCGTTACACCACCCTCATGTAGCTAACCATGAGGAATAACGAGCACTGCCTGTAATCCATAATATAAACAAAACAGCTATGTTTATTTATTATCAACGTTCTGGTCTCACTGTTAAATGAACAATGAAGCACTTATATTTTGAAGGTATTTTTCTGATAGCAGAAATTTGCTGCGAATGAACACTGGTTCTAGTGTAATAGAGGATAAACACTTTATTGGAAAATAAATAAATATCAGTAATTGTAAGTGACCTTCGCGCTGGTGAGGTTTCCATGTGGCGAAAACAAATCACGCAGTCGATTTTGATCCACACCGTAGTCGAGATTCTTTATGAACAGTTCGACTTCCTAAAGAAAATAGAACAAATTCAGCATCCAGTGTTGGAGTGTATATGGGTGTTTGCATTGTTGACTTTAATAATACATACTGATCAATCACTCAGTTATTAAACCGATTATTAGGCCAAATATGTGACCAACGAAAGATTTGACTAAAACATCATCCAAATGATGAAAGTCTCAGATATAGAATAGAAATAGAATCAGAATAGTACCTGGGTGTCCAGTCTGAGAAGCTGCGGTGTGGACTGCCTGTTCCACTGCTGCTGATTTTTTTTTCCAAGATCCGGAACTGAATCTGTAGATGCAGCCAATCATCTCATTTTAGCATCCAATCAGTAGGTAAGACTTGCTAACATTAATAGTATTCTTCTGTTTTTAATTTTTAATTGCATTTAACACAAAACTAATCGAACAGCTTTGACTCACTCTGTGGATGGATGTTCTTGTTGGCATTGGGTCTGGGGTCTGGGCAGTGTTTCGAAGGCGAGATGGTTTCCACCTTCATGCCGTGACTTCGTCCCTGGGTGGTCTGAGAGGGACTTAAGTACACCGGCCCAGCACCCTTCCGTTCATCTCCACGATGGCTGCTCGAGCCTCATCGGGAGATGAAAACGTCACATACCCAATGCCTTTTGATCGCCCGTTCTCCATCTTGACCTGTACAGGAACGCGAGCAGAAACAGAAAGCAAAGAATGAGCATCAAAAGTTTTAGAAGTTAGCAATATCAGAGCTCTCCACAATCAGAAAATACACCAGCTGAGTACGGGGAGAAAACCCCAAGTTATTGGGAAAGAAATCAAATGTAAGGATTAGTAGTTATAAATTACCTGTGCATTGAGGACAGTCCCAAATCTCAGGAACGCTTCATAAAGGTTCCTGTCATCCACAGTGCAGTCCAGATTTCTCAGCAGCAGTGTAACTGACTACAAAACAATAACATTCAGTGTGTTAATGACTTGTTTTGGCTTAATAAAAAACAGCAAAACACAGCTGTACAAAATAAAAATTCAGTATTGGACTTTTAAGCAAGTTTTTCTGTGTGATTCAGGATAATCACATTTATGGTAACACATAAACACCTTAAACAATGTCTGATTCATAAATCATAATTTACCTGATTATCTACACACAGTTATACATTTTCTCAAATTCTCTAAAGTCTCCAAAATTAGAAATAATCGGCTACATTTCAAAACAAACAACATGCAAACAGATTTTCCTCCTCTACCTTGGTGTTCTTGCTGAGGCGTTCTTTAGGGAGTTTATTTGTGCGAGCAGGCTGCTGCTGGACTTCAGCCTGTTCTTTTTGTTTCTCCACCTTCTTTTCCTTCACCATCTGATTGTCCACCTTCCGCTCCTCAACCATCTGCTTCTTTACCTCCATCTCCACCTTCTGCTCCTCCACCTGGCTGATTGTATTCATGCTCCAGGGATCCTGGTTCAGAGAAAGAATTAGATCAGTAGAAACACAAGAGAAAAATTATTTGTTTAATGCATTTGCAACTTATAAAGAAGCTTAAAGTCTTACATATATGCAGAAAGGTTGGAGATTCTCCATCTCATTGTCCAATTCGTCCATGAGATCACCCCATGAACGGTTCTCAAGAGAGGATTTCTGAAAAAGAGCCTGAACAAAGAAACAAAGTTGGTTTTAAAGATGCTCAGCTCTTTAGGGGCTGAAAGACACTTTGAGATCTGAGAACTGTTTAAATCAAACATATAAGCTTTCACATTTTCATGTTAGCTACTACAGCTAGCATGCTATGCTAAATCGTCATGAACAAGGATTTAGTGCTCCCAAGGACATAAGAGGCTACTTAACCTACTGAGAATTATAACAGTTTTTCTAAGTATGTGGTTATAACTTACCATTGTCGAAAGAGAAAAAGTGGAGAAATAAATCACAAAAATAAATATTAATGTGGGGAAATCTTTCTGGTAGCAGTGAATTTGTGTGTATGCGTGTGTGTGTGTGTTTGTGTGTGCGTGTGTGTATTTGTATTTGTGTTTGTTTGTTTTGGTAATGGTCGTCATGGTAATTTGCCGTCAGGCGCCTTCATGTGCCGTTTCCATTCATTGGTTGATTGCAGAAGATTGCTGCACCAATCAGGGGTGTAAACGTCATAAGAGAGGCGTGGCTTCCATGATCAATTCCAGCATTTGCGATGCGGCATCACACCGCCACACCAATAGGGGGCAACAGACGCTCTAAAAAGACGGTTAATAAAGTGCTTGTCCAGGTGGAAAGGCTTGTAGCTTTTGTTTCTTCCTGATTTTTATAGGCATGAAAATATTTTAGTAAAATGTTTACATCATTGTACTTATTTTAAAGGGAAAGTTTGATAGTGTAATGCTAAGAGGTGAAATTTTGTAGTAGATATAATTTACAAAAAGTGTTTTCATTGACAGAGGATTATACAAACAGCTGAAATGTAGATTAATCTGTATGTTTTCAGCAGGATTTATTTTCACTGATGTGTAAAAGAGATGTTTGATTTTATGGAAGTGTCGAATCTGTCATTCATGTTGGTTTAAGAGGGTTACAGAGTTCCGGCTCATCATCGATTTGTTAAATTTATATTAGTCTTTAATGTGACTCTGATGAGCATCGCAACATCTCTGTAGGTTATGTACAGCAGTGGTCCCCAACCTTTTTTGAGCCACGGACAGGGTTTAAAGTCAGACAATTTTTTTCACGGACCGGCCTTTAAGGTGTGGCGGATAAATACAACAAAGTAAAATTGTATTTTCTAAATATAATAAAAGTGAATGCACTGTGTTGTTTTTGTTTATTTTGCTAGCTTGGGAGGTTAAATTTAGTGGTAATGTATTATGTGTTAGGGGCCGGAGCAGCTCCTTTAAGAAGGTAGTGGATGTAGGTCAGACATGTGACCGAGGCATCATGATCATCAAGAGTTATAGACAAATGTGGTGGAGAGAAACCGGTAATTTTCCAAAATGAAACATGATTCGGAATCAGATAATAAATAAAACAGAAATAATGTAAGTTATGTATACTTTCTGTGGTGCCTGGTACCAATTGACCTTCGGACCAGTGCCGGTCTGCGGCACAGGATTTGGGGACCACCGATGTACAGGACACAGAATTGAGTCGTTTACCTTTCGAGTCTTTTAATAAATGAAATGGATGACTGAATGAATGTTTGAAGTAAAATGAAAACTAAGATATTTCTTTTGGGGTGAAATCCGTCTGGAAGGGTTTCAGATTTGGTGAGATTTTGTCTTCATTTGTCAGATATTAAGATGTAAATTGATGTGTTAATTGTAGAATTGTTTCAGAAAGCAACCCTGAGATCAGAGTCTGTAAACATTTTTACTTCCTCTGGAACCAAAAAATTTTAGCCTCTTTCTCACTAAATAAAATTTGCCTGAAGCGGCTAAAAATATTTTACCTTTAAATTAATATAATACAATTAGTTGTTTTTTGCAGATAAAAGGTAGTTGGGTATTTTCACCACTAGGTGGCACTAGTGTGATTCCTATTGTATTTGGATGTTAGCGATTTGTACCTTTTTGTCCCTGGTAAGATGTGGACGTGTTGCAATGGGAATGGGAAAGTTGCATCGTGGAATAGATTCAATTTACGTCTTCTCTGTCTGAACACCTTTCTGCACTTTATTATCTCCTGAGTTGCAGCAAAACCAGCAACTGTTGTTGAGTTTGGAGACTTTATCCAGTGTATGAAGTTAAATTTGCTCTGCTAAGTTTTCTGCAGCATAGTAAAAATGTATAGACCCTGAATATATACACAGCTAATTTTTAAAAGTGTTTTCGCATTATAACAAGTGCTTACTTATTTT